>VWPW01006685.1:0-33656 GCA_013389825.1 Crypturellus undulatus | reverse complement strand
TCCCATATCCATGCCCTTCTCTTCTTCTATCCATAACTCCACAGGTGAGTTGGAGGTTTAGTAGAGAAAGCTTCAAGAAATGTGATACACAACCCCCCTGCTACCTTCTTATTGNGTTGAAACACATTTAAATTTGATATAACTGTGTAGACAAAGCAGTATTTTTTAAGGTGGGAACCTAACATGTTCATGTCTTCGTTTGTACTGATATGAAAGAGGATGGGATTGTATCTAATCAAAGCTTCCATTACTTACTGATCTAGTCTTGCAGCTGCAGGTGAAGCATTACTGCGAAGCTTTACTAAATTTATTTGGGTTCTACTTGACCAAATTTAAAATGTGGTATCTAGTTCAAGGGAGCATGTCCTTTCCTTGCAGCACATACAAAAGTGCACAGAGTCATTGAGATGTCCATGGGTGCTTAGAGCTAGGGGTGCTGGTGCAGGGAGACCTGAATATATGGATATTAAAGTTTACATATTAGCTTTTCCTTCAGAATTGGGATCAGTGTGTTCGGGACAGCCAAAAAAACCCCAGCGCCAAATATTCTGAAGGCTTAATTTTAAAAGTCATGGAGTATATTTTTATTATACGAAGTCTAAGCACGGTTCATTTGAGATTTACATGTTTTAAGTTCTGTATATTAAAAACTTATGGGATAATTAGCCTCTAATCAGTCAGTGCTTTAGAGCAGCTTCTTCCAACAGCGAACAGCAGCTACTTACTTGCTTATAACTATCTCATTTCCTTCTAACATCTCCTTATTGGCCTGTTATAAATCCGTATGATTGGGTCCATAACTGCAGCCTCCAGGAATATATTGGACTAGATGACCTCTATAGGTCCCTTCCAACCTTAGGCATTCTATGATTCTACGATTTTATGATTTATTCTTTGATATGTATTTGCTTATAAATTTTGATTTCCATGAAAATCCACTGTGTAATATTATGTTCTTGAGAGGTTTTCCATGTTTAAGGTGGATGCATAAAAGTTGATGATTGGAGCCCTGAAGTTGATCTCTTGATATTTATGGCTTTGTCACTAGGAAAGCAGATCAGCAACGCCTTTTTATTTTCCTCATCATTTTGGGGTCCGTTTCGAAATACAGAACCTGCACATGGAGGAAACTGTAAAGAACCATCATTTTCATGCAAAATGATAGTAACCCACTAACTAGCTTTTGATTTTTGTTTGTTTTTCTTTGACTATTCACTATAGTGACTTTTGTCAACTCCACGTGTCCCTTGAGATGCCCCTAACTTGGGCAGAAACACAAATGCAAACAAACCCATTCCCACATACAGTCTGGGACCTGCTTCCCTAGGATGCGTTGTTCATCAAGATGATTGAAAATGTTCAGATTCAGCTGTTTTCTGTCAAAATGCTGCTGTATCAAAATGGAAATATTTTGGGGAACGTGTCAGTTTTGACAAACTGTTTTGATGGGTGAAGTCTAAACAAATTGTTTTAGTGTTTTATGTTGTTTTGATATAAAGACATCTCATTTTGACTCTGTCATTTAGACCTTTATTACACAGTAACAATTTATATTTATGTATTTATACCTTTATAACTATAAATACTGCATCAAAATTGTAATGATGACAAATTTAAAAGAAAACACCTAGGTGGAAAGGCTTCTGTGTTCTTATAATAGGCTTTCTACCTTTTCAAAAACTGCGTGTCTTAATATTTTCTTAAATAATAATAAAAAAAGCTTGTCAAAGTCCTGAATTACCTTTTTTTTGTGTGTGTGTGAAATAGGTGTTTTTTGAGACACTGATGAGAATTGTCCAGGTCCTGTCCTGTTAGCTACATTTGCTAACTGTTTTTGTTCATTCCAGTCCCAGGAGGGGCTGAAATTTTAACAGCAAGATTAGTTGGTGCAGCGAGAGTGTTGTTGCTTAACAGGTTTATCCGAGTGATTTTAAACCATTTGTAAAGCTGTTTTGAGACGCTGTTCCTCACTTCTCATGCAAGGAAAGTAAGTCTCAGCACCATTTAGAGGTGATGGAGGCCATTGAGGATTCTGTGGTGGAGATGTTGGCAAGTTGCTGGAGAACCCAGGATAATTGAGAGAGAAAATTGCAAGGGTAGAAGAAAAGCAGGAAGAGCAGAGGTGATGCCAGGATGGATTATGTGGCAAAATAAATGGGAAGAATGTTCTGTTTTTGATGGATTTGAGTCCTGTGTGTGGTCCTGGCCTGCTTAGGGGCTGCTTTGCTGAAAAGCAAGCACTTCTGGCTCAGAGATGCTCTAAAATCTTTGGCCTCGAAGCTGCAGATTTGTGAAAGCACCCGACCGCGCTGGCTTCCAGAGGAGCTGAAGCTGAGCCCGAGGCAACGGGTACATCTGTGTCAGCAAGATGCAGCTCCAGAGGAGGGTGCTGGTGTCGACTGGAAAGAAAAGTAGATACAAGTTTAGGGAGCATCACTTTGAGGGATGCCTGCTTTGCATTTGAGTTGAACTCTAGCTAATAAGGCACAGGCGCTGGAGCTTTTCCCATGGTGAGGCCATCGCTAATATGTGTCTCCTCTCTGGATTATCTAGTGTTTAGTCGTTCAGTTCAGCTCATACTGCGCCCTTTGCATCAGCGAGGGCACCAAATTGAGTCTTATTTTCTTTTTTTTCTGCTACGCTGTCTCTCGAATCATTGCCCTTCCCTCTGATAAATTGGATTGCTGTTGGCCCCTCGGGTCTTACAGTGCGACACAATCTCATATTCCTCGTTTCTCCTCACAGCAGGCCCCATGCAGGACCACCACACTGGTACTAATATGATGTTAGGGCTTGGAGCAGTTGTGAGACTCCTGGAATTTTCTGTCAAACTCCGTGTCTTCACAGAGCATCAAACACTCCTGCTGTAGAGGACCAGCGAATGTCATCGCGTCTCCATTGCCTTGATCAGCCCTCATTCCGTGGGGTATCATGCCCAAAGTAGCCCGAAGTGTAGTTAGAATATCTCAAATGCTTTTGTGTGACTGGGCTTGTTTGGAGCTCCGTCGGGACATGGGTGACAGTCCCTTTCCAAGGTGTCCTCCTCTCAAACAAGCTGTGGATAGCGAGGGAATGTTGGGCTTGCAACAGCATGGGTAGCCTTGAGTCCTCATCCCTCGTCGGTGTGGATTTTATACCTGGTTAAAAGTAGATTCCCAGATTCGGAGGTTCCCTGAATTGCAGGGAAATAGGGGTGTTTCCCCCACGCCGTGCAGGCAGAAATAGTGTGGACTTTAATACTGACTTTGGGGATTTTTGATAGCTTTTTGAGCTTTTGCAGGTCAGCAAGAGCGACATAGATGAGGAGGAAAGCAATCATGCTTGTTCCTTTCACACTTT
Source organism: Crypturellus undulatus (assembly GCA_013389825.1). Classification (NCBI taxonomy): domain Eukaryota; kingdom Metazoa; phylum Chordata; class Aves; order Tinamiformes; family Tinamidae; genus Crypturellus; species Crypturellus undulatus. The sequence goes on along the minus strand of VWPW01006685.1, from coordinate 30,317 downwards.
GCAGCTGGAGGAGATCCATCAGGGTGTTTCCATTTGAAGCCAGCAGCTGCTTTGTCCCGCATGGCTCATGTGGAAAGACCTACTCCTCTGCAATTGTCTTCCCTGAGGATCAACCAGTCCTGAAATGGATGCTCTAATTGGGCACTTGTGTGTTAAACTGCCACCTCTTTGTTTGAATATTCTTGTTTGACATCTTGCTTGGTCCTCAAAGGCTTTTGCAGGTACCGTGATGATTCAGAGTTGCTTTATTGCTGCTAAAAATGAGAGTATTGTAATGGCTTGCACTGCTGTATGGAGAAGCCCTGGTCATGCTGTGCAGTAGCAGTGCCCATCCCTGCTCCTAAGGNTGGCTCATGTGGAAAGACCTACTCCTCTGCAATTGTCTTCCCTGAGGATCAACCAGTCCTGAAATGGATGCTCTAATTGGGCACTTGTGTGTTAAACTGCCACCTCTTTGTTTGAATATTCTTGTTTGACATCTTGCTTGGTCCTCAAAGGCTTTTGCAGGTACCGTGATGATTCAGAGTTGCTTTATTGCTGCTAAAAATGAGAGTATTGTAATGGCTTGCACTCCTCTGCTGAGAAGCCCTGCAGTAACAGTGCCCATCCCTACTCCTAAGGATTTTGAGTGCAACCTTTTCTCTCCTAGAGGTTTCCAGAGGTGAAAGAAAAATAAAATAAAGCAAAACCGTAACTATGAGACTTACCAGAGGAGATTGCTTCCAATCTAGGAGTCATTTACCTTTTCAGATGAGCAGTTTTAGTCCGAAAATGAGGTTCAGCTTGGCCCTTTTGAACTGGGGAAATCGTAACACTGGTTTCAATGTTGTTGCTGAAGATTCAGGCTTATTTAGTGTCAAAAAGTGGGAAGTGGAAATCTCTTAACAAAAAAGATGAAGGATTTGGGGTGCCTGTGTTGAAAGATGCAGAAGAAGAATGGGGAACAGCCTGGCAGAAAACAAGGTTGGGCATGGTTATGGCATCTCAAATCAGGCATCTGGAAACGGAGGCATCTAAAACCTGTTGTCGACTGAAAATCCTGACGTTTCCTTTCCCCCCTGCCAGCTCTGAAAGTTCGAACCAAGTTCTTTTTATCACATTTGTCAGTCATCAGGAAGGAAGCTCTGGCGCTCAGAACTTGGCTGACAACTCTGTGGGCACGAGCCAAGACGAGGTTCAACTTGCACCTTTCTGCGATGCCTCCAGGGCTGTTCGCAGTCAGAGGCAGAAGCTTGTGCTAGAGGGGTTCCAGTCCCGTTCATTATGGCAATTACTGTGCTCTTGCTGATGCCAAAATTAAGCTCGTCACTTATATCCTCATGTAGGTGGACGGGAGCTGACGAGGTGCATGCGACGGGAATGCTGGAAGAGGAGGCACTGCGTATAAACCATTTCTTCTCAGGCTAGTCCTTCATCTTAAGTATTGGCAAGGTCTTAGGTCTCCCAGGAATCATAGCAAATCACGATTGCCAAAGAGTTTGAGCAGTTCCAGGTCAGTTTTTGCATTAGTTTGTAGAAGATGAAGTCCAGTGCTTTAAAATCGGCTAATTTTGGTTACACTTAAATGCACTTGCAAAGTGTTTAGCTCTATAAAGTAAATGCAGAGTTTTAAGTGACATGGGGAAAAAGGGTTTTCAGAGAAGAGGCACAACTCAACTCAGAAATTATATTTATCTATTAGTTCTCCTTGTCCATGGCCAATTGCTTGGGTTGCGTGAGAGGGTGAGGGTAGAAGTTGAGTGCCTGAGTTTTGCCAGAATCCAAGTGTGCCAAGTGCCCACGTGGAAGTGTTCCGAGCTTGGTTTTGTGCCAATAAACAGGGCTTTGTTGGAGAAATGCAGCAGCCTATCGCCATACCTGGAATGGTCTGGGGAGTCAACATTCGTTGAGCTTTTCAAAATATGTAGGCATCCCACCGTGGTTTCTGTGGGAGCCCAACATACTACAGACCTTATTGCTCCTGGTTTCCCTGAGTATTCCACTGGGCTTCCTTTGAGTCAATGGTGGCTGCCAAAATTTCCCTGTTTTGGAATTAGACTCTTTGATACCAGCCCGTTTTCTAATCCTGACCTTCCTGGGTTCCTCTATGGAATAACAATCTTTAAACCCTGAACCTGATTGCTTGTTTAGAGGAAAGCTTTTAATTTGCCCATGATTGTGATTATTTTTCCCCTTCTACAGGCGTCACTATGTTTCAGACTATATATTTGTTGTTTAACAAATATAAGTAAGTTTTTGGGGAGAGAGAACTATGTTTCTGGTGTGATTTAACCCCCATTTATAGGTAGGGGAAACTGAAGTCTGTTTTCCGGGTTTCCAATTGTGAATGCACAGGATGAATTGGAAGAGGCATCTGAATTTCTGAAGCAGAGATTTGCTGCGTTGCCCAAGGGACATTGGTGCCCAACTTCCACTACTTCTAACAAGAACTGAAGAACAAGAATTTCATTCCCTGAGGCAGCATTTACCCATTTCAGTTTAAATCTTCTCAAACTGTGTTGATGTAGACTACAAGAAAAAAAAAACTACTTACGACTTGTGATGTTTGGCTCAAAGCAAATGGCCTGGCAAATTTTGTAAAGTGAACTAGACGTTCCTGGTAAATTGTTCAAGTTTTTCTTAACGTGCAAGCTCATTAATACTGCTGACTTATGATGTTCTGAAGGTTGGGTTTTCTTTCGCTTTGTGGCAAAAAGCGCCTGGAGTTCTGCTATGGTCCTGCCAAGGAATTGCAAGTTTGCATAACTTCTTTGCTCTGAGGCCATTAGAAAACATAGAAAGAGACCTTATAAATCATATCTGAGCCTACGCGGTAAGCAGGAAATGAGGAGTTGTGCAAGCAGGGACTAATTTTGAATGAGAGCGATGTGGATGATAAGCCGCAGTGCTGTAAATCACTGCTGCTGCCTACAGCAGGGCCAGGTCTCTCCTTCCTTTGCTTTGGGATCGAGCTGCACGTGCTTGCAAGGGTGGGCCAAGGAGCTGAGCAAAGAAACAGCTTTTTTTTGCTATTCTGAACTTTGGTTGCGTCCACAAATTTAAACATATGACTGCAAATCCCAGGGCTGCTAATCCTGGAGGAAATCTCTCTAAAATACACGTGGTGAATCCAGTGGGCCACGTTAAGTTATTTCTGTTCTTTCCCTACCCTTCACAGCAATCAAAGAGAAATACGTGGACTGGACGGAGTTTCTCATCCATGATTTGACGGGCGCCCGGACTGCACCTGCGAATTTACTGGAAGGCGTATGTATTAGATTGCAGTTTCTCTCCGATAACGCGTCGCGGTGTCCGTGCTGCAGCGGTGTCCGGCGTGCGAGGGTGCGTGCTTGCAATGTCCATGTGCCGTGAATGTGCTGGAGCAAGGCCACACAAGAGGCAGCAGCAACATTGCCTTGACCTCCGCTGGTTCTGCTTCTCACCGAGATATGGGGTGGTTTATTTTGCCTTTTATTTAGTGGATTTTAGTGCTTATAAAAGTCTAATAATGAGGGAGAGGATTGAGGGAGCCTGTAGCAAGGAAGATCAGCCCTTTAGGACCCCCTTAGCTCCACCAAACTGGTGGTCCAAGCTTTTGAGGCTGATCATGGTTGGAGAGAAGCTTAGGTTGATGGGGAACACGGTCAGGTTTGTGTTTAGAAGTAGGTTCCCAAAGACTGTCTAAAAGGCCCCTACCCAAAGCCTATCTAAAAGCAGGAGTCAGATCTAGCAGGGAAGCAGGGTGAGATGCTGTAAACCAGTAGTCACCAGAAGAGCATGGGAGATACTTCTACAGATGCATCCAGATGGCCAAGTCCATGCAGCACCTCCATGGGGACTCTCACCCTTGAGCAACCTTGACTCACCTTGATGTCTTTGGGGTCACTTTGCATAGTGGGCGGCCTCTCCAGGAGGACCTGCCCTGTTTGACCTTTCTATAAGCACTTGTGTTGGCTTTGGGAAGGTGAGGGAACCTATAGACACTGGTTTTGATCATTTTATCCCTCACACATAACCAGTAAGCGGTATTTTCTCAACCCTGGCTAGCAGCACCTTTTGCATTGCCCATGTTCTGCCACCTTGTTGCTAGACGTTGCTAGACTCCCCCTTCCCTTTCGATAGGCAAAGATGCGGTTTGGGGACAGAAATGCAGAGAAATCAAACAGTGCTGTGGCTTGAAACATTCCCCAGCTCTCCGGTAGTGTTTTATGCAGTATATGTGTTCAGTGGCGTCCGTGGCGTGCAGTGTATGTAACTCCCTGTTGACAGATTTGCTGTTCGTGAGTGCTGCAGACTGTTGTCATGTTGTTAAATCAATATACGATTACGTTTTTCATTTTTTTTTACACTCTAGATATGCATATAAAGAGTTGTTGCATTATGGTAAACGTTAATATTTCATGCAACCCAGTTATTCATTGTATCCGCTCTGCTCTCTGGGGGAAATGACAGCCCCATTGGCTTAGGATTTAGTGCACAAATCAGAGCGCAATATTAACATTTTTTTTTATTGCTGGGGATCTATTATTATAAGTTAAATCATTACACTGTCGTTTAATGTTAAAAAATGTTTTGTTGCAATAAAGCTGCGGTGTGTGGGGAAAATCACATGGAAATAGATTTCCATGATGTTATTAACATTTGAGACTTTATTTCGCTATTAAATAATGTTTGAGGTGATTATACAGCTGTTCTAATACATACAGTAGAGGAGGGGCTGTAATGGCAAATTTGCTGTTCTGAGGAATATCTGTTAATCATAGAGTGGGTTAAAGCTGTACGTGTGATTACATTTTAGTTAACTTTAATTAAGTTTTTACCAAATTCTCATTCTATTACCTGCGCTTCTGGCTTATTAAAATGGAAATGGATTAGCTGCATTTCAGAATTTTGATTATTTTTAAAATTTGACTATGTTCAAGCTAAGAGATTTTTTTCTCTTCCAGTCACCCTTAGAAAGAACCATTCACAGGCTGACTCTAATTTACAAAATAAATATTTTCAAAATACCCTGAAAGGAATATATATTTTTAATTCAATTGAAATCATACAAACACATGCACATAAAATTGACCCAATTTTTTGCATATTTTTGCCTGCGCTTAGCATCTCTCTTAAGGACTCCTAAATCTTTTTTGGAGAGGAGTATTTTCAGTTCTTACAGTAATTCTTAGTGCTATTCTTAAAGCCCTGAAATTGAGAAATAAACCTGCATTAAAAAAAAAGTAAAACATTGAATTCTGACAGTTGTGGAGCAGAGCTTGATGACACAAACAGGCTCACAATTGCAAAACAAAAATGCAGAATCCCAAAGGGATGGTTTTGAAAAACATCTCATCATTTTTTAATGCATGCAGTTGGCAACTTTGCAGGTGTAAATGTAGGCATATGTGCAAATGGTTGCAAAACTGGGATCACAGAAAATACTGTGCGTGGGCAAAGAGCGTCTTTCAGGGCGTTTCTCAGTTGCTTGACCCACAAAATCCTGTGTGCCTTGAGTCTGAGCCCATGAAACCTGGTGGGAATCTGCTGTTGGCCTTGATTCCTTGGGCTTTGGAGAAATGACTGTCTTACACCTGTAGAGGTGGAGAGCGTGGTGCTATCCATGTCTGCAGGAGCAAGCTCACCTTTTGGGGAGGAAATTCCAGCACACAGAGGGCTTTCAGGGCCAAAAATAGTTGCTGTTTAGGTGAATATGAGGGTCCAGTCCTGTGATTGGTTCTTATCAGCTGGAATCAATGAGAATTTGGTTTGAAATCCCCCAATATGAGTGGGCTTGGGATGATTTGGGAGCATCCTAAGGATTTGTGCATTATGAGCTATTCCACCTTTTATTATTCTTCATTTTTTTTTATTGTGTTGTTGTTGTTGATGTCGTTTGAGGAATTAGCACAACTGTTGTTTTCTGTTTTACTTCTGAATTTGCACTTGGAAGACATTGGGTAAAATAGAAGAAGAACAGACTGTTTGCTGATCGCTTGGATGATGGTGTGAAAAAACAAAAATAATCTGCTGTCATCTGTTTCCTTGAGAAGTCTTCAAATAAAGTTTAAAATAAGGAGTTTTGCTTCTATTCAAACAGCCTCTGCGAGGAAAAAACCCTGTAGACCTCATTACAGTTGATTCCTTAATAGAGCTGCAGGATTCCCAGAATCCCTGTCAGTACTGGATAGTTAGTGTGGTTGAAAATGTTGGAGGAAGATTACGCCTTCGCTATGTGGGATTGGAGGAGACTGAATCCTATGACCAGTGGTTGTTTTACTTGGATTGCAGACTTCGACCAGTCGGTTGGTGTCAAGAGAATAAATACAGAATGGACCCACCTGCAGGTAAATAATCCCCTCAAAATGCAACCTCTGAGCTCTGCTGTTGCTGACGTGTTGAGATATTGGGCAAACATGCTCTTTTTTTCCAGGATTCACATTGCTTTGAGTGTAGTTTCTGTGTGTGCAGGTTTTTGGTGACTGTTGCCCATCACATGCGAGTGGGACCGATGACCCCTGATGGTGTTGCAGGGTCTGTCCAAGTTGAGGGTCTAACCCTGGGTTCTTCTCTTTCTTCAGAAATGCTTCTTTTTCCTCACTGGCCAGGTAGGGAGTAGGTGCACCCTTTCACTACTAAATTAGATGCAAACAGTAGAGAACATGAATATCACTCGCTGCGTTATTCTCCACTCATTCTACTCCACTGCATAGAATGATTTGTTGTGGCAGAGAAAAAGCTTTTCATTGATGATATTTGAGCCCTCTTGTTCTGTGTAGGTTTGCTAAATCAATATGGAAATGACCNCTGTGTAGAATGATTTTTTTGTGGCAGAGAAACAGCTTTTCATTGATGATATTTGAGCCCTCTTGTCCTGTGGTTTGCTAAATCAATATAGAAATGACCATAATCACCTATGTATGTTCTCCCTGCTATTCCATTTTTCTCTTATCTTTCCTGCTTTTATCTGCTTTCTTGCCTTTTCCCTCTCCTTTTCTTTATCTTGTCCTCTCACTAGGCTGGTTTCTTTGCCAGAATTGTACATACTTCTCTCTTTGATTTCCATACTTTTTGCATTTCTGTGTCTATTTCTCTTCATCTACCATGTTTTCTTTCCTGGTCATTTCTTTGGTTATTAGCTCCAGCTATTAGTGAACATTGTTATTCATGAATTCAGATCTTCATCTGATCTTCATCCTAACTTCCACTGACTCTAAATAGATGTGCCGTTGCTTTACACCTTCTGAGGCTGTGTCTCATTGGAGGTCCCCTTGGGTCCGAACCCTTCCATTTGCTCATAGTTCCTCTCCTTCTGAATACTTCCACCAAGAAGTTTTCCTTGAACCCTTCTTTTGTGCTACCCACTCGTCAGGTTCTGCAGTTGAGGGAATAACCAGTCAGAAATGGGATAGTTTTAAAAATTTTTGTCAGTGCCCCAGAGATCTTTGCTGTTTCCAGGAGCAAAGCAGTGCTGCTTGTTGCATCCCTGACACTGATCTGTGTTGGCCATTTAATGTCAACATAGTCATTAAACATATATATCTCTTTACATACACACACACACACACATATATATATATATATAGATAGATACACACACACACACACAAAATAACATTTTTTTCTCCTCAAATGTGTAACCAAATCCAAAAGAAGCCTTCTTGCTGGTACAAATTGGCAGAAACCCCTTGACAGGGTTACATACACACACACCCCTCGACCGTTCATACTGGAAGAGACAGTCTCTTTTTTAAGTTATTTTCTAGTTAAAGACAAATTGGCAGTCATTTTAGTTCCACACTCCTTGTTATCCTAAATTCAAATTGATACGGTGCACTTAGCTCAATTACCTGCAACACTGTCACTTAAACAATAGGCTCAGTGCGTTTTTAACCATGTGACTCAGTGTTTGTAAGCATAAATTAAGTGCCACTGTCTAGTAATATACAAATAATAACAAATAAAAATAGCAAGTAATAAACAAAAAACAAACAAACAAAAATAATACTGCTTTCCGATTATGGAAATCATTAGAGTTGACTCTGTCTTTCAAAGCCTATTGACTTCTCACCAAAAAATAAATCACTGATTTTGAGCAGAGTGATCCAAAATGCCACCTTTTTTTTTCCTGTGCCTTACTGCCATTGCATGATAGAAGATGGATATCATAGCAGGGCACATAAAAAACACTATAGAGGCAGTGGTGCCCTGGGCCAGAGCTTTATTTAAAACATAGGCATTTTTTTGTATTATTTGACCATCAAGGTTAGCTCTTTGGGGTCTTCTCAATGGTGATGAGTTCTCGAGTTATTTCGCTATGTTTTCTTTGCTGTCCCACCATGAAAGCTTCATAAAATAAGGGGCTGTTGGGACTATCTGCTGAAGCAATAAGCAGTCTGCTGCCTGGGACAAAATCAGAAAGATTTAGGCATTACCCTGTTTGGCATCATTTAAGCTGGAAAGGGAGAAATGAGGCAAATTGATTCCCTTCACTTCAGGCAGATCTGAGGAAAGGGAGAACTGGGGCAACAGGTCTATAAAATAATGAATGATTAAATGAAGAGTGAACTTCTTAACACTCCCGATCACTGTACCTGCTTTAAACCGGCTTGAAATATATTTTCCTATTAGTAATCTGACAGGCATGGAATGCAAAATACATCCCGGAAAGGTTAACAGTTCCCTTTAAGTGTGTGTAAATTCGTATGCATATCCTTGATGTCTGTCTGGAGTAGCAAGTTTCGATATAGTGGAAGTATAAATACATCCACTTCCAGCGAGTGATTCTGCAAATCCTGTTTTGATAAGGTCTTAAATCTGTTGAGATCAGAGCATAAAATTCGCTTGTACTGTCAGTGCTAGGTGAAAACAGTGCTTGCCAATTTCTTCTTTTTTATTTATATTTTATTTTCTCCTTTGGAATTGTAAGATACCATAATAAATCTTTGCTAGCCAGCGAAAACATTTGGTTAGTAGATGTGCAGAATTTAAATATAAATTGGGCCAAATTAAACAGTGGTGTAACTGTGTGAAGCCAAGCTGACAAAAGGGAAGCTTCTTGCTATTCAGTCCCTATCAAGGTTCAAGTTTATTATTGGATAAATGTTCATTTCCATTTTAATAATCATTGCAATCTATCTACCTATCTTGTCTCTTCAAGACCTTGATATGAATGCTCTGCAATAACTTGTTAAGGGCAGGATAACAATATGTTTTCTAGGGCAGAAGTAAATCCAATATAATGTTCTTCATCATTGTATTGTTTCCTACATTGTTTCCTTTGATGATTCATAGGCATTTCATGGCAATGAATCATGAAGGGCTGATTAATATAATGAATTAATGATATTAGACCTGCTTAAAGAAACTCACTGAAAGCAATGTGAATCTGCACAAAGACGTTGCCAAGAAGAATTACAGTGAGCAGAACTCGTAAGGATTAGTTGTTGCGTTGGTGTGATGAGCTGATTTCAGCACGATGCTGACAAGTATGCCTAGGTGGAGACTTAGCCTAAATGTTCCCTGCCTTCTCACAACTATTACGCCATAATAAAAAGAAAGAGAAAAAATGCTTTCCAATCAAATTAACTGAAATTTTGGTTATTGGCTAAAAACCTGATTTTCCTCAGCCTGCAAAACATCAGGTATTTTGAGAACTGAATATTGGAATTGGAGGGTGGGGGATTTTTTTTTTTTTTTTCTTCAACTAATGAGAAAGTTCCTTATTTGTTTCTTCAACAGAAATTGAAGAATGTGTATTTGTTTTTTTTCTACTCTGGGATAGAAAAAAACCCCAGTCTTCCTCAGATGTGCCCCTGCTAGTTGCTTTCATGTTGAATTTAACCACCCCGTACAGCTTCAAATAGATCCGCTGCTCATTTTACTTTGACTATCCATTTCCCTGATACAGGGACTTAGGTTTTTCAAAAATGTTTTATCTCTGAACATTCACCTTTTTTTTTTTTTCTTTCTTTTTATCATCCCTTTAGATATCTATTCTCTGAAGACTATATCTGAGTGGAAATGCGCTCTGGAAAAATCCCTTAATGATGCAGCAAACTTTCCTCTTCCGATGGAAGTATTCAAGGTAAAAGATGCGGCACCCGCAGTGAATAAATATTTTGCAATATTTGGCAGCTTGTGTTAAAACTTTTTCAAGGAAATGCTTGTGCATTAGGATAACTATGGCAAAAGGTCCTAAGTGAGATGTTGGTATAAAGAGGAGTTTTGTTAGCGAGTTTGGGGGACTGACGTCTTGTAGGCAGTGATGGAGTGATCAGCCCTGATTTATGCAGCATCATTTTTGCTGCATCTTATTGTATTAGGCCCATGAAAAAGGTGTCATGGACAAGTCATGACAACATAGGGCTAATTAAATTAAAGTAGCATTAAGGTGGGCATAACCTCATCAGCTTTCTGGGAGCTTTGTACCCAAATCTGCGTGTGGCCGCACGTCACAAGGCAGAGCAGCCTCCTTCAGGGCCCTGTTATGGGTAGATAATTTGCTTCCGCGCCGCGGCCTGCCTCACCCTGGGTTTTTAATAACTAGAGATCAACCCCGAGGCACCGGCTTTAATATCATAGAGTTGTACAATGATTATGTTGGAAAAGACCTTCAAGATCAGCGAGTCCAACTGTAAACCCTTAACACCGTTCCTGTTAAACCATGTCCCCGAGCACCTTATCTACACCCAAGCTGCACTAGGCTGCAATGAAACCCTTAATTTGGGACCTAGTCGAGGCCATAGCTTTGGGCAAGAGAAGGGGCACGACTATGCACTGGTTTTGGGCACGACCAGGCGCCAGAGCAGCCCGTGTTGTGGTGGGAAGGGTGCATGGCGGGTGTTGAGCTGCTTTCGTGCAGCGCTTCAATCCATGGACTCGGTTAAACTGCCTCGATCTGCGTTTGCAGCCTCCGGATCAGAAATGCTTGGTGTGGGGCCAGGATTAAATCACAGTAGGGAATGCCTAATGCGTAAATCTTATTCCCATCCATGCGAAAGAGTGAAAAAGGCTTCTGATGAGGATTATAAAACTTCTTTTTTTTTTTTTTTTTTTCTCTCCTCTCAATTTATAAGTTACAGCTGTTTTGGTGTCTCTTCTCCTCATGCCCAATTTATACCCACTTATTTTCGTTATTGCATGAGGGCAATAAGTTTAAACTCTGCACATCCCAGTTGGAGCACCCTGTGTTTGGAGGTTTGCAAGGATGTTCTTGTGGGACAACTCAACGTGTTGAATGCAAAACTTCCCTGGTGCAGGAGGGTGACTCCAGGGCCGTGCCTGACCAACAAAAAAGGCAGGAATGAGGATTGTTTATTTGCCGTGTGAAAGCCCAGGACAAGGGGAGCTAAACTCAACATAGGGTCATATCTAAGTCCCTGATTCTGGGCTCAGGAAAGCAGGATGTTAAATAAGTTTGATCTACTTGGGAGCATCATTTTAGTCCATGCTCTAGATTTGAGGGCAGGAGATGAAGTCTGGATGCATTGGACCTGCAGGCTTTGGTCTGCAGAGCTGCCCTGGGTTAAACCAGGGGCAGGTTCAGATGTGGGAATCATCCACCCTCCTCCTCACATCCATGGACAGAATTCCTCACTCACTGCTGGGCCATTTCGGAGCCATTTCAGCTCTTGCCTTCCTCCATGCCGTCCTCCTTAGCTGTATTTTAAGAGGGTAACTACCTGCTGGCCCATCATTGCGAAGGTCTGTGCAAGCCTGACAGTGCAAATATTTTTAAAGTCTGACCTTACAAGAAAAGATGGTATTTGTGTTCTCTTCAAGGAGAAACCCATATCCCAGCACATAGTCTTGATTCCAAAGGGCTTTTTTTAATTTTTTTCCCTCCTCTTCAAAGCTAGCATGGAACTAATGCCTCTACACAGCGCCAGGGGACTCTCTGCTACTCTAAATTGTCATGTGTTAGATGAGATACAAAACACAGGGTTTGACAGCTGGCAACTGTTCAAGATCTTGGTTTCCTGGAAAGCTAGGAATGTTTACTCGGATGGACACGGCATCCTGCGCACTGAGCAATTACATCCAGCCCTTGCGGAAATCCATGGCGAGGAGAACGTGGTGCACATGTGTTTGCTCTGCAGACACGAGTGGCCCTTGTGTGTTTGCTTTCCTGGATGGAGACTCAAATTACTGGTGGCATTGGAGTTGTCCACAACCAGGGCTGGCATCACTAAGCCCATGGAAAAGCGGATTGTGTTGTTGTGGGGCGAGTAGCTCCTCTTATGGGTTTAGCAGCTATTAGCACTTGTGCTTGATGCTTGTCATTGCCTGGAGTTCTTTGCAAAGGTCAATTCCAGGTTTATCCTCAGGGAAGCCTTAACTCGGAGCAAGGAAGTGGCACAGCCAAATGCCCATTCTGAGCCTCCAAACAGAGGTCACAAGCCCCTGGGCCGCACAAGCTGGTTGCAAAGCACGGGGAAGGCTGCGGAGAGGAACATTTTTCTTTCTGGTGCTATTTTACACTTGGCCATATGTTGGAAGTGTTTTCAGAATGCTTCGGGGGCCTTTGAGAAGAAATGTGATGTGTAACTGCCAGAAAATGTTGCTATTATGTAACTGCTAAACATAGTGTTTTGCAAACTGCACCTCCTGGTTTTTGTGTGGTGGTGTTTTTTATTTTACTTTTTTTTCCCCTTTGCGAAAGTGCTTTGCAACACATCCAGTGTTTTGTCATCCCCTTCTTTTCAGGAAACATGTTGATCCTTAAAGAAGCCTGAGTAAAGGGAGGATTTGCAAGGGTTTTGGGAGCATAATTTTTTCTGAAAGGCCGTAACCTGAGGATAGATGTTGTCTTCTCTCATCTGGGAGTCTTGCAGCAGTGGCCAAGCTTAGCTGGGTATCCGTAACAAACTATGGCTCAGGCTTCCGAGGTCACCTGGAAAACTGCTCAAGGCTTTAGGTATGGAATAAGGGTGACCAGACTACTGACAGGGCTTAATTTATAGTTATGCATCACTCCATCAGTGCTTGCCTCAGTGATGGCTTTGCTAGTGCTTTTAAAGGGAGATTGCATGAGAAAGCCAGACCTTTTAGCCATAGGGCTTATGAATCAGTGCATTTCTTTTAAATGTAGAGTCCTGCAGCTTCAGTAAGGTGAAAGTTGGACCAGATGATGGAATTGGGTTTCCCAGAGAGGTAGTTGTTGTCCTGGGGTTCTTGGTCTGCTGGCCTCATACAGTGGTCTTGGGTACCTGGTTCCTGGAAGTGTCTCAGATCCATCCTAGACCCCTGTGTGGGCCACTTAATCCTATCCAGGGAGTGGGATGCCTCTCATCACCCTATAGAGGTTGCATATGGGCAGTATGGACATCCTGTAGGTGCAGGTTTCTCTCCAGTCCCTATAAATTGGATCCCAATGACTTGCCTGGATGGAGCTGGTTCCTTCCACATTTGCAACCCAAACTCTGAGTTGCTTGAAGAGCATAAACCCCGGAGAGGAAAAGGAATTTTTCTGAGATAGGTATTAACTTCTCATTTATACCTAGTATATTATTTTGGTCTTATTCCTCTGAATTCCACCCTTCCTAAAGTTGCTTTTTTTTTTTTCTTTCTTTTTTTTTTTTTTTTCTCTGTCATGGAAAATTATTATTTCTCTAGAGAAAAAAAAAAATTGCTTTGCACTATGCCCAATGCAGTGTGCACGTACTCCTAATGGGGATGAATAATAGTATTAATTAGTGCAAAGACAAATAGTCTTGAGTAATGAGTATGTCAGCCAGGATATCTCCTAAGGAAAGTGGTCACCGAGATGGGAGCTGTTTCCTGAAATCTGATCCGGGTTCTGGTTGTACATTCAAAAATAGAAGGAGAAATATTAAACGGGACTTGTCTGCATATCCCAAATACATATATATATTTTTTCCCATCAACCGAATTGCATGGTTTCAACATGGAGTTTCAGATGGAATATTTCCTAAAAGTTGTGATTAATTTAAAAGAAGGACAACATTATCTCCCCAAAGTTCCTAGTAAATTTATGAGGTGTTTGAAGGTATTTCCTTCCATTAGTGGACTCTTCTGGAGCAGTTTCTCTGGTAGCTAGCACAGCTCAAGGAGCACTTTTTGCTCCATCCTGATCCGGGCAGAAGGACAGATGTAGAAGTCCAGCAGGAATTTTTTTTTTTTGGCTGCAGCCCACATAATGGAGAGGCGCGTGTGAATGCTGCAGGTTAACCCGAACGTGCATTTAGTTTTGCTTGGAAGCCAAATTCCGCTGCAGGCCCTTGCGGCTTCCCCACGCGCTGACGGCTTGGCCAGGCTGCGCTGCGCATGCTGCGCTTTAATGATCCACGAGTCACCGCATCGTTTGCAGGCTGCCAGATTATTTATCCCCCATCTGTTCTTCGCCATCCGTGGTGTTCACCAGCCCTTCTCCCCGACTGCTGTTTTCCCCTGGCTGGGAGGCACAGGCAAGTCTGGTGGTTCTTGTTGCCTCTTGGCTTGCTTTGGCCTCAGCTCATTAAGGTGCTTTGTAGGACATCGTGAGGAGTATCTTGCAGAGGTTCTTACAAATGTTCCTCTGTGGTGGCTTTTGGGAGCTCATTTGTCTCTGTTATCAATGTGATGGGCCAAGATGAGATCTGATGGTCCCTCTGTGGTCCATGGACATTCATGAGGCCCCAGTGGGAGTCCATTGGGGAGAGTAAGCCGTGGAGGCAAAAAAAACCCCAAACCCTGCCTGAGGTGCCCTCAGGGTCTCTTCAGCAGCATATGAAAGTCGGAATTCAAGCAGGAATGCTGGATGGTGCCCAAGTGCAGCAGATGGGCTGAGTGGGGACAGTATGCCCCAGCCTGCTGCCTTTCCCGTCCCTCTGTCTGTGCATTTAACACGCACATTTTTCCTCCTTGGTCCATTCCAGAGGTCTCTAGCCACGAGGAGATGTTAGCAAAGGGCACGCTCTGGTTTGCTTGCTCCATTCCAGCTTGGTGTGGAGAACATTTGGGTGAAGACCCAAGCTCTGCCTTCTTCAGCATACTTGGACAGGGCTCTCTGGCGAGGGAGGCTTGCGTGCAGCTACCACCCGATTCATCTCCCACCCATTTAGATAGCGGTACTCAAGAGCTACCCATCTGCAGATGGATGATTTGTACTGGAGAAAACAGCAGCCAACTCTGGCCCCCTATGACCCCACTGAATTTGTCACCATCTCCTCTCCTGAGAGAAACCAGTAGGAATTCACTAATAGTTATCACTAGACATAGAGACTATGTCTAGTTATTACTAGACATAGAGAAGGGCAGACTTGGTCCAAACAAGGTCAATAAGGACTCCCTCCTCTTCCCTTGGTACCTGTTGAGGGGTGCAAATAGAGATGCTGATGGTTGTGTTAGGAGCATCTAAGCTGAATGCCTCGGAACAAGGCTGCTTTGTCCACAAACACCCAATGCTATAATGGTGCTGGAAACAGTATAAATGGATGCAAATCCATCTCTTTTAACCCTACCTCTACCACTGGTGTTTTCATGGCCCGGATAAATGAAAGCCCCTGCTGCGTGGAGGGGATCTTTGCCTCAGTTCCATCTGCAGCCAGATAATCCATACGGAGAAGGTGTCTTTGGACTGCGACCGGCTACTCTGCAATGTTGCTGTTTCTATGGAAACTTATTTTTATTCAACAAGAGGAGCTTAAAATCCGTAGGGCTGGATTTGGTCCTAAGGCAGAAAGCATGCAGCATTTTGAGGTGCTCTTTGGTAGGGGGAGTTTGTTGCTGGCTGTTGAACAGATTCCTTCAACCTTGGGGTCAAAATACCTTTAATGCCTTTTTCCCCAGCACTTTTTCCTCTTCATCCCACCCCAGCACCTCTGCATTTTGGTCTCCTCTGAATTGCAGTGATGCAACTGAGGGGCTGTTTGTTCACGTTGGGTCTTTCCAGGGGATTTTCTGCCTCCCTGCAGAGAGGGTGTCTTCAGGGAAAATTGTTTCATGTTTAGCAAAGGAAGCTGATGAATTGCAAAAAATACTGATTCATCTGCAAATAATGCAGAGGACTGTATTTTGGGGGGACTTTTTTTTTGTTTTCTGCTCAATTAAAAAATAAATGCCAGATTCCTGTAGAGGCAGTTTAACCACTGCTATTGCCGTGTTTGTGACTGGTTACCACACATGAGCTTTGTGATTAAAATTAGGCTATTAGAAGCAGCCAGTTTCTTGGGGAATTAGGGAAAACACTGAGGGAAGTGATTACTTTCAAAATAAAAACTGAATCAAATAATATGTTTCCAATTACACCAGATGGGGCCTGCTTTTTCTGCATCTTTTGGTAGGGTAAACCAGGAGATGTGATTGAAGGCAATAGAATTTCATACTGTTACAGCTGGTGAGAATTAAAGGAGACTCAGGTCAGCCGTCTATTAATTGTTCTCTGTTCCTTCTTGCTTTGAAACTTTTCAGCACTCAGACTTAGGCCTGAATTTTGTGCAATGTCTTAGTCTTGCAGTTAGCGTGGACCACAAGCTCTGAATTTTAGAGTATTTGAAGATCGGTTTAAATTAGTTTTCTTTGCTTCTTGAACTATGAATTGTGCAAGCTGCTGGGTCTGGAATAAGACACCTTCAGTGTCGTGTCCTGAATGGGATGGGCTATGAATAACCATTTCACAGGTCAGAGGGAGATGTTTTTGCTTGGATATTGGACACAGCAAGAGTAACCAGCTCGTTGTACAGCTTCCCAAAATGTCGTATTCATAAGGAGCTTGACCAGATGCTGATCCTTCATTGTCCTGTGAGTGTAAAGGTGCCAGAGCTCCATCGTTGGTGGCTGGACCGCTACTGTTGTATGGACACACATGGATGTTAAACAGATTTGAGTGTATCTACACTTAACTGATATTGGTTGTGTAAACATAACCAAATGTTAGATTTATCAATGTACTTAGATGCCAAAAGCTGCAAATTGCTGTTGTGTTTTTTGAAGAGTATTTGTTGCAGTCAAGACCTGGTGTCGGTGCTTAGTGGAGGCAGCGATTTTATTATCTTAAGTGTGTAGTCCTCAGAGACCCTTTCCAAAATCCTACCCGGGTCCTTCAGAGTCTACGTATCTTTGTAAATCTGTTTCCAAATTGCTTTTGGACAGCTAGGCTCCCAAGCCACTATGATGTTTTGAAAACCTCCACTGCTTGTGACTCAAAAGATATGGAAGAGAAAATCTTTCAGCTCTTAATACCGAGAGAAGAGAGCTGGGAACTGGGGATGTTCAAACACCAGGACCTTCATCGAGAGGGAAATAAGCGGGAAGAGCACAGCATAAGCAGTGTCATGGGCAGTCCTCCCCTTGCAGTCACTTTTATTAAGCAATCTTGTATCGCTGTGGATAAAGGAGAAGGAGAGCAGTTCATTAACCAGTGTTTCACTTTGAGGCTAATGCTAATTAAAAGCCCTGCCTTCACTTTAGGGGAACTTATTCTTAGAAATTATGTAAATTAATTGGAGTTTTGAAGAGGAGCATATGCCGAATTCTAAGTAATTCCCTGCTGGCTGAGACAACTGCAGCCCTGGAGCCACAGAAGTGTCAGGATCTTTTTTCTCCTTGAGTCTGCAGAAATGGAGGTCTGTTTCTGTTGAGTTTGGTGATTCTCTTTAAATACCCGAGGGAGATCAAATACCCAGACCCTAATCATTTTTCTGGGAGATGTGATACAAAGACTCTTCCTCTGTGAACACTTCCCCATCTCAAAAATGACAATTAAGGCTAAATTTTATTTCTACAGCCCTTTCCCAAACAAACATACATTCCTGCTTCAAGAGAATTTTGACTCCCAAAAAGGAAAGGTACCCGAAGTACCATGAATTGCCCTTGGGAATTTACTCTTGCTGTTCCTCTAACAGGAATGTGCTGTGGTGAGTGAGGAGGAAGAATCAGAAAGATCTGACTCTAGGATATACAGTGTGTGGAGACAAGGAAATATACTTCTGAAATAAAATTGCTTTAAAAATTATTTTCTTTTTTTTTTTCTTGTGGATTATTTAATCCTTTTGAAAAAGGCCAAAGCAAATAGAAGCAGCGGAACCAAAGAAACTGATTCAAGTAAAAATGAGAAGCAACCTTGCTTAAGTAGTTCTGCCTCAATCAACAAATCAGTTGATGAAACTACTTGCATGGGTAAAGATAAACATGATCAAGTACTTTGGTGGATTTAGGTTTTTTATGTATTGAAGCAGGATACAAGGATGAATCAAATCCAAATCTTTTGATGTGAAGATGTTGCTTGCTTCCAGATGTACATTTTGCAAAGTAGCCTTTTCTTTATAGCCTCATCCCAAGGATTAAGATGCTCCCAAATGGGGATGCTGCTGCAGTGAAGGAGGCAGCAGGCTGACTGGATACTTTCTGTCTTCATTGGTTTGAAATTCAGTGCTGATGTGAGGTGTGAAGTTTACAGCCATCATATTACCCTAGACAAAGCCTTTTCAGGAGGAAAGATGGCAATTTTGATAACTAACCTCTGTGATGCATCCCAAGTACTACCCAAGCCTTATTTACAAGAAACTAAATTCTCCTTTTATTCCAGAAAACGTGCTCAGTTTAAAGCTGATAGAAATAGTAAAAATTGCAAAAATCTTTATCTCTAATGGTGCTAGAAATGCAAGTTCCCAAAATAGAAGTTGTCAAGTCTACAGGTGTAAGACTTGGGGGAAGAAGTTTATAATGATGTACAACTGCAGATCGATAGAAAATCACTTAGGAGGAGAATACAGCATGTAGCAATGAATGCACATGGGGATGACATTGCTAACTGCTTATCAGATAGTTTTTTGCATGTATTTTGGATTTCATTGTGCATGTGTGTTAACATCTTCGTTTATATTAGCATTGGTTAATATACAGATGGTTTTCTAAGGACATTTCATTCAAATTAACACAAAATGCTATTGTTACTCGCTTTGGAGTAACCAAGAAACCAGGTTGCCCAGGCTTCCTATCTTGCAGCTGAACTAGCTTGAAAAGATAATATTTAAACTCAGGAGAAGAACCGGAGCACAGGGCAGCAAACAGGTAATGGACTAGGGGACAAAATCCAAGCAAATTGCTGGCAGATAAAGAAAAAGAAATGCTGGAACCTTTCCTTCTTGTTGACCTCTCTGTTGTGGACCATGCTGACACCTTTGTGTTCCTCTTCCCCGTCTCTTCTCGCAGGACCACGCTGATTTGAGAAGCCACTTCTTCACCGTGGGAATGAAGCTGGAAGCGGTGAATATGAGAGAGCCATTTAATATCTGTCCTGCATCAGTGACCAAGGTGAGCTCCCAGGAGGAGGGATGGAAAGGTTGAGCAGGAATATCTTGCTGATCACTTTTAGAAAAGCTCCAGTGGAATTTCACTGGCTGGAGAACACATTGAGAAACAGGATTTAAAAAAAAAAAAAATCCATGAATGTTCTCCATAGTGGATTATTTCTGTTCTACAAGCTTCATCAGGTGCATGCACTTAAATTTGCGGTAACTTTGATCTAACTTTTGCTTTCTTTTTCTCCTCCTAGGTTTTTAACAATCATTATTTTCAAGTGACCATTGATGACTTGCGAGCTGAACCTAGCAAAATCTCCATGCTTTGCCATGCGGATTCCTTAGGGATCTTGCCAATACAGTGGTGCCTTAAGAATGGAGTCAATCTCACACCTCCCAAGGGTTCGTATGCACCGTTTTGATTTCTCGGTGATTTTATGGGCTTTCACCAAAGGAAGATTGCCTGTTTGTGCTGCTTTTATATCTATGTTTTTGCTGCTTGCTTGAGAATGTCACACTAAATATTGCAAGAAGATGGGGCTCTATCAGGTCAGAGGAGCTACTTGGTTGGCATCAACCAGGACATCTCTGCAGATGCATCTCATGGTGGGGTCGATGTGTCTGTATTTTGCAGGCAGAAGAAGGCTCTACCAATGCCTAGCGAGTCCTAGGGATGTTTTTACCTGGAATTAATATCTGCTATGCCAAGGTAGAGGGTGATGTGTTGATTAAGTGCAGGTTGGGCTCAGGTCACTGCTGTTTGGGCTGTTTTGGGCTGGTGTCAGAGGACTATTTGATTCCCTTGTCCCTCTGTGTAGGGATGGAGCGATATGTTTTAGAGCAAGAAGGTCATGATAACGCATAAAGGAGATGATAGTGAGCACGTCTTACAGATGGAAACATAGGGAGTTCATCATTAGGATGGCCAGTGAGATTAGGCAGAGCTTTGCTACCCAGCTCTTCGCCCACATTGGTGTAGCACCGAGCGCGAGTGATGTGTCCCATATCTAAAAGGCTTCTAGTTGGAAATCAGCTTGTGCCCCAGCCCCTAAAATCACTTCTGTTTGCCTAAAGTGTGTGGATATTTCCGTAGCCGTCTTGCAACATCCCGGACGAGGGCAAATTGTGAGCAGTGCTCAGATGAGAGCCAGCAGAAGCAGCCTCTGACTGGTGTTTCGCAGCTTTGTTGCAGCAGAGTTCATTACTTGCCATTTCAGACAAGCATCTTCAGTGTCCTAGCGTTGTGGAATTACAGGTTTTTGAAGTTGGACAGGATGTTGATTCTTTGCCCCCCAAAATGATGTTGCTTGGGAGTAAAAAGAAATGCCTCAATAAAAAGTGAAATCTTATATATGCATTCTGGAGGAAAAAAAAACAAACAAACAAACAAAAAAAACCCTCCCTTGCCAGTCCCAAAGAAATGAAGTGTTATTCTGTTGTCACCCTAACATGTTTACTAAAAATCATTCAGCTGNAAAGAAAAAAAAAACCTCCCCACCAGTCCCAAAGAAATGAAGCGTTATTCTGTTGTCACCCTAACACATTTACTAAAAATCATTCAGCTCCTGCTGGACCTAACTCTGCCAGGTCCAAAGTCTTCTTGTGTGCCTGCAGTGTGTATTTTCAGCACGTGTAATTTTAAATTCCTGCCAAAGTCTGGTGAAATGGGTGCGCTCCCTGGATGCTCTCTCTGTGTCCCGCCTAACTTTGTGCATTATTGGTGATGCTTGTGCAAGCGCTGGCCACCAGTGGCCACAAGGTTGAGTGGGTGTCTGGGTTGATGCCTGGGGATGGGTTGCATGGGTCTTCTGATACAGCGTGCAAAATCTGCCTTTGCTCCCCTGATCAAAATAAAGTTCATCTTCTGCTGTCAGATTAGAAATCCTGGCGTGAAGCTATTAAAAGATATAGCAAGTACATGGCAGATAAACATGCTCTATCTATTGCCATATTTCTTTCTGTGGCTCCCAAGCTGCATCCTTACACTTTGGGTGTCAAAAGCCTTCACCGGCAGAGATGTTTTTTGAGTTGCTGTGATCAGACCTCAGTAATTTCTGAATGATTTTTTGGAGCAAAACGAGGTGGATGGTGGAGTGCACCGAAGCCAGTGAAGTGCTTTGAGGGATCCAGCCTGCTTTGAGCAGGAGAACACGAGCTTTGCAAAAAGAAATAACCAGCACTGATGTGAGAGGGCTGAAACACTCCAGAAGTGGAGATGGACGTGGTGTGAGCTGGCTGTCCTTTTTTAATTTTGTGGAGGGGGAAAGAAGTTTCTTTGTTATTTGGGGTTGTTGTTGTTGTTAGCTGTGATTGACAGAGTTTCTGTGCTTATAAAATTAACTTGATTTCACAAGAACTGTGCAGCAGGTTGGCTTATTTGGGTTTCCAGCGCGTTTTGTCATCTTGCCTTTGCATTTCAGGCATTTGCTGAAGTCCTCCTGTAGATGAGTCATGAACAGGAGGTGCAAACATTTGCTGCTCGAAAGAGGGAGCAATATTTTGCCGTACGGTGCCAAAAATGAATATCCATTTACTGCTGCTGTATAAACATTGAGCAAGCGCTGTTTATATTTATTAGAGCTGGATTTATAGACCACTTCCCTTTAGAGTAGCAACTATTGTTCTTTTTTATGAGCTATTAAGAGGGGCGAGAGAAAGATTTCAGTAGTGCTACTAGTTGCAAGGTTTGCTAAGGGTTTGCTGCTTCCAAATCTACCAGTATGTTTGCACTGGGGTTTTGCCTCTGACCAGCTTGCTGGGTTGTTCCATGCTGAGAACTATGCCAGCAAATGCAAGGAGGTCTTGCAAGGAGCAAATGCATGGAGCAAATGCATGCTTGGGGAGTGATACAAGAGTGGTGCAAGCCAAGCTTTGCCCATTTCTTGCTTGCTCTGAGTCATTAAGTGCACCAGCATGGGGTGATGGAGCTGCAGATTTCACTTGAGTCCTTAGGTGCATGGAAAAGGCAGCAGAAAGGTCCAAGGTCTCCTAGGGATTTGGATGGTGCAGAGGCAACTCAACAGGTGGTTGTATGGTGTTTTTATAATATTCAGCTGAAACTGTGTCCACAAGCCTTTTTTTTTCCCCTTTGCTCTGCCAAGATTCTGCCTAGCTTGCAANAGTGGTGCAAGCCAAGCTTTGCCCATTTCTTGCTTGCTCTGAGTCATTAAGTGCACCAGCATGGGGTGATGGAGCTGCAGATTTCACTTGAGTCCTTAGGTGCATGGAAAAGGCAGCAGAAAGGTCCAAGGTCTCCTAGGGATTTGGATGGTGCAGAGGCAACTCAACAGGTGGTTGTATGGTGTTCTTATAATATTCAGCTGAAATTGTGTCCACGAGCCTTTTTGTTCCCATTGCTCTGCCCAGCTTGCAATTACAATTCACTAGAGGGACTTTTGGGGACCAGTTCCCCCTTTCTGCAGAAGGACAGACAAACGGCGCCTGGATGCGCTCGCTTCTCTGCTGATGCTGGGAGAGCCCAGGGTGACACTCGGCAATAGGCACCTCTGCTGCAAACACCTGTGTTTGGTCAGAGGAATCCCCTTCTGATCCAGGGTGATCGAGTTCTGATCCAGACTTCATTTTATTAAGCTGAAAGTCACCTGGCAAACAAATAACTGGAGGCGGGGAGGAAAAAAAAATAAGTTAAAAAGAGGGTGGGTGTGTGTGGTGGTGGGGATGTAGAAGAGATGGAAAGAAAATAGTGTAAAAATCTATTGTTAATGTATGTGAAGGACTGCATGTACAAGGATATTTACGGTCTGAGAAATGAAGATTCTTTATAAGTAATCATCTATTTTTCCCGCTTATTATTTTCCTCTCGATTTGCTGTTTTCCTACCATCACCAAGTTTTACTATTTCAGGAGCCTCTGTGCTCAGTGTTTTGTCTTCTATTTGTTTTTCCTGTAAACAGTCATTAAAATTGCAAGTTTATCCTATCTCACATACTTCCATTTTGACAGAATGCTTGGGGGTTTATTCTCAATATCTTTACCTCCTCTTTTTAAATCTGGGTGACTGATAGGCAAACTGCCCTCAATATTCCTTTTATTTTTATTTTTTTGCCTGCAGAAAAAAACAGAATTTTCAGTGTCATAAAATATTCATATCTGTATGAACTTAAGTTGCCCCTCTTTGCCTATCAATGAAAATGACTTTAAGGGATGTTCAAAGGACCGAGTCCAAGCTGAGATGCCAAACAGGGAGGCTGAGCTTAGTTGACCTTTAAATGACTCGTGAAACTTTCCAGTGCACATGGTCCTGCAATAATGTTATTGCAGCATCATCTCAGGCCCCTGGCTGGGATTAACTCTTTTGATTTTGGCATTTTAAAAACATAGGCTAAGAGTCAGTCAGAAAAATAAAAATCTCCATCCCCGGAGTTCATTGCCTAAATAGCCAATTGAGAGCTCTAAAGGAGCAGAGCTCTGATTTGTCTCTCTGCGTTATTCTCTCTAAATCGGTGTTACTTCCACCTTTCCCTAGAACTGGAAGGATTATCTGGTTGATGAGATTTTAGCCTAGGATGAGGGAAGTCTGGGTGGTTCTTCCTACTCTGCTCCTCTTACAGCCCTGGGTAAGATGTTTGCAGTGATGGGACTCATTTTACATGAGTTGATCTGCTGCAAACTCAGTAGGGTCCATCCATCATTACTGAGGAAAGTTTATCCCACCCTAAGAGAGGCAGGGTAAATCAGCTTCTAAGTGTGCTGGTCCTCTACCTCTCAACTGAGGGGGACCCTTGACATCTGGTTTCAATAACTGCAACTTTTAGTAGCTAAAACAAGGAGGCAGGAGTCTGTGGCTGGTCCCTCCTAGAAAATGGAGACAGTAGCACTTATTCCCTCGTTATTATGGTGTTATTAAAGCCTATGAGATGCTTGGAGGAAAGGGAAAATAAGGTAGGAAAGGGAAAATAAGGGAAATAAAGATCCTTCATCAGCTTTTAATTAAGACTTGGAGTTTGCCTTGATGTGTTTAGCAGGAATCTCTCCTGTTTGGCTGCTGCGTGCATGCGTTGACCTTGGCCAAAGGCATTGCCTGTGGAGAGACCATCTTTCTTCTATGTGTGGGAGGACAGCATCCATCTCAAGAGCCTGGCCCTGGAAAGTGGCCTGTAACTGGTAGAATAGCTGGTCTCTGTCCTTGTCCTGCTTTCCTCTGCCACCTTGAGGGGATGGAGAGGTGTTAACAGTGACTTTAATGGTATTTGAGTCCAGGGACCAGAGTGGTTTGGGGAGTTGGTGTCCGTGAATAACATCCAGCTGTGTCCCCTCTGCAGGGAGGGCGAGACAAGAGGGACCAAATACGAGCTCAGGGCTGGAGGGATGGACTGGACGCGCATCCTTCCATCGGCATCCCCATCAGCTTTCCTCTCTGGAAATTCAGGATAATAGCAATTAGCTTCCCAGAAGCTTTAGGCTGATTCTTCCATCTTTACTGGGACACAATGGGATGCTAAAACCCAAGTGGTCATTGCCTCGGTGCCCGTTTCCAAGTCCTGCATGCGGCGCTGGCTCACGGCGCTCTCTGTTGTCTCTCCCCACAGGTTACTCCGGCCAGGACTTCGACTGGGCGGATTACCAGAAGCAGTGCGGCGCGGAGGCAGCGCCGCAGCTCTGCTTCCGAAACGTAAGTCCTGGGTTTGGCTTGGAAGGCCCACTCGTGCCCCTCGCCATCTCGGAAAGAAAGCTGGAGCAAAGTTTCAGATCTCCACCCCTGAAAGATGCAAAATATTATCTTAGTTTTTCCTTTCTTTCCCTCATCTATTTAGACTATCTGCTGTTTGAACCTCTCTCTGCTTTTGTACAGCACTCGGCACAAGCAGGATCTGAGCTTACCCATCTCAAAGTAATTCAAATGCTATAAAAACATACAGACTAGATGAAAACATTCATATGTCACCAGTCTCTTTTCACTTTTGGGGTTTTTTTTTTTATTTGCACAGGGATACATTCAACTAAACCAAATTCACTTAAATGTGTTTGAAATTGCTGAGCACAGAGTGTGAGGAGAACACTGATGCAACCACATAGTAGCTTTGCACTTTAGGGTTGTTCTTGTAGTTCCTTTCTAGAGTGGCAGCAATGTGTGAATGAGCAGCACATCGTTACACTGTAAGCCGCTAAGATTTGATCTTCAAAAATATATATATTTTTTTTGTGGGCTGCTTTCTAGCATTGGCAGTCCAGCATAACTGGATCCTATGGGAATTCAGTGTTTGGGAAGTAAAGCAGTAACCTTCCTTTACCCAAAACACAGGGTTCTTGTTGATGCTTCCATCAGGTGGTGGAAGTCAAGATCCCATCAATAGGTCAGTGATGCTGAAAAGCAGCACAGTCTTTGGGAAGGTTTTGCAAAATACACAGGTGCTGTATAAGGTGGATTCCTGTTTCCTCTAGGAGATGCATAGCCTACTGTGCTGAATTTTGGTGCTATTTTGGATTGGGAAGGAGAAAACTTATCCTCACCTGAAGGAGAAAACTTATCCTCACCTTAGCACTTGTTGTTGATGAAGGCCGACGTTGAACCCCAGTTTCCTCCGCCACAAAATTAGAATTGGAGTTTTTTTGCCCTGTTTCTTTGCCCATGTGATGCAAAACCCTCAAAGGACCTAAAGTCAAGAAAGAGGCTCTGAGAGAGGCTGGGCAACACTGTCATTCCAATACATGGTGACAAGTCACTGTATTTCTTCCCTTTTTGCACCTCTCCCTTGTTTATTATCTCTTTTCCACTTCACTCAAGTAATGGATCTGTGCTCTCAACACCAGCCTTGAGAGCAGATTCTGTGTAATACTCTGTAAAGATTAAATCAGCTCTAAGATTTTTCTTTCTTCTTATTTATTTTTTCAAGGAGACATTCATCAGATGAGCACGTGTCTGTTACGCACTTTCATTCCTGATAATGCAGTTCTCTGCACAGAGATGCAATCTTGCCCTTGTCGCTTGTGCAACCTCCTTGGCTAGTCGGTCCATTTGTTTCCTGGCTGGGAGAGGCTCTTTGATGGAAGGTTTTTTGCGAGCAGATCGTGCATGCAGGACAGCCAGGCGTGCTGTTCAAAGTGGATATGTTGTTGCTGTTTCCCCAGGGGGATATTTAAGAGGGAGAAGCAGTTATGAAAGGGATTGACGTGACCCGATGCTTAGTAAAATAAACTCCCAGCTAACTGTTCTGCCATTGATTCTGTATAAATTAGCCTCCAGCACAGAACTGCAGTGAAAGGAGCCGGTGTGATGATAAATGACACTTCCTCGTTAGCCAACATAAAAAGAATTTAAACAAACTCACCTTGCTGTTCCGTAATCCTGCTTGTGAGCAGCTTTTGCAAGGTGAAGCTGATCCAAATGCTGGGTAGGGTTTGGAGCAAGCAATGTTTGAGACTAAAACCACATTTTTGGAAAGCCTGTTAATGAAATAAAGGTCGGATCCAGAAGGCAACGTGCAGTTCTTAGAGTAGATGGAGTTGTTAGAGTAGATAAATTGGTAGAGTTGTGCTCTACTAATTTAGATTCGGCGTCCAGTTGCCCACATGGGATTGCTGGATGACAGGTGTTTGTGTCATTTGGAGACAGTGACCATTTTTGCCCATCTGAATTATTATTAGAGAGCCAAAATTGCAGTCAGGGTAGGGAATTTTTTTGCATTCCAGTGCTACATTTTAAGTAAAGGGAGAGGGGATACTGGAAGGGACAGAAACAAAGGTATAAGCAGATGAGTTGAGTAGCTTGAGGTTTGGCTTGAGGGAAGGCAGGAGATCGCTGGGCTTGCAAGGGAGATTTTGGGGAGGCTTGTGCATTCTTGGTGCTCCTTTGAACATGGAGTCATCTACAACAGCTGGAACCAGGGGTGCTGAGACTGTCTGGGGTGCAGAAGGGATGGGACAGCTTTCTGCAAGGGTTTACGCAGGAGCTCATTTCCCTAAAGCAACTGTGCAATGGTTTGAACTGCAGTTTCTTTCAGGCTCCCAAACTCTTCATAGAGCAGGAGCCAAAATACTCTCTCAAGCCCAGACAAGCCTTCAGACAAGGACCTTGCACACTGAGCTTAAAATTCCCCAAAGACTCAATGAGGAGATTTGCTCAAAGTTGTTCAGCATTAGTCAGCTTGGACAACGGTATGAAGATGTGGGTCAATGTTTCTCTGGTCTCCTCAGGCAAGATGGAACATTTGCTTTAAAAAGTTTCTCCTACCAAGATGAAAGATATCCAAGCAGGCCAGAACCTTCCTTAAAATATCCTGTCACCAACAGTGGCCAGCAGATGCATGACTGGCCATGAATAACAATTTTCCTCACCTGTTACTAATATTTATTGTTCATAGAATTGTCCAGAGCAGGTTCTATTTGGAATCTGGATGCCATGATAAATTGCTTCGGAGTCAATAACTTTAAATTTGGAGTCATTCAGGCTACAATACCGTGTTTCAGAGTTGGCCTTTTGTCTCTTTCAGACGTCCTTCAGTCGGGGCTTTACCAAGAACATGAAGCTGGAGGCTGTGAACCCCAGGAACCCTGCAGAGATATGTGTCGCTTCTGTCACCTCAGTTAAAGGACGGTTGATGTGGCTTCACTTGGAAGGTATGTGCCATAAACGTTTCTTGTCTTCTTTGTGCAATGGTGTGTGGTTTATTAAAATCTCTCTTATTTTGTCCTCCATCTTCTGACCACCACTGCTTCCTCCAGTTTTGCTTTTTTTATACACATAAAACAATGATCCAAATTATTAAGAATTATCTTCCCCTCGTCCCTCTATGAGGGAGCCACAAGACTNTACTGCTTCCTCCAGTTTTGCTTTTTTTTATACACGTAAAACAATTCTTATTGATTTGGACCATTATCTTCCCCTCATCCCTCTATGAGGGAGCCACAAGACCTTCCTCTACCTTCCCAACCACATGGGCTCCGACAGTCAACTCCTTTAATGATGGAAACCTCCCCGCTACCATCACAAACAACCTCTCTCCTGGAGACAGACATCTGCCTTTTCAGAGCAGCTGGGACTTCCCAACATGTGCTTTTATGGGGTGTCTTGTCCCCTGAAACCTCATCCCTTCCTTCCTCTTCCTTTCCCTCCCTTTTCTTCACCTCGATGCATGACATTTTTGCAAGCTGTGCTATTACTTACCCTGACCATTGCATACTCACATCCCTCCACCCTGTGCACGTGCCACTTCCCTCACGTAAAAGAGTTCTTGCAAGTAGTAACTTCCCAAGCAGTAACTCCTGGTTAGTGAGCTGTCACCCCATAGAGAACTCTACCACTCTAAAGACAATATTGATGATAAAAATGCAAGGAATATTTCCACGTCTGATAGCCTGCAATGCAGTCCGTGCAAGAGGAAGGATCTCTAGTTGGAGCCATTACATTTAGTAAAAACACTAGTTTGTAACACACATTCCCATACCTGTGCTAATAGCTTGCTGCAAAGCATAACAGAGACAGCTTCTTGCACTTTGCATCCAGAAAAGCAACGTCTTGCTGTGGACAAGGCTCTCCCAGTGCCTCTGAGCTGAATCCCCTCCTTGGAGCTTTAAAGCTCAATGGCTTCTTCCCAAGGGAAATCTTGGCAAGTGAGGGCTTGATGCAACATCATTGAGACTTGTCCATTATAGTCAATAGGAAATGCTGTTTCTTGGGTCTTTAAATAAACTGGTTTTCCCAGATCCTAGACAGGGACAAGGAGAAGACCGCTTGTCCCCATCTTGCTCCCTTCCTATCATCTCTTTCTCCATGCCTTTTGTCATAAAAATCCTTTGTGCATCTCTTTTGAGTTCTGATGTGTCCGTGTTTGGTGTTTGTTTTATAGCTCAGTACCAGGAACTGAATGATCTGTTGTAAAAGAAAAAGATGCAAAATACTGCAGAAATAAAAAGGCATTCTGGATGCTGCTGGAGCCATTGGCTATCATAGAGACAGTTGGATTAAACTATGGAAAAAACACAAAGGAACAAGAAACTCCTGCTTGCAGAGTTGTAAAATATAGCTTGGTTTATGGCACGTTATTTTGGCTCCATTAATACACTATTATTTGTAACTGATTATTTATATTCTGTTAGCAACGAGACACCCTCGCTACCACGGGAGCTCCATTGCGGCAGTCCTCAGGTCCCACCATTTATCACAGCTCCGTCTGAAGCCTTCATTGTTGTTCTCCCCATTTCGCTCTTTGACGGCCCAAACGGCAGCCATAAAACAGGCTGCAGGAGCTAAGCAGCATCGAATTAGACGTGAGGGAACATTGCTTAATAAATCACTCTTTGTACAGTAGCAAAACTCTGTAAACTTCAGGGCGAGCGTTTAATGAGCAGCCGTATAGTTTCCCTGTAGTGTTAAAGAAGCGCAGGGCCTATACAAGACTTTGCACTTCTCTCACTTTCTGCTACTTTATTGCTCATCATCTGCATTGTTAATTTTTACTGGTTCATTTTAGATTTTAAAGCCGTAACTTTCTGCTTTGAATTTATGCAAGTTGTAATGTGTGCTCACTGTACACGAGGAAAGCTCTCTCAATCCCTTCTCCAGAGAGGTTTTCCAGAATTCTCCCTTGAGTCATTTCCCAGAATTGCTCCTCTGTGCTGTCCATCCTGTAAGGCAGTAGCGGGAGATGGAAATTCCCTTCACCATTTTTTCAGGGTCCGTGTTCTCTGCTTTTCCATTTCATCTCACAGGTCTCATGGATGTTGCTCAGTGTAGGAAGACAGCACTGTAAAATGCAGCAAATTAATGAGTTTCAAACAGGCTGTTTTACAACTATGTGAGTGGGAGCAAATGGAACAGTTAAGGCATTGGAAGTAGAAGCCCGGGTTATCCATTGCCATAGGAAAGAATCATTGCCATAGAGGTTAGAGAAGATGTGGATATGTCCTACAAGAGAGGCACAGTGTTTTTACAGGACAGAATAAGCATTATGGTGTTTCCACGATCATGAGAGTGACCTCAGTCGTAAACTTTGAAAATGTCACCTCTGTTTGTTTTTTTGTAAGCAGGAAAGTAGATTTGATTTGTTTGCTGGGCCAGAATAGCCCCATAGGACTGTCGTAATAATTAAACTTGTGCTTTTGATGGTGGACTGTGGAGTTAGAAGTTGTTTTACCTGGAGAGCATAACTTCCA
>VWPW01006684.1:0-247481 GCA_013389825.1 Crypturellus undulatus | reverse complement strand
AATCCCAATCTTCCAAATATTCAAATGTTCACAAAGTGCTTAGTTGTCACACGCTGGTTAGTTCTGCCATCCATCAGCCACATTACTAGACCCGGCATTAAGTCTCTCCTTTCTGTTTTAATCTGGATGCCCTGCAAAACTTAGATTTACCTGCATTGTGCTTGCTGATGACATCTAGGTTAGCATATGATTAGGGATATCAGTGTCTCTGCTTCTGTTTTATGGAAAAGCCCCTCTGAATGAGCGTGAGGTAAATCCCACAGGAAGGAACCAGCTTCAGGAATGAAAAATCTAGGGATTTGGCTCCAGGCCATATGGAAGCCCTTTATTGGCTCAATTCCACACTAAGCCAATCACCCAGTATGAAAGCTGAAAGAGAGCCCTATATTTTATGTTTTGCCAATAAATGCTCTTTCTGAGACAAAAGCAACTGCACAGGCTTAAGCAGATATAAATTACATACCCTTGGGTTAACCTGGTCACTACTTTGTTGTAACGAAGATGGACAAAACCCAAGAGATCTGTTCATGTAGGATACAACGCTTATTTTCCACTTTCCAGCAACACACTGGTTGCTTTTGTTTTATCTTTGTGACCAGCCCTTGTGAAATAAAACCAACAAAAATGGGCCTGCTCACCTGTGAACCTCGATGAAATCCATAAGCATCATCTGCTTGGAAGCAACATCATCGTCCCTAACATTTGTCAAGGAAGGCTTTCATGGGCTCTGAAGGCCCATGTTTCTTTGTCACTGTGGCCCAGAATTCCCAGAAGAAGCTCTGACAACTCCAAGCCAGAAGGTGAGGAAGGCTCCAACAATGCAAACCTTGATGAACATCATGCAAATTGACACCTGGGGAATAAATACTGAACAAACTGTTTCTGCTCAGCCGAGTGTAGAAGACAGAATCCGATCTGGTAGCTGTAGTTAAGAACAGACAGAGAGGAACTAAAAGAAAACCAGGAAATAAAAGACATCTGTGAAACAGTGACGGTAGCAATGTAGACAGGAATCTGATCTCATATCTCCAGCCAAAGGTATGGACACCCACAACTCTTGCCATCCTAGTACCTTCTTTTGAGAGAGGATCTGCAAGATCTATGGTAGAAGCAACAAGACACAGTTTTTTGTAGCACCCTGACTCATTTGGGTGTCACAGCACTTCTGGTCTAGTCGCACTGCCATTGTGAACGCCTGGAGCATCTCTCATTTTCTAAGGATCTCCAGAGCTCCTGTAGTCTGATCACAGAGGATGATGGGGCTGTTGTCCAGAAGTCCCAGAAAATATAAAAATAAGGTAACTTCTTGGCCAAATTTGTGGATGGAAATTAGAATTTAACAGAGATACCAAAATAATTACAACAAAGCAACTGAACTTTCAAAGGCAACTTCCTCAGTAAAATTATTATAATGCTTTTTCTAGCATGTGACTTCCTGGTCACCTAAGTGTATAGGACTACAGACATATGGCGTTAAAATACATGCATACACACTTATATAAATATAGATTTGTAACATAATAGACATATAAATTGCTATACAATATATTGAATAGTATTTATCTATAATAATAATGTAAGTAATAATATAACTAAATATGCATATAAACATATACTATATAAATACATGCTATATAATTACTGTAAACCCTCATAAATTATTAAAAAGTAATAAGTTATTGTAATTTTGGACATTGTCTGCTAATTAGTATTTTACGCCTAATTACAGGAGAATTTTGATAAAGCCAGGCTATGCTCATATGATCAAAAACCTGCTTGGGGGTGTTGGCACAGAACTAGTGAAACCCCCATATCGTGATCGACACTATATAGGTTGTCAACAAGACGGGCCCCAGCACTGAGTTCTGGGGTACTTTGCTCATATCTGACAACTAGAAGTTGGGCAGCTGATCTCTACCTTCTGCTCTGCCTCACTTCAACCCACCTCAAGGTCTGTTCTTCCGGCCCTCACATTTTGAATGAGACTCCAGAAAAAGTTGTCCCAAATTTTAGTAAAGCTGGAATAAATATCCAACACTCTGCCCTTGCCCACAAAACCAGTCATTTTGCCTTAGAAGGCAATCAGGTTAGTCAAGTATGATTTGCCTTTGGAAAGTTTGTGTTTACTGTTTCCAGTCACCTTCTCTTTCACGTTTCTTTCTAGACTTCTGTATAAGAATGAATGCAACATTAATATTTACTCCTCCATTTGATTTTTTTTAAATAAAGGAGAGACAGCTGCTCCCAGTCACATCAGCCAACTCCTTCAGCACCCAATGGAGTTTAGGATGTCCAGCTTTTCTAATTAGTGCCTAATTTGTCGCTTCTCACTGTTGGCTGCCTTTCTCCTTTCCAGATCTTGTGGGTATGCACCGAGATCTCAGAGCGGGCTTTGCCAATAAGCACTAATCCAAAAAAAGCATTTAATACATCAGGCTTCACACAGTGAGTCACTAGATTGTTGCCTCTCCCATCCATCAAGGGACCTTTATTTTGCCTGACTCTTCCTGCTCATGAACCACCACGTTGAGTCTTCACCTGAGCAACCTGCAGGAACTTAGGCAAGTCCAAGAGCA
Organism: Crypturellus undulatus; assembly: GCA_013389825.1. Taxonomy (NCBI): domain Eukaryota; kingdom Metazoa; phylum Chordata; class Aves; order Tinamiformes; family Tinamidae; genus Crypturellus; species Crypturellus undulatus. The sequence goes on along the minus strand of VWPW01006684.1, from coordinate 244,905 downwards.
GTTCCTAGTGAGTGCAAGNGGCTTCTCCACACAGTGAGTCACTAGATTGCCTCTCCCATCCATCAAGGGACCTTTATTTTGCCTGGACTCTTCCTGGCCATGAACCATCACATTGAGTCTTCACCCGAGCAACCTGCAGGAACTTAGGCAAGCCCAAGAGAAGTTCCTAGCGAGTGCAAGCAGAGGAGCTCTCACTGAAAGCACCCGCTCTCATTCCTTGTCCTGTGTTAAGCTGGCATGGTTGCCTGGGGACTCCTCCGAAGTGTGAAATAAAAACCTGTTTAGTGGCTGCCGCTAGACAGACTCAGGCAGCATGATGCTGCCTACTGACATCCTGCAGCAGCAGCTGTCCCGCAGCGGTAGAAAGAGAGCATCCCCACTGCGAGGATAGTGGGGTTTCTCCTCTGTGTGCATGAAATCAAGGGCTGCCTGCAGACGGGAGCCCTTGTTTTCCTAAGAAATGGAAATTCTGGCACAGCAGGGAAGAGGGTAACAACCGAATGGCATTAGAGACACAGTGCAAAGGTGTGAAGGGGAAAGTGGGGAAGTGAGGAAAAAAGGAAAGTATTCAAGAGAGACAATGAAGAGAGAAAGGAGAGTAAAAACAGCACTGCACATAAAGAAGGTGCAGTCAGAAAAGAGATATAGGAGGTTGAAGACAAAACAGATTAAGGACTCTAACAAAATCTCATTGTGCCAAACAGGAAAAGCACTGACTCACCAAACTCGTTCAGTGGAAGAACACAATGGGGTAACGAGAAAGCATAAACCATTCAGCAAAATAAAAGTAAGTCCTTCAATCCAAATTAGATTTTGCTGTTGCATTTTGTGATTTTCCTCGTCATCTCTGAAATGCCATGAGTCTCCGTCCCTTCCAGACAAAGACTAGATATTCTTTTAAACAAACATTGAAGAGTTGCAGAGCAGAGAAGAAACACAGAATCATAGAACAGCTAAGGTTGGAAGGGAAGAAATTTAAGAATTTAAGAATTATCTAGTCCTATATCCCTGCTCAAGCAGGATCACCAGTAACAGGTTGCCCAGGACCCTGTTCAGGCAACTTTTGAGTATCTCCAAGAATGGAGATTCCAATGTGTTCTCTTCAATCCCTTAAACTGAGAGTGGACATAAAAATGTATTGATGTAGAAAAAGCTATATGATTCTGTTTGCTGGACTTCCAGCAATTTGGAAGGATGTGACTCATCCCTACTTCAGAATCCCAGGGTTTGCTTCATGACTGCTGAAGATACTCAGTATATTCTGCTTAAGGAGGCATCTCAGCTTAGAAACTGCTGCTTCTCTTCAGTTGTCTGCCTTCGCTTAATGCAGACAAAAAAAATATCAGTGCAATTACCATTAGCAAATGCATTGCATCTCATATAGAGGGGACTGTTCCCATTTGCATATTGAAAGCTACTTATCAAAAATGAAGCTCTCCTACACAATCCCTTACAGAAGACAGGTTTTCTTCTAAAGAGTAACTGCACATTACTGTTGACTCCAGTAAAATGATTATAGGATTGCTATATGGAGTATTAATATGCCCTTTTCACGCTAACATGAGGATTTCTAACTGTGTATGTGCAGAGAGCATAATTTATATATATAAAAAATGTTTTGTAGAGCATGGGAAATGAACTTAAGGCGACTTTTATGTGTATTCTGGAGACTGTAATGCTTTCATCTGCAGGCAGTACACTTCCCTGTTTTATTTCAATAATTCATAGTTTAATTGACATCAGAGACCATTCCTCATTCAGCGACTGAGAAGGAAAAGAAGACTTCTGTAAGTGCCATTTATGAACACAAATTCCTTCCTTCTAATCAACCTGTTAATTAAACTCTTAATAAAAAGTGCTACCAAATAAAGAAAGAGAAAATAAAGCATCCTGATATTGTCCTTTTCTTGTTAGAAATCTTCTTTTCGCTTGTGTTTTCTAAGTAAAGCTGCCTTTACCTAACACCACTTACAGTTTTCAATGTCTTTTCCTAAAGTATCTCTATTTTCTTCGCTTGTTCCTGTTCTTCAGGCTTGATTGTACTTACGCAAATGAAAAATACCAAGATTTCTGAAAAAATGTCATAATTAACTTCCACAAAACTGTGCTGGATGTATTTGCTAATTTGTACTTGCATTATAGGAGCGCTTGAAGGACTCTCTGTGATGGGTGAGGTAAAAACACTTCTTGAAACACAGCCCTGCTCTGATGTTTTTATAACAGGAAAAGAGGGAAGAATTCGATTAATGTATTATTATTTCCACTTTGCAGATGGATACTTGAAGCGCAGACAAGTGAAGTGCCATTCTGAGAGTCATGAAGGGGAATTGTGCTAGAATGAGAAAGGTCTCCTGAGTGTCCCCCTGTGCTTCACCCATGAAACAATTTACACCTTTCCCTACACATCCCTTCATCCTTCACTGTCTTCCATGGGAGCTGTTACACTTTGCAGCAGTTGAAAGCTAGGGCAATGTTAATCAAAAAAGTTCCCAATCACATTCCAAACTGTATTACATTACGGGTAATAATAAAGTTACAAGAGTAACTTTGTAAAGCTGGGAGTCCATCTGTCTGAATTTACCATGCAAATAAAACTAAAGCCCATAAACAAATGACTGTTTTAATCCGATCAGCAGCGTTCTGTATTGAACCAGACACTAAATGTTTCCTTTATTCTCTTTTTTCCACATAGCTGCGCTACTCCCATCAATACTCATAGTGGTATTTCTTGCAGAGACAACACGATCAACCCCAAAACGTTGTGTTATTTTCCCAGGCAATGAACTAAACTGCCTTTTCTGTCTAGCTCCATCTAGCAGACTTGACACACTTCCTGAAAGAAAAATATATTAGTAAAGTCCTTGGCTATTATTTATTCAAGCTAAACAAGCTCAGGTCTACACAGACAAATAATGATAATAGTGCTTCCTGCCAGCTCCTTTAGCTCTGAGATCCAATAAATTTTTAAGGATTTTGTAAAGGTCATCATGGTCTTTTTTACTTAGGGGAAATAGAGCTAAAGTAATGCAGACATCTCCCAAATACTCCTACTATTCACTGGTAGAAGGAGACACCATGTGTCCCATCCTGCCATTCCCAATGCTTCTTAAGATCAGCCTCATTTTAATCCAATGATGTACAATGTCTCTGAGGAATCTGGGGGATATTACAAGGACTGTGAAGCCTACTGGACTGTTCCTTTATGAAGCTCCATGTTTGTCTTTAGGCAATGATCTTTACCACCAGGAAACATCATCCTTTATCGTAAATACTTGCTCATGGCCAGGTAGGTGTCACAGAGAAAAAATAAATAAATAGAGAGAGAAACATAGAATTTTAGGTGTAATCCAACCAGATTTAACCTCCAACTGTGATCCCTGTGTATCCCAACAATATGGTTTAGAAGGTTTCTATACTAAATGTTCTAGGTTTCTAGAGAATATTATTAAAATTCAAACTTTTAACACTAATGTTATTAGTATACATTCTCAATACTAAATCCATTATAATCCAGGTTTGTTTTTTCGCTTGTATGTTTGGAGAATCTCTTAAGTTGAGTAAGTTGATTTTGCTTGGGCTAACAATGAGATTTGAGCCTGTATAGGCAGACATAAGCAATATTATAAAAGTGAAATATGACTGTGGAGCTAAATACCTAAGGCCTCAACGTGTTAGCTGCAGCAGACTCAGTTTCTTTCACCGAAGGAGCAAGAGGATGACCAACCCTTTCTGTTGTAACCTTTGAAGATGAAAAGTTATGTCCAAATTGTTAAATTCATTACAGGAGTGTTCATATAAGGAATCTGGTATTAGTCATTGACAATAAATCCAGAAAAAAGTTCAAGATAAACTAATGTAGTTTTCTTTGTAACAAAGATGAAACACTTGGATCTGGATACCCTATTAACTTCTATCTACATATTTGAGAGTTTTCTGTTAACTGTGACATGAATATAGGAGGATGAAGTGGAAAGGAAATTTAGAGCTGTAATGTCAGAAGCAGGTATCGTCTCAGGGATCTCTAGAAACAAGCTGCATCATTCATCATAGATGACCAAATGAAAAAAAAAAAAGTGGAGCTTACTTCTTTGGAGAAGACTTCTTCTTCAAGTACACTGAATTATGTTGTTTTGTGTAATTACAGAGAGCATTAAGAAATGTGGAATTCTCTTTTTTTGATAGGAAGAGCACAGGAGTAATTAATTCTCATTTTGGATAAAAGAAAAAAAAAAACAGAATGACATAGTCATAGAAAAAAGATCAAAACAATAGTTTGGAAAAGTATTTCACCACTCTGGAAAAAATGCAGGAAATGTAGAGAAATAAAAAATAGGAAGCAAAATTGATATAAGGACTAGAAGATCACAGGACATGAGAGGAGAGAGTAAGGAAGCTAAATTTACAATGTCTGAAAGAGCAAAAGCTCAGGGGCGATGTGATCTTGGTCTATAAATATCTTCAAGGTAAGGATATAAATGAAAGGAGAGAATTATTCTGTCTCAGACTACGAGTTCTGGAAGAAAAAAGCCTGGAGCTAGGAATGGAGAAGTCTAGGTAAAAGTTTTTAGCTGTAAAAAGAGAACGGATGGTGAGCAAACTTAAAGATGGTATTTGATACACTGAGATGGGGTTTTCACACTAATAAATATGCTTTACATTTTCATCTAACAAATTTCCTGCTACTTCAGGAACCTGAGCAGCCCTGAATTTCCCTTCATCTCCTCTGGGGTAAATTTTTAGTTTGTGAGACCAGAATTTTATACTACAGGTTTTAAGTTCGTCACAGAATATCAAGACAGGAAAGAAAGATACTTGATGGCCTGAGATAAGTGATCTGTATGAGGCAGAGGTGGAAAGGTAGAAGAAAAATTTTAATAGCTCTTTTTGGAGGCATTACATAGATACTAACTTCTGTGGACAACCTTAGTGCTCTAATCCTCTGTAACTTCCAAATATTACTTCTATTCTTGTGCTTGAAGCAGACACTTCATTTAGAGGATGCTTCATTTTCCTTCCTAACCTCCTATGCCTTCAGATATCTCCTTTAAAATATTCCTACTTTATTCAAATGGCTACAGACACCCTCATTTACAGGTATTCCAACTCTATCTAAGACCCTAGTCTTGGTGTGAGATGGTGACCACCCTCTTGCAAGAACATCTGAACACACCTGCATGTTCCTAACCTCCTATAAAACAGGAACCTCTGCCATTTTCTGTCCCCTATTCCTCCGTATCTTATTTCACTATTTACATATCGGGTAAGGTTTAGCTCACCTTAGAAATAGTTATTTCCAAAAATGCTAAAGATATTATTACCTAGATGGTGGGATTGCTCTCATAGTCTTACCACAGCTTTATGGCACATTGAAGCCACTAGTGAGGAATGCAGCCCTTGGATCCAAAACATAGATGGAATCCTGATTAACAGCTTCATCTTGTGCAGGAGAAGAAATAATTTTCAGACCTGTAAGATCAGGCACAAAGAGTTCCCGAGAAACTGTATCTTGTTTCTATGATTACACTGAGACTCGATAACTTTGGTAAATTAGGGCACTATAAGCATAGTGCTGTAACCCATAGGCTAATGTTACAACTTAATACATAAAAAAAAAGAGATATATTAACTTTGAGGTAATAGAATCAGGTCTGTCACTAACACTGAAAATACAGAGAGATTGCAAAGAAGAACCACAATCATGATTAAATAATTAAGAAGTTGATAAGTTCATTGTACAGAATGCTAGAATTTGTACATTGCTAGAATTTCAATCTAGCAGGTAATAACTGACCATTGCTGAAGAAGAACCAAGTAAGAGTGCTGTAAGATGAAAAAAAAAATAGATAGAGAAAATAGAGGTTTATATTTCTGTTAGAGAGATTTAAGTTAGAACCCGAGGAAAAAGCTTGCTAAAGATAAGTATAGTCAAGTGCTGGAAAGAGATTTACTGGATAGATTAAGAAATCTGCATCAGTTGAAGCTTGCAAGATAAAATCTAGTTAAGAATGTTTTAGGTAGGGTTGATCCTGTCCTGAGGAGGAGTAATGTTATATTTGATTCTGTCAAGAGGCAGAAGAATGAACCAGGCAATCTCTTGAAATCCCTTTCAAGGTGTTTTCCATGATAAGGTCCAACGAGGGAAAAAAAAAAAAAAGCATTAGCTACTCGGACCTCGGACTCAGCCCACCAGCAAAATATACACGTTTAATAAGGAAGGCAATTCAATAGTGAACAATTAAACAACTCTCTCAATTGCTTGTGGGTTCTCTATCTTTTTAAGAATTTTTTAAAGATTGAATATAGAAATATAAAATAACAACCATCCCTATACTAGACATAGGAAATGTTTCAGAAGTCCAATAGCCTGTGTTATGCAGTATGTTACAGTAGCTCTGATTTATTGATTTATTTTGGTCATGCCCATTTATCTCCCCACTTTCTTGTTCTCATACTCTGACACTATGTAAAATGTCTTAAAAATTGTTAGCGAGGTAACAGCTTATCCTTCATAACGTTATCATTGTTAACACTTCTGCACTTGTGGGTGAAAGTACGGGCAATAATGCTCTTTTAAAGACTGCAGGCATTTTGCAGCAGGGCAAAAAATGCACTAATGCATTTGCTGCGAACATCCTTAAAATGTTTAAGTTAATGAGTATGTGATTAATAGACGTAGAGATGAAATGCATTCTCTACCTCAATGTAAACATCCGTAATTAGGATAGATTTAAGTGCTAGGCAGTAAATTGCAAATAGAAACAAGAACAATGAAAGTACTCAGAACTGTTGCCCTCCTTTCATGCAGCTTTTTGACATATTTAAAGAACTCTTTGATTTACTCTCCAGTTTGCAGATCTGAGGTTAATGTCTGAGCAAAACAAGAAACCATGCATCAGACAAAGAATTGCATTCACCCACATCTGCCACCTCCTTTCTTGAGGGATAGAGGTATCTATAGTGCAGATTGAAGGCCAATTTGCCTTGATTACTTTTCAAGTGTAGATTAGGGGCAGCTGGTCAGTATAAATGTAGGAGTGGAGAGGAAAGAGACAAAGTTTGTCTCCAAAGTGCTTTGAGTCATGGAAGAACACAAACATCTTTTTTTTATATATATTTCTGGTATATTTTACTTTATATTATTTATATACAAAATATATAGATATATTTTATATTCCAGTCTACTTGAGTAAATGATGAATTCCCATGTACAAGCACGGCTCCTTCCTAGGAAAATCCCAGGGTTAGGTGGATCAATTTTTTAATTTAAAATATTTGCATGTATTTATTGAAAGGAGGCTCCAGGTCTGTGTTCCTGCTACCTGTCCAGGGGACTTCTTCATCTCACAAATTATCACTTCCATTCCACGTAAGACTTCTTTCACGGCTACCTCATTTCTCCAGGAGAAAGATACCCCATGTTTTCCTTTTGCCTCTGCTAGCATCTGTAAATAATATTATGACAGCAATGGTAAAAGTGGTTTGGACAAAAAAAGTCCCCAAAGAGCAAGTCACAGAACTGCTACATACTTCTCTCTAGCAGAAATTACATCCATCTATGTGCTAGGGTCCAAAACAAGAGTGCGACACTCTTTTTGCCCATTTCTGGTCTTATTTGAAGCGTTTTAGTGGGTCCAGATCCAATCTGTTTCTTCTCTACAGAGCGACTTTCACCCTAAGTGAGATAGATAACGCAGAGCAGAAATCCATTTCCTATTACGCTGTGATCAACAATTTCAGTTAATGTCAGCATTACTTTTTAGGGCTAATTTAATCCAAGATGCACACTAGAGCAAAGCTTTATTATTGGATAATAGATATTTCAGCTCCACGTGCAGGGTCAGTTAAAAAAGTGGCTCACCAAAAATGGTAGAAAGGGGTAAAAGAAAAGAAGAAAGGGCTCACTGTCAATTTTTATATTGACTATTCGCATCACAAACCCTAGCAAACCGAAGGAAGATGAATATTTGAAGTGCCTGCAAACACAAATCATATTGAACAGGGTAAGTGCATCTGCATTTATTATGCAGGGAGCTCAGGAAGGGAGAATATATTTATTGTTAATAGAATACTCGCCCCAAGCTATACCAATATGGCTTTTGTTTTGATAAAACATGTCCTTGGGGACCAAGCACAAATTTCTGAGCTTTTGCAAAGAATGATATATGTTTTCTAGTTAACTCAGCATGGGACAAAGTCTCCCGCTGGCTTGTTCTGTGATTCTGCACCTTTGCACAGGAGGGTGAAATCACAGAAGTTGAGAAACCAAGTCCTCTACCTTCCTTTTGCATCAGGCAAGTGATGCATGGAAGGGCAGAACATCACAGAGCTGCACAGAGCAGCCCTTTTTGCCTTTCCTGTGAGAGAAAGCAACTTTTGAATTAAAAATAAATTTCCCCACAAGAAATCCAAACAAATGCAAGTACTGGCAAGCAATGAACTGCACTGGCTGACTTCTGTAAATGAGAAATAGTGCAGCAACATTATGCCTTTTGTTTCATGTTTGGATTCTGGAATTTATTTCATTTTGGGGACAGCAAATCATAAAAAAAAATTAAATGAAAAAAATAAAAAGCACTAAAACCTGATATGAACTACTAATAAATCCATGCAGCTGAGAGCTAAATTAAAAAACACCCTGGCTCCAGAATAATCAGGATCCAGACTTTTGCTTCCAGAGGGCAAAGACATTACTTTTGATCTAAATCTAGACAGGCAGAAACAGAATCAAATGAGTCTGCTTTAGCACATATATACAGATATACATACACCTATATCCACATATGTATATATATGTGTGCATGTATGTGTTTGTATACACACACACACACACATATCTTTTCTTCCCTTCTCATATGAACTCGTAATACAGCTATTGTTGCAGGTAGACTTGGTTTAGGAGTAAGATAAAGGGCAAAATGTTGCTCTAGCTACGTTGATAATGCAAAATCATTGCCTAGAAGAAGGGTAAATTCCTCGCCACATGCTAGTCATTCTGAAGCAATAGGAATGAAAAAAAGAATTTGGATGAATAAATCTCAGAAAACATCTTTAAAAGCTTTTATTACAACAAAAGTAACAATAATACTAGTAAATAAATATACAGGTTTCTAAGGTATATTCGTATTTAAAAGCGACAGTACCCTAGCACTTTAGTTTGCTCCATTTCACTTTACTGTCACTCTAGTAGGAGGGGAAAGAGACATTAAAAACTGACTCACATTTAGCTGACCAGTTTCAGATAGTTACAAACGAGAAAACTGCTGAAAGGGAGCGACTTTGGAGGAAAGCTGGAAATAAAATGTTATTCTCTATCATCTCTTCACTAGTCATCTGAAATGGCTGGCACTTTTATGCAGAGAAAAAATACTAAAACAAACAAACAAACAAAAACCCTACATAACAAAAATAAATTCAAAACAAAACAATGCTAAGAAATCAAAGAAAGCCTGGAAAGTGGAATATGTTTTTTATCAGAGGTGACAGTAGGAGGTTGGCAGCTGTAATAGGCAGTTTCAAAAACAGACTTCATAGTCCAAACCAAGTGTATCTGAACTCCACATGCTTCAGTGGACAGAAGCAAAAACGCTTCAGGATAGACTCTGCAAAGCACCACGTTATTTTCAGCCTGCCTCCCCATGCCCTCAAGCCTTGGCCAAGCTGGCTGATAGTTTTGTACTCTGTAGAAAGCATGAGTGGGTGATCACCACTACACCCTCCGAGTTCCTGAAGTCTGTACACTTCAGATCATGGATTCAGTAACAATTTTACGTTTAACTCCACTATTTAGAGAAACCCTTGGATGTTTTGTCTTCCTTCCCTACCTCCCCTTCTCCCTCCCTTCCTCTTAGTACAGAGCTCCAGGAGTCCTTGATATCTCTTTTCTAAAGAAGACTTTGCTAACTCTCCCTGACTTCTCTTTGCTAATATAGTATCAATAATGTGTCTCCTTTTAAATAAAAGATAATATAGAGGTATCTCTGCAAAAATATTATTCTGGATGGATTTTTTTACTCTCTCCTTCCTTCTTGCTCCATTATTTATAGATCTGTTCTGCAGAGCAGAAACCCAACATGTCTGAGTTAAATCCTCAGGTCTCTACAACCTGGTTGGATTTAAATTAATCAAAAGGAAAGGAAAACTTCTCTATGAAATAAAACTCTGCTTTCTTCAGCCCAAACACTGACTTCCCAGTCCAGGATGTAGCTTTTCAGATTTAAGAAGCTACTTGTGAAGATAGAGATAAATGTTCAGCAAATGTCCACTGACAGATTATAAATGTAAAAAGCTTCAGGTTGAAGTGGTATCTAATAAAAAAAAAAAACATAATATGTGGGGGAAAAATGGGGAAAGAAATGAACTTCAAGATAAAACTTTGTCTGTTTTCTACAAAATGTGTGGGCTGAAATATTTTAATTTAGTTTAGTTTAGTTTAGTTTAGTTTAAAGCCATACTTGAAGGTGAGACATTTCTTATTCTTGATGATATCCTTGATGAATTTAAAGACAAGTGATCAGGAAAGCTGAGAGAGCTGCTGTCACTTAGGATAATATAGAGTGACACCTGCTCTCCTTTAGGAATATGGAACATCCTGATGTAGAAAGAAAATCTCACCTTGTTTGCAGAGATAAGGCATAAAATGGAGTCTTTTGAGAACCTGTGTCACCAGCTAGAAGGGAAAGCTGAAGCAGCTTTGGAATGCCAGAAACTTTTCCAAATAAAAAACTATATAGATATTTTTTCACAGGAGACAAATTTTAAAAAAGGAAAGTGTCCTACTAGATAATAAGACAGACGCCTTATACAGAAAAAAGGAGGCTAGTTTGTTCATTACTTTTGGATAAGTAACATCAGCAATATGCATAATACTTCTCATAGTCATGTAGAAAAAACATTTTTTGTGTCTCACTGGAGACTTTCAACAACAATGAAGTATACTGAAGACTATATTTGTATAGAAAATAACCTGGGCAGAAGAGAAATAATAGAGAGGATGACTCAGAACTAAAAGCAAATATTCACAACAGTAAATATGCTGGTTGAAGTAAAAGAATTTGAAGGATTCCTCCACAGGGAACTATAAAGAATCACTGGAGAAATATTTCTTTCAACCACACTTAATAAAAAAAAAAGATTATTTTGTAATGCGATATACTCTAAATATACATATTAAACAAACAAACAAACAAACAAGAGATCTCTAAGTTATTAAGGGAGGCTCCACATTATACAAGATTTCCACTTGTGACCTTCATAGACTGGTACAGCACAGTGTAATTGTCTTTGAATTTTCCACAGTGTTCAAGGTCTCTTGTCTCACAACCAGGTTGAAAGAACCAAAGAGGAATTGCACTTGGCAGTGAGGTTTTCGCTTCTCAGTCACTTTCAGCAACGGTAATAGTTGTTGTCACCTGAACCTGGATGTGTACAAGAGGCACTCATCAGCAATGCTGAAACTCAGAATCTGGTTCTTCTCAGAAACCCACGATTATTTCTTTTTACAGGTGAAGACTGAACAAGTTTTGGATCTGCCATTGACAAATGAGGCATTTCAGAAAAAAAAATGACTGGTGAAGAAGTGTCACGGACAGGATTTGAGCCACTCAATACAGTCACTAAGAAAAGAAGACAAGCTAGAAAGTAACACTAATTAAAAAAAAAAATATAGCTTCAAGGGAGAAAATAAGTAAAATCCAGAAAGGCAATAAAAGCTTGGCCTCAGAACAAAGCCAATCAGAGCAAATTTTGTAACTACAAAGATTTGGGGGAAAAAAATGATACCAGAAGATGGAAAGGCAAACCCTCCACCCTCCAGCAGTTCACAATAGGGTATTCCATCCTGCTATGAATCTGATCTTTGCCTGAAGCATGGGATAGACTGCCACAACCTCAAAAAGTAAAAAAAAGGGCATAAAAAAAAGAAGAATTAATGCATTAATGTTGTGAGTTCACTGCATTTCAAAGCAACCCTGCCCATTTCCTTGTCATCAAGTGGCTCTGTCAGTGCCCTCTATTTCCATAATATGTACCTCGCTATAATCCTAACTGCAGTGTAATAGAATAGCTGTTCTTATTTTCATATATATGAATATATGTATATATGTATGTGTGGCATAAATACACACATATGGTAAAGTGTGACCATTGAGCCAGAGTTTCTGCAAATACTTTTGCTTGTCTTGGTGATCAAGAGAATCAAAGATCACATTCTTCCATGTTTGGTTGCTCAAGACTGTTTCCCTCAAAAGAGAAACAAAACAGCCTCACTTATGAATATACACGCACACTCACTATTACTGCTTGAGATATTTGCTTGCTCACCGTAAAATTATGAAAAGTAGCAAATAGTAAATACTTTTCTTTATCATATGGAGTTCTCTAGTCAGCAATTTATTATGGAAATGTTCCAGCTAAGTATTTGAAATTGCAGTGCATGCAAACAAATGCTGCATTTAAAATGCACCCCCACTACTCATGTAAGTTATTTTTCTTTTCCTTTCTTACATTACTGTGCTAAAGTAATGTAATTTGCCTGATTTTGTAAAACTGTAAAATTTATTAACATATGAGTAGTAACTTTTACTTTGTCACCGTTTGTTGTACTATAGAATAGCACTGCTCTCAGAAGAAAACGTAAAGGCAAAACGTATCATTTCTGACAAACACAATGATCTGGAAGTAGTTTCAGATTAATTTGTAGAGATATAGCATACAGCTTTGAATTACATATACGGCAATTTAATCTTATAATTTAGTTGAGCTACACGGTACAGCAATTGTCACTGGTTTACCAAAGTCACTGGTCTACAAAAAAAAAAGTGACATTATTTTTACTATTGAAAAGAAACCTCATTGTGAATGCAGTATCAGCTCAAAGAAATAAACTGAGGAAATAAGCTGACAAATTATAAATCACAGCCAGAGAGAAAAGGAGAACTGAAGGCACAGATGCAAAATTCTCTCAATTCCTTCATTTTTGTAGAGAAGCTATTTGACTTGCTTTGATAAATTCCTAATGTAGTGTGGAAATGGGTTTACTAGACAGAGTGTATCATCTGGTTACCTGCCAAGGAATGTAAGGCTCACTGGGAATCCTATTCAATGTCGATTTTGAAGTCCCAGTGAAACTAAATGCCTGTTAACGTCAAGGGCCAAATAAGTGAGCAGCGTCAACAGGATTTGGGCTGTTTTCATCACTCTACCACTCTGCTGCACTCTGTTCCTTGGCTGTGCTGGCCTCCCAACACAGACATAGGTGCTCCTGTTAATCCTTGCTGATTGCATTACCAACAATCTCGCTAATGAAGGGGATTATTAGGAGGAGAAGAAGCCTTTAACCTCTAGCTGTCAGTTCAAACACTGGTAGGGTCAATAGCAGTCAGAAGTCCTTTATCGCTTGATGGCTGGTAGTTGATGTGAGTGAAATAGCAATGGGTAAATGTTCCTTCTAAAACAAATCTAGAGTATTAGCTGAAGGGTGAACAGGATTATTTTAAAGATCAAGATGGGATCAGCTTCCCAGAGTGCAAGGACTCATGGAAAACTTAAAGGTAGTATTTTTTATATAGAGATAGATAGATGTGTGCATGTATATACATATATATATACATTTGTATGTTCATATACATATGCTGCAACTTCTGCAGCACTTCTATGAACCATAGCCATGCTTTCTAAATCTATTTACATCTTGGATGTCTCTGCTGTGCTGCTATTTGCAGTAAGCTAATGGGTATTCAGCTAATATTTGGTGCTAACAGCACTCAGCTGGAGAAGCCTCCCTGGTGTGGAGAAGAAAAGAACAAGGAGAGTCAGAGGTGTCTAAGGCTCCTTCTTTTTTCACAAATTTTGTGTGTAGGACGTGAAAGACACCAATTCAAGTAGTCGGGATAGGGCGCATATATAGTTCATTTGATTCAGCTCCTGATGGCATTACTGATAGTGAGACAACAAATTACAGCATCCATCTCTATCTCCAACAGTACTTGAGTTATCACCTAGGAAGTGGGTAACCATAGAACTGATAGTAAATGCCAACACAGGACAAAAAGTTGTCTCTTCTCTCCCCATCAAATATTTCCCCACAAAACAGCAGTGGGTGCCTAAATCTGTTCCTAGTGCATGAGCAGCCATCAATATAGAAGGCCAGAGTAACAACAGCTACTGTTGGCTGAAATTGTTAGAAAATTCAAAGAGGTTAAAAGCAGCAGGATATGTAAAATGAGTTATTTTTTCACACCCTTAATATATACTGCTAGAGATGTGTGGGAAAGTCCACAGCAGAGCCACATGTCCTGTACCTGAGCTGTGAATCTCAGTATCAAGAATAATGATATTTAGCTCCTTTACTGGCAGCCTGTTTGGGATAGATTTTGATACCTTATCAACTGTCCCTTAGCTTGTAAGTTAACCCATGAATTAGTTCAGGTGAAAAAAAATGTCTTTATTAAAACTGACTGCATCAAAATTAAAAGTTTTCTCATATGTCCAATTTCCATCAATCTCCACCTCCCATATTTTACAAGGTAGTAAGCAGTAGAGCTTTTATTCATACATTTGATGCCCAAGTATAAACATGACATGATTTTTTTAGTGCAGTTTTAATGTGAATTGGAAGAAAAAGCACAGATCAAAACACACTTGAATTTCTGTTTTGGTATATGAATATTTGTCTATTAAAGTTGTGCCAGTGGCACTTCCTTATGCATGTCTAATGTAAGGAATCGCGTAATTTGTACATATGAGTGAGATATCAATTTATGGTGATTTTTAGCCGTATACAAATGTGCACTTCATTAGCCTCTCTTTGCATTTATTTCCTGGGGGAAAGGAAAACCCAAGTTATGCAAAGTTATTTTCATTGTTCACTGTTACTTTTTAAAAGCTTGTGGTTGATGGGAAAATTACAGATTTAAATGAAAGAAAAATAAAACTGCTATATGATTCTCCTAAAATTAATAGCTGTCTTCTTTTGGACTTTCTTTGCATCGGAAAAGCAATATGAAGAAGTCGGTGACAGATCCATATTTGATTTGCAGTTGCCATGTATTATTTACAGTCCACCTTCTGTCTAGATAGGCTGTAACACTATTGCTCTTTCCTAGATGGATAAGGGAAGGAAATTTATCAATTTCCATAGAAGAACCTTGCAATGAACATGTGAATTGGCTCTTCTCTGCAGATACTTTTCCTCCTGGGAAGCAAATCAGTAGAGTTTTGGCACATCATTGTAACCTTCACCTGATATATCCCACAGAGAAAGTAGTTATTAGCTGAGGAATTCACATTGAGTTTGCTTTTGCGACTCATGTCACATACCTAGATGGAGAGAGTGGCTTGCTTGGGTGCTAAAATTACTGGCGATTTCAAAATCAGGTTAATTCACCTTCTTGTTCCTCTACCACTTGTTTCTAAGCACAACCTCTGATGCCTCCTATAAAACTGCCAACTGAGTGCTCACAGGAATTAAGTTAATAAATTATTTAACAAAAGTTCATAGATTCTGGGTCCTCTTTTTCCCAGTGAGAATATGCCATCAAAGTCTGCACTCCTGGTGGTTGGGCTGCCTTACTGACACCAAAGCAACAGTCCCAGAAACTGTTCTTCCATTCTATGAGTGAGCTAAGCTTTTCACAACCCCTAATTGTTGTAAACAGAAAGTTAAACATATGTCAGTTAGACCAACCAACGTATCCCAGGTGATCAGTGAGGAAAATGACCAAAAAACGGTTACTGTCACCACCACTTTCTGCCTCTGACAGGAAAGGAAGAAGAGCAAATACCTGTTAAACTTGTACTCCATCTTCCTTCCCCTTAACAGTTAGTTTCTAGTAAAGTACAATATTGGTCATCATAAAAAGATCTATATTCATATAGATCCAGCCATAGCTGTGTTGGATTTAGCCTTACACATGCTTTGTAATGTGCTTTGTAACGATAAATATTCCACCTATTCAGATTGTGCTTTGTAAAATGAATGAGATGATTGAAAGATTTGTGACTGAGCTGTTTTGGGTATGCATAGAATCATAAATTTGGAATGAGAAAGAACTGTCTGCCATGTTGGACCACTGGGTCATTACTTCTTTTTTTTTTCCAGCAGAACTTTGCTTATTGAGAAAAATTTTGTATTGCCTTAAGCACGTCCTTTGTATAATTATAGTTGTTTGCCAAATCCAGGAGGTTGAGTAAACCTTAAAATTATTAAAATATAAAGATTTAAAACACATTTTAGGATGGCTGTGCCAATATAAGATCTCCACACTTCAGAAGTCTGTGCTAAATATTAAATTCCTGTGCAATGTAGAAATGGACATAGTTCCATGAGTTTGGGAAACTTTTATATAAGATTAACAGGAAATCTCAAATCACACTATTCATTCCTGAGGGTTTTCAGCAGGACTAAGGAAGGTTTTTGAGATGCAGTCATATATAAGAGGCTGTGAATTTTCCACCCCCCAAAACACATGCTATTAGTGAAAAGATATTTCAAACTGAAAAACAGCCCTCCTCTTTTTTTAAAAAAAACTTCATTATTTAACATGAACACTCATAAAACTCAAAGGCAGCTTTGGGAAATACAAGTTTAAGTACCTTGAAGCCAATGAGCTGAAAACATTTTATGCAGTGGCCGCAAAAGTATCAGCTCAGGCATATAAATTGTCTAAAATACACATTAAACAAGTGCTCTAAGTAGCCATATCCTGAGCAAGAATTGCAAGTTGGCTGAATTCAGGCAGAATGTGAAAGATTATGGATGAAGCACTTTGTAAGGTGTAAGAATCAATGAGTTAGGCAGCTAATGTACTGCTGGTCTCATGAATAAGAAGTCTGATTTGAAGACGTAACTGGGAAGGGGTAGATTAAAAAAGCTTGATCTAGAAGGAAACTCACTGGGAATTATATAGTCAGATGTACTGAGTGATGGAAATCAATAATGTACTGCCCTGGCAATGAGGACAAGGGATAGGGTACTAGGAAAAACCTGGCCTGAGTTGCGTAAAAACAAGGCTTGTTGGAGAAAAATGAATGGAAAGAGGTAATAATAAGCTGCACATGAATAAAAAACTGAGGGAATGGTGAGGAAATAGGAAACATCATCTGGACTGATTGTGAAACATGGCTGAGTGATAAAAGGGTCATCCCGCATGCTGAGAAGGCAAAAAGTGATCTGAGAATAGGAGGCTAATGAGGAGCGTAGATCACACACGATAGGAAGATAAATGGGAGGGTGATAATACAGGCAGCCAGGGAGAGCATTAGCATAAAGAGGTGATAATGGTATGCAATTGGGAAAGGAGAGTGCAAAAATCTGAAGATAAATCTGATAATAAACAAGTACCGATATACTCCACTGAAAGGAAAAGGAAAAATCCCTGCATATGCAGAGACTTCAATGAACTTAACTGTCTTTTAAGAATAAAATGGTTCAAACTTGATACTGATGTAAGTAAGTAAGTCAGGTCTTGCTTTAAGCAGGAGGTGCCATACGCGGTGTATCTGTGAGCAGCTGTAAAGTTAGAAAGAAGCCACTGCTGCTTCCCAGGTGATGTCTGGAAATATGAAAACTACTTTGTAGTTGGCCAAAGTGTGATCTGCTCTGCAGCCACCTGCATCCACAGATACAAATCTGCTTTGACCATGGTAGTTGAAAAAAAAATTGCACACTAATAGAGAATGCTAAGTCTGTAGCAAAATCGCTTTGTAAGATTTTATCATACAACATTAAAAAGTAGCACATTTTTAAAGAAATCCAAAGAAAAGTAACCACAACACAACCTTCTCCACATTCTGGGTGACAAATGTTAGATATTACTCATAAGAGAGATGAATTAATCACTTTCAGAAAACAAAACAAAACAAAACAAAACAAAACAAACCACCACCACTAGGAACAGACACTTATGTGTGATTCAAAAAGTTTAAAAAGTTTAGGAAATTATCGTGTTTCATTTTCTCATATAAACATGCACCTAAGATTGAGATTCAAGAGTAAAGGGAGATTCAAACCCTCAACTAGTATCTTATGAATAACTCTAAAAAATTCTTCTTGCAAGCCAAGCAATGCCTCTGTGGGGTGCATTAAGTGCTGGGTTTTTTCTTTGTTTGTTTTTGTTTTCCTTTTTTTCCCTGTTAGATCATGGGAAGCAACACAGGCTTCATCCAGAGATGAAGCTGTTCTTCCTGAAACAATACTATTAGTGAAGGTAGAAGTAGAGAGGAGATTGAGATTCAAAATTTCTTCTGTCACCGAGTTCATTTCAGAAGATTGAGCTCACAGAGGATGACAGGGAAAAATATTGTGTTGGCTAAGCCGTGTATTTCCTTATGGTAGCCCTGATATGCAAAGCAGAAAGGAAAAAAATAATTTTCTCTGCACCCCATGACCATATCCCACTCCAAAAAGAGGAGAGAACATAGGTCAAAGCTTGTAGCAATTATTCTGGACCATGACTATAGCGGCCAATACGGACCAGAACTACAATATATTGATTTATAGATTCTGCTAAGCAGTAATGCAGATGTAATCGGGAATGGGATATTCCAAGTTCTCAACATAGGTTTATTTTTTCTTCCTTTAAAAAAAAAAAAAAAGGCTAAGACCCTAATTGTGGTAGAATTACAAATAACGATGAAGGAAATGTAGGCCACACACTGTGCATGTGTGAAAACTATCCCTCTGAAAGTGTTTTCCTCATTTTTTATGATATTGTGGATTCTTGAAGTATTTATATGTTTGAAGACATAAGTAAGAAACTGTATCAACTGTGAGGAGAAGTTTAACCATTTACAGCCACTGATTTGAAGAACAAAAACAATCACTAAATCAGCATAGTTACATCAACAATAATTCTATTATTGACATCCTCAAATCTTCTGTGATCTTAAATTCACTTTGCTGTCATCTGTTATCCATCAGCTTCTTATCTTCTATAGTTTTAAGTCAATCAAAGGGTTACCCTTTCTTGCACATAAATTGAGACATTAAAGGCCAGATTTTTGTGTTGCAACAGACCTTGAATTTAGCAAACACAGAGAACATTACAAAGCAAATGTATGTGATGGGTGTGAGAATGTGTGTATACATACATTACAACTCTTCAAATAGACGCTCCATGAGAGATGAATTTTACCCCATCAGATTAGGGCCCCAACTAGGTCCTAATCCATTGGATAATAAAGCTTTCCCTCCTGATTTCTTTTTGGTTTCTGGGATTAGATAAAACATTAAGAGTTTTTGTGAGAGTGACTTCTCTCCGATTGTTCCTTTTAAATAAGATCAAAATGAGTATATGTTTCATCCAATTATATTCAGCTCGTGCTCCGTTGTGGAGCATCTATAGCAGCAGAGGCTACTGCGGTTCCTGACTGATTACTCTGCTAGCCTGACAAAGGACATTTCTCCCTCTCAGATAGACAAATTCCACTGAACATGGTCCAGTGATTTTCTGCAGAGAAAGAGCTTGTGTATGAAGATGCTGGTATACATTCCTCTGTATTTCACTAAATTCTTATTTACTATTATAAAATCCCAGTTGCTGATGCAGATAATACACAGGATCATTTCCATTTGAGTGTTTAATCAGACAGTGCCCACTAAAACTATTAAAATCTCATTGATATCTTATCACTATAATCAGCATTCTGGGTCTGGGCACTGGTAAACAATTACAGCTGAAGATACATATCCCTCCCTGTGTATTTGTGGTGATTCTAGTGAAAAATGTAGGATCAGATTGATCGCCACCATCACAGTTATAAAAATCTGATGATGAAGAAGCATCAAAATATGGCAACAAGGGGGAATGGAAGGCTTTGAAAATAACTTTATGGGACTTTGATATGAGAACTGAAGCCTGTGAGAGCAGTGTGCTGACGGATACTTTCCCGTTTTGTGGCTAGACAGTGACTGTATTGCTTGGCTTGTTTGTTTATTTTAATTGGAAATTGGGTATTTTTTTTAATCTTACAGCATATATTAATATGCGTCAGGCAAGGAAGAAGAGCTGAAATGATAATGACCTTGAAGGCACAATTTCAATTTAGAGGTAGCTCTTTTCCACTTTAATGACTTTTATAGAAAGTGAAGACAATAGGATTTAATCATTCAGCGCTGCTACCCATATAAAAGTGATGGCGACTTCTAAAGCAGTTCACTTCATAATGAAGCCTCGGGAAAAGTATTTGTATGCAAGAGAAGACAGGGAAAACTGATGTAGCGCTGCAAAGTCAGAAGTCTTTTACTCTCCAGAGGTAAATTCGTAAAAATTGCCCTTCAGTAAACAGAGTAGTAAAGTGCTCTAACTCTGCCAACTTTTCACATTTGTGCTGTGAGTGACAGAAACTGATGAGATGTATTTGGTAATTAGGGATGCAATTTAAATTTTAGTAGGTTTATGAGCATTTGACGTTAAATGCCCTAAACATTGGCAATGGCATGTCCTTCTGTGCAACTATGTCTTGAGTTTGAAGGCATCTAAATCACCCACTCGCTATTCCTACAGCACCTGGCTTTTATAGGCTTTCTCCGTAGCAAAAGCAGAATACTTCACATGAGTCTAGGGACTGCAAACACATACCCTTCTCCCAAAGACTGCATTTACTAAGCTGCTTTTCTAAACTGAATAGTCAGGACTAGTCTGTTCACGTAGTCTCTTGGACTTCTGGCATTGTTGGGATCAGGGAGAGAGAGATAGAGGGAAAAGGATTTGCAAACACTTCTAAGTAAAGTGCCAACATTTCCAGCACTGAGTTTTCCATATTCAGTGCCTCTAGCTGTTGTAAGAGGATATTTAAATTCAGATGGATATATGGAGGAAACTGTTTGAGGCAAACAGAGGCAAGCACAAGGCATGCATCCCAACCTCAGTATTCCTTCTGTAGGTGGCGGGAACAAGCCATGGTCCCTCTGTCCTGCTAAACCACTCGTATTTCTTGATTCACAGCTCTGGGAGAACACTTGTTTAAGTTGGCACATATAATTAATTGCATTAAAGCACAAATGTGATAATTACTTACTACAGTGGTACACAATCATTAAGAAAATCATTAAGTGGTAATCGTCTTCTTAATTTGATTTGTTAGCCAGGGACCGTCAATGACCTATATTTTTTCTGGTGGTGGGGCAAGGGGAAAAGAGGGAAAAATTGACTTTGTGTGCGCTTAGGCAAGATTGTTACTCAGATTTCTTAGTTGTGGCAATTGAAGAACAATCACCTCACAAGCAAAATCCCAGGCTGAATCAGTATGATCCTCACAGCTGCAGACAGCAGGACTTCCTTCGCGTATTGTCAATGAACATTGAATCCAAATCTTCTGCTGGGTCTGTAGTGATCAAGCTAAAGAAATGACTTAGGTAGTAGACAAACTCGCCGAAGAAGAAAGTCCCTCCTTTCCTGGCTTTTGGAAGGTATATCAGTGTTAGGCTGTGCTCGTCTTCCTTCTCGTATTCTTCCTCAGTGTTGATCACTGAGACACAATGTCCCTTTTGAGAGTGGTGGAACCCTGATCTGATCCAGGAAGGCAGCCTCCAAACACTGTGTTCTCATTTTCCTCTTCAGATTAGAGTAATTTTCTTCAATTGCATGCAATAAATTTGCATGTATTAAAACAGATGAAATACAGTGACACAATCCTACTCCACACGTGCTTCGTGTGCCCATTCCTGTTCTGTTCCAGCTGTTGGATCCCTGTCTGTTCTGCTGCCAGGAGCTGTAGCATTACAATGAAAAAGGTGGTGCCTGCTATGAATTTTCACGTATGTGACCTCTGTGAGATGGATTAAACTTAACTAAGGGTTAATCTTGAACCTTTCATCCCTTTTCCGCTTTATAATTTCTTCGAAATATGAAACTATAAAACTTTTTCAAAACTAAATCCAGAGACTTCTCCTAGGATTTGCGCCTCTGTTGTTTTATGAAAGTTCTGAACACTTTGTTATGTCGTCCTTCTATGTCACATCACATATACTCAAGTATATATTCTTAGGCCAGGGTTGGAAGACATTTTTAAAGTAAACATGAAGTTTACTAATGAAGTCTACAGATCCTCTCATTAAGAAGAATCCTCAGAGTTGAACCATTTACCACAAAAAGTTATAACCTCCTTTCAAAAACCTACGAAAATATACTTAACCTGCTAGCTTCTGAGAAACAAAACAACAACAACAAAATCCCTTTATTTTACACACTCCAATATGCAACATAGTACTGTTTAGGCCTCTACAGACACTTCTGTTTACCAAACTTTTTTTGGTTTATATTGTAGCTCCTAAGTTCTTTCCTCACATGATTCTGCACAACAAGGCATCAGTCTGAAACTACTGTTTTAAGTTAGGAGGCCAAATGCAAGCTAAAAGTGGACCCTAATAAATATAATTGAAAAGAGGTTAGGAAGTTCAGTTGAGTTTATTGAATTTCTGATTTATTCTGCTATCAAGAAGTGGAAAAATGTGTCCCAATAACGAGACACAGCCAGACATTTTGGAGGTCTTTTAAGATGGGGAAAGGATATGCTATTGGCAAATTCTAGAAGCCCAGCCTTCCCGCTGAAGTATTATGGTTAGACATCACATAAATCACAAAGGACTACATCAAGACTACCTATAATCGGAACAAAACGAAAAATGGAATCTCTCTTGAGTTCAGCAAGACACAAAGCACAAGTTGTGGTTATAGTTCTGCTGGATGTCACAATGTGACATAACCCAGTAGAACCTTCATCATAATTTTACTTACGAGGATTTGACGTTGCTGTATATGCTTCATTACTTTTCAATCTTGTTTTATATAATGCAAGAGATGGTCAATGCCCTGTCATAATCACACAGTTAATTCCCTTTTACCATGCAGATATTGGGCTCATCAGTAAATTCCAACATTAAATTGCAGTTTACATTGGTCATCAGGGCCAGTGTTGCTGTCCCAAAGTCTTACACATGGCGAAAGTGGAAGATGAAGGATCTTCTTGTCTTATAAGTCCCCCTGGACTTAGGGGACTTCAGTGGTTCCTGCTGCCTACACAGTGCTAACTCACAAACAACACTCACACAAGCAACATAGCTTAGGTTTGTGGGCTGTAGGACTAAACTTCAATCCTTTGAAATAAAGCAGTATCAGTAATCTGAAACATCTGTCTCATAACATCGATCCTTGCCTGATTTAAGCCAACCGTAGGGTGAACAGTCCACTTTCCATCTCTGTGACATCCAGGAGTTTCTTTCTTCCTTTCACCTTAATACATGACATCTATAGATAAGATGTCTTTCAGGTCTGATTCATGCTAACCTCTACAGCAAAGGCAGGAAAAGTCTGTAATCCCTAGGTTAAAGGATTTCTCACACCCTTTACAAGGGGAGGATGCAATTCATAGGAAAACATCATCCCCAAACAAGCCAGGAGCAAGCTCAAGCGATGTTCAGATGTCAGTCGAAAATAGAAAGAAGGGGTTAAGTTTCGGCCACTGATCCTTGCTGGAAGCTGTGTTGACAACAGGCTTCTGCTTCTGCATGTGGAGAGGAAACAAGAGCATTGCCAGCAATCCACTGACAGCTGCTCTGCAGGGAACAGCCCTGCAGCGTGGGAAGGAGCTCTCCGCTTTATCTGGAGGCATTTGTATTCCCCATTACCAGTGTTTATGACTCTCCCCCATGGCGCATGGCTCTACTCATTTATCAACAGTTTCACAAGAGAAATTCCTATGCAAACATGTGAATATATGCGCTTAAAACTGTGTTTTCTAATGAGGGTGAAATAGTATTACAGAAGAAATTTCCCTTCTTGCAGAGATCAAAATGATGGGTCATATTGGCACTTCAGTTTCTCTCCCCCTTCTTCATTCATATTTTAATATTAATTTACAGCAATAAAGAAGCATATAATAAACCACTCTATGCTGAACACTAGTTTCCATGCATTAACTTACACTTCTTTATTCTGAAGCTTATAGGCAGAAGGCCTAACAGTCCTTACTCTTTGCTGCGGTGAAGAGAGCTGCTTACTAGCTCAAACTTTCTATTTTTTTCTGCCAGCTAATGAACTGCTTATCTACTTGATTGTTTTGCTAGGTTGGGTTTTCTGTTTCTCATTCCCTTGAATAATAATTGCACAAAATAACCTGCTAACAATTCTCTAAAGTGCATTTTTCGCTTCTTATTACATAGGATAATTTCAATCACGGGAGAGGGCTATCATGAGGAAATGCCACACAGCAAAAGATTAAGGACAGACAAAGCAAACGAAGTTTTGTAAAAATTAATGCAAAAAAAAGGTAGCATCAAATTCCCTATCATTTATATCAAATTCTATCCCAGCTCCCAAACCCTCAGTACAATTTTTCTATATTCTGCGATGAAATTTGTCCCCCTAGAAGCTGACTTTTGCACAGTGAGATGAAGGGAAATGCCACTGGGGCTCTGGGTATTTTTTTGCTTCCAAGGGATTTAGTTTATTTGCTTTGCCACCCGGATCTTTCCTCTGGCTCTTCCCTCTAGACTGAGTTTTCGCCTTTTCTTTTTATTCCTCCTATGTGAAAGGCATCATAACTAGCAGCAGCAGCTGTCAGGTATATGCAGAATAAGACGTTATTATAGATATATCATAGATATACTATAGATTACACATAAAATTCAGTTGCCAATTAAGATACCTATATTCAGTCATTTAAGGTGCAGTTTCAAAGCTGCCATTCTAGGCAGAGATATCTTCAGCAGGATTATCATAGTCTGGACAGCTACTTAAGTAACTGTGAGGTATGGATCACTTTATGTGCTCTGTGAAGTCTGCTGATGTTGTTGACCAGATCTCCAGGGCTATAATGGCAGCTTTAATACTGCTTTAGAAGTGTCTACTATTAAATGCCAACGTTGAAAGTAAATCCTAATCTGTGCCTCCATTCTTACATGCATCATCAACACTTTGTGCCTTTATTGCAATGCAGTGAATAACCTCAACACTAGTTATGATGTGCTGTAAATAAGCTATAGATAATGGGCTGATGGAGCACAAGTGACAGCAGGGAGTTACGTCCTCAGAACAAGTTTATAAAGGGTGATAAAGGGGGTTGCAGCCCACATGACAGCAGTAATGTGGACATTCCCTCCAACACTTCCATCAAATTGAGGTCTAGCCCCAGCCAAATTATAGCAGCTTCAGTCAATGGCTTGATGCAGTTAGTGATGGTTAACGCCCCAGAGCAAGTTTTGCAACAATAAATACTACTTTGCAGCAACTGTTGTATTCTTTCTGGAAAGTACATCTCCCACATCATTAGCCGCAGAAAAGTGTTATTGTGGGAAGTAACAAATTCTCTAAGATTGGAAACTTTGTAGAGGGTTTGTGAAGCGTGATTTTTTTTTGTAATAAATATATTAAAAAACTTATGCTCCAAAAGTCAAGCAGAACTTCTTGAGATCCCTGGTAAGCCAACTTTTCAACAAGTAGCACTACTGAAGTATTTTGAGGCTATGAATATGCATGGATATAGGACTCTAAAGGATTCAAGCTGTCATTTTTCAACTCTGCATTTATTTTGATGATATTTTATTCCCAATTAAAATAAAGAAACAGCAAATATATGTAACTTTGTAGGTTATGTGTGTATTTATTTATTTCCATACGGTAGTGAAATTTTTGCAAAAGATACTGGCAAAACATAGGCCCAAATGAGAAAGGGAAGACTGAAGCAACTAAACTGAACTGAAGCTCAAGCCCTTCCCATTGCTAAACCATTTCACATAAAAAAAAAAAAAACTAAGTACAATAATTATATAAATGTACCCAACTGTTAGGATGAAACTGGTGCCTAGAATGGGGTTCTGTGCAAAGCAGAGTGCATTGTAATTGCACAGCCTAATGTTGGAAATACTAAAGCAACCATCTGAATAATAACATAAGAACAGAAGCTAAGTTATTAGTTGATGGCATAGATGTTGCAATTAGTCAAATTAAAATGGGAAATGGAAAATAAATACAGGAAGTAGAAAACAAAGCCACCATGAACCACCATACTCACATGTTATATTCACATGGATGTAAAAATGGAAAGACTGCCTCCTATCAGCAAAAAATTGAAGTTTTTTTTCCAAGTTTTACATACACACACAGAAAATACAATGCGGTCCAACAACCCCAGTTTAATGATACACTGACAGTGGAGATCAGTTTGCTTACCACAGGATTCCAGATGATGAAATAAAGATTCCAGGCAGATATTGGCTGACTGCTCATGAATAACTCATTCTGACAGTGCTGGCTGATGTATCAGTTCGAGCACACGACGCCAACCCATCGCTCTGCACAATCAATGGTTGGCAGGACAAACAACCCTCCTTTAATAATTCACAACGCTGCATGTTTTGATCCTGGATTCCCCAGCTACTAATGTGTTCCTCGCAGTGGGGTAGAATGGATGTTCTCAGTTTGCTGAACCGTAAAATCAAATATATTATGTGGGTATGAAAAATTAGGAACATTAGAATTTGGATTTTAATGTGCTGCAGAGTTTTGTTGTATTTAAGTTGACTTAAATAGTGCATTTGACTATTATATACAAATGCTAAGATTTTTAAAGATTTTAAAATATGTTTTTCTAAATGTTGCAAAATTTTGAATGCTTTCCAGCAACATTTTTTTTGGGAGGGGAGAAAAAGAATACAGTTCTAGTTTTGGAACAGGCATTTTGTAGTATAGGATATTGTGGGATATTGTGAATTGACAGTATTATGGCGGGAGAAGAGAAGGTGGGGCAGAGGAGATTCCTTAATGCCCCTTTTTCTCTCAGTAAAACAGTCTCAATTCCTCTGAAATCTCTAAACAGCACCTATACCGGCCGTAATTCCACTTCCATGGGTAACATTTATGTGAGTAGTTGGAAGAAACTGCCATTTCCATGAGAGTTCATCATCTAAGCAGAACTATAATTTTACTGTCAAGGGAGCTGGAGAGTACACGGTGCATCAAGAATAAAATATAAGGTTAAAGATATTTCCTCGGGCTGTTAAAAAACAGAGAAGACAGATTAGGTGCCTTAGCAATTCCCAAAAGCTAGAGAGGACACATGACCAATTTTTCATCTTTTAGTCCTATTTTCTGCTTTTAGTAGATCAGGATCTTCCTCAAATACTGATTTTGGTTGTGGTGAGAATTTCATCAGTGTAGCAGATTACTTTATCTAAGTCATCATCAGGTATCTCCAGAACAGCTTAATGTCCCATAAAACTAGTGTGAAATTGCACCACCAATAGAAAACTGTCTGTTATTTACAATATGCTGAATATTCACAGAGGACTGACCTCTCCTTCATCCAAAAAACAGGATTTCGGGCTATTTTGAATAGATCTGCTGTGGTCATTCCATGATATTTTGTATCCCACAGGGGAAAGAGATATTCTAATTTCAATAGTACTTTTCTGGTTAGTTTAATTTAAAAAGAAAAAAAAAGAAAAAAGATGCAGCTTAGAAGAGGTGTTTGTCCGACTTCCCAAAACTAAAATACTTGGGTCGCTGTACAGATTTGAAATAATTTTTCACTGTGGAATAACATGATGTTTCTGTCACAGACTGTCACACAGTGATGCTACTTTGTAACAAGCTACCTAGGCACACAAAATACTGCTTTTATTTTCAATTACAACTGCATGACCATTGGCAAAAGGTGTGTTTGTATATCATGGCAGTCAGACACCTATATACAGACAGAGAGGAGTAAGCTGCCAGGCATCTAAGAATTTTCTCCCTGTTAGTTTTTTGGAATTAGTTTCCCTGAAGAAAGATAAAAGTGATGGGAAGTGACTTATCTTTGACAGTAACAGAAGTTTGTTCATAGAAATGCCCAAGACTAGTGACTTTTTCTGCTGTCCAGTGTATTAATCTGAATGTTTTTTTAGAGATTCTTTTCTTTTTTCTCTTGTCTTTCCCTTTGATAGTCAACAGTTCTCTCTGCCTTGTTGCTGTGCCCAACTAATACAAAAAAAAAAAACAGGGATTGATAAAAGTTTCCCAGCTTTTGATTACAGATCTGCTTTCTTCTGTATAGTTTGCATAGTCTAAAGTTGAGGGCTAGACATGTCCTTAAGGAAGACAGAAGCCACTGAAAAGAAACTACAGATACTGGGAACTGATTTAACCTCAGCTTTGACGGTTTGAGTTTCCAGCTTCTACAAAGTTCACTGCCTTTGGAAAATATTTTCCACAAAGTAATAGAGAAAATTCCCAAAAGATCTGTAGATTTGTATAGATTAAAAAATCTAAAATTTGTTTCGTGGAGTCACGGGAGCTCCCACTAGGGCATTACTGCGGAGCTGAGATGACACAGCACGCGTGTGTGAAATGCAGCTCCTGTCACCGTCCCTTAAAAACCCCAGCAATCACCGTGCTGGATTTTGATAATCACATCCCAAATGTCGTAGTGTGGGCAACTGCCCTGTAATACATCACTTTTCTGTTTAGTCAGAAAGCGATAAAAGGGCAGAGGAAAATAATAGAGGAAATGTTTCATTTTTAACATTTCTTTATGGAAATCTGAACCTGTAAAGACCTCCAAGCCATCTGTTATCTGTACATGTCAGATCATTACAGATGAGCGACAGTTTACTTTATAATACCAGAAGAAAATTATAGGAATTCTGAGCAAAGTTCAGTTCAAAACGTATGGTATCTTGCATAATGCACCTGCTTTAATGTTCAGCACTCATTACTTTGTGCATTTAATAGTTTGCCCATTATTAGTCTTTTTAGCCTCAAGCTGCAGCATCAGATGTGCTTTAACTAAAGCTGTGTAAGTCAAAATGAAATGAAAACAAATTACACATTTTAGTTAACAAATAAATGAAATTTGAATGATAATTTTTCAGCTAATATTTTAGAATACTACAATTATCTTCAAGTGTCATAGCATTCATACAGAAAAAGCAAAATATTTTTACATGTAAATAATAGCTATATTACACACTTGTCAAAACTAACACATTCAGCACACAGCTAACAAAAGCACATTATCACATCTTTGACAACTATAAAATGTGAATTTAAGAAATACTGATAAGTTGAAGCTCACAAAACTAACTTTAAGACTAATTGGCCTGCTTAATAGTTTACAGATTGAGTTTGCTTTCATTCAATTTTTGCTCACTCAATATTCAGCTTCATGTCTGTCTTTCAAGAAATTAGATATAAATGCCACTGGAGAATTTTTAAGTAAAGCCAAAATATCCCAAACCTATGGGTCCTTGTTAAGGGAGGACAAATCTGGTGGCCTTCTGGACTCAGGAGAAATTCCTTCCTGGTCTGCTGGAGCCAGACTGGAAGAACCTAAAATCCAAGGGATTCTTCCCAATGTGATGGATGCAGCTGCTGCATCTTCAGGCCCAGCCAGCAAGGCTGAAGATGCATTTGCAAGATGCAATCACATGAGGTAATTTTGGTGTTGTATTACAGATGGCTACTTCAGTACTGATTCCTAATACTTCTCTTTGATTATCTGTGAAGCTTTGCCATTTCCACATACCTCTCCCATGATCTGAACCACTTAAGGAATCTCTCCACTCGTCAGGGAGCTACCTATAACCTTTGTCAGATTCTCTCTCCAGTTTGACTCTTCCACTCACAAAGCCAATGACAGCCACAGGCAGAAAGAAGGG
Source organism: Crypturellus undulatus (assembly GCA_013389825.1). Classification (NCBI taxonomy): domain Eukaryota; kingdom Metazoa; phylum Chordata; class Aves; order Tinamiformes; family Tinamidae; genus Crypturellus; species Crypturellus undulatus. The sequence continues at coordinate 215,273 of VWPW01006684.1, read as the reverse complement.
AGAAGCCGGTGCTGGATGGTAAAGATTCAGCTTTGGTTCCTTTCTTAACACTGATGAGGAAAAATCTTTAAGTTTCCAATCAGGTCTAGTCCATATAACAAGTGTTACAAAAAACTTTTCTCTCTCTCTCTATATATATTTTAAAAATCAAGGAGAATCTTTAGCCCTCAGTGGAATTTCTGCCCTAGGAGAGGACTGGGAATAGGATGCCCAGACCCTTTGCTATCAGAGTCACACGCTGGGTGAAAGAGTGAAGTGAAAGGCTCTTCTCTGAATCAGCCAAGGAAAACCAAAACAGAAATGTTGAAACCTCTGTGTTTTTCACAGGGCTGAAGTTTTATTCTCACCTCATATACAGCCAGTACATCCTTTATTCTTTAGTTGAAAAGAGGAATTATACACCAAACCGAGTGACCAGATAAAGCTGATTGACATGCTGAGGTTATTAGTGAGGAAACAAAATGTATTTGCACACGTTGTGCTGTTTGTGAATATCTTGACAACGTATTGCTCATTGAAAGTGACCTCTGGCAAAGGTTACAAAGCTTCTAGACATATTAAAAGTTTCTGTAACATTTATTTTACATAATGTAATTCTGTATTTATATTTTTTCATTTCTTCAGAATGATTGTCTGAACAAGAGAAAAACTAAAAAATCATAGGATTACTTATTGATTAGAATTCTTCTAAAGGTTTTCAGCTTTAAATCTGTCATTAAATTACAAATTATTTCTAGATTAATGGGATATTTAAATGCATTTAAACTGAAATCAGGTTATATTGTAAAACACTTTAAACGAAATGCAGTATCTGGTATGGATATCACATTTGTTAAGAAAAAGATTTTAACAGAAAATATTATCGTGATACTAACAAATCTTATTAACAGTGATCACCCTAACTTACCCCTTTTTTAACACAGTATGAGTTGTCCTCCAACAAGTTATCTGTCCGCTGATCAGAGAGGTAAGCTGGAAAACTTTTCAACCTTTAGGCTAAAGTGGGGTGAAATTGCTTTTGTCTCAAGAACAAGAAGCTGGTTTGCACCTTAGCACTATTCATATCCTCCTCTTTTGGAGTATCTTCTTGCTTCTCTATAAATATTCTGCACTGAAAATGCCCTTCAGATAGGAACCACTAGCAAATTCACTCCCTACCAGTAATCCCTCCTTAGCTTCTCTCACTCGAGTTACTGTAGATGATGTCTTTTTCTTTCAGCTCAGAAGCCCACTTCATCTTTTTGGTAAAATCTTTCAGTATTTAGGCATACACATTTGTGTACAACCCACAGAATCATGAAACAATTTAGTTTGGAAGGAACTTCTGGAGAGCATCTGTTTCAACTCTTCAGTCCAACCAAGGCAAACTTTGTAATTATGGAGAATTTACAAGATGTTCATGTATAAGAAAGTGCTCACACACTAAAAGACATACTTTTGTAACACCGTGAATCTAAGATGTTGAAAATCTCTAACAGAAATGTCTTCATGCAGGACAAGTAGTTTTACTACCTATGACAATTTTTGCAAGGGAATGTAAACTATTACATCAGTAATGACACAGCTGATTTCCTCCAGACTCTGTAGTATTCTTAAAAGATATCAAATTTTAACTGCCCTACACAGTGATTAATTATATGACCCTCCCGTACCCATTTATACAGAATTCACATATATGGATTGGAACCAGGCAAACAAGCGCACATACTAATGCATATTAAGGCTAAAATTCCCATCTGACATTGGCAAGTCGGCTGTCTGGATTTAATTTACTTACATGAAAAGAAATAACATAACTACTTTACTGTTGCATTAGATTAAGATTTAAAAATAAGGACATAATTGCCCACAGATAAAGACGAAACAGATCTGTACAAAACAGGTGGAGCTGCACAGCGGGTGGTTATAAATACAACAATAATGTCTCTAAACCATTATGTTCCTGCGCAGGAAGGCTCACTACTTATGCTTAGAAAATAATAATAATAAAACAAACAATTTTGTCCTTCTGTTAGCCAGGAAAAAGACACCCATTCTACTACCTACAATTATGAGTGAGCAGTCAGGAATAGTTTGTGGTCCATTTTCAGCAGCATACCTGGTGGTTTCCATTACTTATACTGTTATTGCTCTCATGAGATACATAACTGGTTGTCCAATTGGGTAGGAAATGCCCTGAAGAATTACTTATTAAGCTGAAAATATGCCAGTGGTAATTCTATGCCCAAAAAACCTGCATGAGAATATTTCAAAAAAACAAGTAATTATGTAAGCACCTCCAAATTGCAAGCATTAGTTATTCCCATCAGAAAACAAGCTCTTTCATGAAAATGCCCTAAAAAGAAAACGTGTTTATGCCTCAAATTATTGTCTGTTAAATGAGAGTAGGATGTCTGGTGCAAGAGAAGAGCTTATGGCTGCATTTAAATCCCTTATGTACTACAGGCTTCTACACAAACCTCTGTCAAGTCGTATTTTGACTGCACCGTGTGGAAATATCGAATGAGTTCAGGTACAGGAGCCCGTATGGCTTCCCTGGCACAGAGGTGTTCAGGGAGTAACCAAACCTGTAGAGCAGGGGCAGAGCAGGGTACCTGGACAAAGAATTTGCACTGCTCATAACACCAGATCAAACCCATCAGGCTTACATGGGGACACGGCCACTGTGTGCTCTGAGATCACGGGCTGTTAAAGGGAATCGATGGATTTTTCCCCACTGCAAGCCCAGATTAAAGATCAGCCCGAGGTATTCAGCAATAGTCCATAAGCCTACGTAGCCTTTATTTCTAAAAGGATCTATTCAGAAAGCCTGCTAGGAGCTGATTATTTAAAAATACTCTTTCTTAGTTAATCTATTTGAACCCCAGCACAGGTCACAAACTCATCCATACAATCTTTACCTTGAGCAGTTAAATGACAGCAGGCATGTTGGGGAGAAAAACAGTCGCTCCTTACAACTTCAGTAATAGTGAATTTGACAAACATTGGGTAAATTACTGCGATGTTCATTTATCATTGTTTCAAATACAAAATTATCTTAAAAGGTCTCTTTTCTCCATTTGATTTTTCCATCCTTGGCTTCCACCTCAGCGCAACTGAATTAGTTAAAATACCTTTTCTTGCTCAAGAACTCTGATATTAAATGTCTTCTTCTAGTGCAAATATTGTACAGTGGCCACAGTTGTACATGCAAATAGACATTTATTATAAAGCCTTGAGATTTGCGGTTCACAAAATGAAAGGAAGATCTTTTATATGTTTGACTCATGCAGTTATGGTCTTGATATGCAAACATTTCCTGTTACCCTGAAAGCTAACAGAGAGAATGGGGTGAGTCACAGTGTAGGAATGCCAATTTTTTCTGTCATTCACTGTAAATAGAACCTATGGAGACTTCTGAAATGTGGATGTCTACATAGTGAGTGTCTGAAGCTAGCTGAGAATTGTACCCATCTTCAGGTTAACAGCTAAGGAGAAGACCAAGACCTCGCTTTAATTTTTAGTTTAGTTTTGGGGAACAAACATTTCTCTGTTAGTAGAGCCTTAAATCTGATTCTCTCACATCCCAGACTAACGTGGTGCATTTTCAGTAAAAGCTCCTTCTGAACAGTGCTGAGTATTTTATACAAGCTAGAAACCTCACAGGATGATGTTGTGGTAAGAGGAGAATGACCAGTGTGTTTCTCTTGCAGTCAAGTACTCCTGAAAGGAAAGCCAGGCCTAACCTCTCACTGGGAGTTTCCCTCACACATGTAACAGATTTGAGGTGAACTCACTGCCTTTCTAGATCAGAGCGCTCAGAGTTTGATCTGCAAAGAGGAACTGCAACAAGGCCACCCTCACAGGCTTCTGATATTTTATTTGTTGCTTTGACAACACATGAAAAGAAGGCTCCTGCCTGTATGCTGTCAGGATTGCTTCTGAACCGCATTCAGAGCGTGTTTGTCATCCATCTTCTGCCTGTTAGGTAAGAACCTCAGAGAGGCCTTTGAACAACTGAGCGAGGGTGCTTTGAACAACCCAGCTACTGCGTTTGACCATTTTTGTATATATTTATCAAGGAAGGTTGGCTAAGCAGGCTACCTGGAGGGGTTTTTGCTTATTTAGAGCTACCAGCAGTGGCTCTGCTGGTGCTGTTGCCCTTCCCATCCCACCGCTCCCAGAGGGGCTGGAGGTAGGGAAAGGTGGGGAGATGCTCAGATGCAGGCAGAACCCCCCTGCTTGGAGCTCAAGGGAGGGAACAGGCAGCAATGAGTGCAGTCTGCCCTGCATTTCATAATTCCAGGTTACTTGGCATTACATTATTCTGGGATGATAACAGAAAAACACCTACCTGCTTTGCATGCAGTGAGCAGTGAGCTAAACCTGTTTGCCAACAGATCTCAGAGGGCGCGTGGATATGCAGGAGCCCTGCAGAATTCACCTCTTTGAGGAAATGAAAGAACTGCAGATATTTCTGGAAATTCAACTCTCTGCTCCTGCCAACCTTTTTACTAAGTATTTTTAATATTGTCCTGACAGATCATTTTAGTAGTGGAACATTTTAGTCTCGCTGTTTGAAGAAGACATCAGGAATGTAGAAACTTATGAAATATTCTGCTGAGACGTAGCCCAGCTATCTGCTTTCTGTGAATGAAGTGTTACAGCATTTTGTACTCAAGTATTTTCCCTGTCATATAATATTACAGCTTACATCTATATTTCAAATCCAGCACCAGGATACCTTCTGCTGAGTTTGCTCTATGCGTACACCATTCCCTGCAACAATGTTCCCAATAAAGTGGTCAGCCCTAACTTATTTGGGTCGGTTATTTATTTATTTACAATCACAAATTCAGCATTAGATGGTTTTGCAGTAAGCTGAGCGACTGTGACATCCTTCTGGTCCACGCTGGCATATTCACCAGTAGGCAAGTTTCCCACTGACACGATTTTAAATAAATGTGAGCCAATGACAGTGGCAAATTTAAGGCAGATGTAATACAACACATGAGAAAAAAGGAGTCCCATGTAGCAAACTCTTCCATGCTGCCAGGCTCAGCAGAATGAGAGGGAATCCAACAGTGAGACATTCTGATGAACTTCATTTTTACGATGAGCCCCCCTATTGAACCATAGGAGTCCCACTCTAATTGACTAAGAATATTCTTGAGCTATGGGTTATAAGCCAACTTTTAGCACTGACAACAGCCTATTCCTTTGTTTCAATGAGAATTAGACCAGGCCATAGATTAATATTTCTCTATTTACTTTCTCTGTAGGTTTTATAATAAAATCCCTGCCTTCCAAAATGTAGAAACATTATTTAATCTTTACAGCGGCATTAAAATTCAAAGCAAATATAAAATTCACATTTGCAAAGGAAAGAACCTACAGAACTAATTTTGAAGTATTCTCCTGCTGGCACTCATATGCTCTGAGACTCTGTAACGTAGTAAAGTGCATCTTTGTGTACTCTAATTGTCAATGCAGGGATGCACCACTGGCATTCATCTTCTTCAACTTACTTATTAGTTGTATTTGGCTCACTTAAAATTGGAAGAAAAAATTCCTCGGGGTGAGGGATGGAAACTTAATTGGGGTTCTTTTGAATATTTAATATTTATTTGATGCCCACTTTGGAGGAAAATGTGAATTTATGAGCAAGAGTTAGCACTTTTTCTTCCTCCAGTGCAAGAGAAGGGTATGGCAGAACTTAAAATTCCTGATTCTTTTTACATTTCAAGGAGAATGGAAAGGTATTTTAGGTGAGAGATCAGCTGGTTATAATACTTCACATCTGATTGTAAAACTACTTAGCTCTGAACACTTCTTATCCTGAGACTGAGATTATCAACAGGACTCAATATCAAACAACTCAGCCCTTTTAAAAATCTAGCTATCCATTTTGGTATCAAAAGAGGATTTGAGCTCTTTGCTGGTTATTATTGTCAGCTGGCAGGTTGACCAGAGACAGATCTGAGAAGAGGATCACATTCAGGTACCGTATCACTGCAAATCCCCTGAATTTTGAGGTTTTGATTACACTGTCTGATGTCTATTCTCTATGAGACTAAGAGGGAGAGATATATCAGAGTGATGGGATTGAAGGGACTGAAGAGCTCTTGCTGTTTATCCCCCTGCAAGGCAGGATCAGCTATTCCTGCATCTTCCTGACAGTTGGTCTAACTTGTTCTAAAAGCTTCTAAGGTGGAGAGATGTTTCTTGGTTAGACTGTTTCTTGGCTAGACCACTAAATAGTAGGTATATTTGACTACTTCATTATTCCAGTCCTTCCTGTTTTTTTTTTTTTTTTTTTTTTTTTTTTTTTTTTTTTTTCCAGTTTGCTTTTCCTGATCTGAGTTTTCACGGCTAAAAAAGTCCCTGTTTTTCACTCGATGCCTGAGGAACAGGAAAAGCATCATTTCGCTACCTGGCATTTTTTTACTCAAATTATCGGACTTTTTCCTTGTTCCACCTCATCCTATCAGCTCTCTTATACAGAATATAGCAATATTTGTACGAGCAGACCACAGAGCCAACCAACACAGGATTTGTTTTCTATAGTGGCAAGTGACACATGTCAAGAAAAAAATTAAAAAAAAAGTAAAATCAGGACATGTAAAGAGAGACTTCTCTAGTGCTATTCTCTCCACTTTCAGCAACTCTTAGCTTGGGGCTTCTGAGCCAGAGGACGTTTCTGGAGCTTTCCTCTTAACGGTATATGATAGACATTAAATTCAAGATTTTTACTGACCTTAGTTCTTAAGTTTATGCTTTTGGCTTGCATAAAGTTCTGTGATAAAGAGCTCTGCAGTTTAATTATGTAATATATGATAAAAATGAAGTTGAATAAGCATCCCAGTCACCTCTCCTGTACTATTATTGATTTCATATTCCTCTATGCTACGTTTGAACAACCCAGTGTGTTCTCTACCTTCTTAAAGTTTTGGTTTTCGAATGTCTATTCTTCTCTGAATTAAAATTTTCCATATTTTTCTTTAGATACAATGCCCCACACTAGAATCAGGTCATACAGGAAAAGGCTTAAAAAATTCACTGTCTGTCCTCTCTCCCAGATTTTTTTGGTTAATTATTTCCATGTCAATGTATAAAACCCTATGTTTATCTGTACAGAATGACACCCTTCAAAAACTACCTTTAAAGGTAGTAAAATTAAAGGAAAATTAAGACTAGCTTTGATGCAAAAAATATTCTTGCAGATGAAGCAGAAATTCTTGGGCTTTTGCTGAAAGCGGCTGCACCTTAGTCTATCATAATGCTTTTTATACCTAGCAATTTTGCTGATGCTACTTATTTATCCAGGTTAATAAAGCTCTGCATAAATCCAGAGCCTACTGTTAGCTCAAAACCTGTGTGGTTCTTGTCTCCCATGCCCAAAGAAAGGGCCAAAAAAGATCGGGAGGATGTGCCAGAGGCACCAGGTGAATTATGCCCTTCTTGGACCAGCTTATATTACATGCAGAAACTGAGGGAGAAACTGAGAAACGATAAAAGGATATGAACTCAGGAGCAACAAGACGACAAATAGGGAAAGATGCTATTTTTTTCTTCCACAACAAGAACTGATGACTTCAAATTAAAATTAATGGGGAAAAAAAAATAAAGCGGGAGGAGGTTGTCTGTGTTTATGCGAGCTGAACCTTCCGAAGAAAGCTAGAGATCTGAGAAGTTGGTAAGACTCACATGAAAATCTTTGCAGTAACCCCCACCAGCACAGGAGCCACTACTTTCTTAAGAGAGGCTTGACTTGTGAATTGCTGCAAAGAGGGAAAATTTGTGGAAGTTATATTTATGATGGCCCATTTCTTAACCCTTTTCCTGAAAGATCTAACTTTGGCTGAAACAGGATGTTGTTAGACTATTTGACTATTTTGTGAATATGAATTTTATGTATTGTAGATTCAGGTTTACTATCCTTTTTTTACTGCACTCCAAGTATCTCTGACATAAGAACACCATTCATGTTGCAAGCTTCTTTTTTTTCCTCTGAAAACGTACCTTAGCTAACCATGTACACTATAACACTTAATATCTTTATATAATGCTCATGGATCCATGTTGCAGCCTTCCTCTTCAAGTCCACACTGTTGATGCTTTCTATTTTTAGGGATTGCCCTCTCATTTCATATATGTTAATGGGTAAAATAATAGTTTAGTAAAGGTTTTTTTCCTGGTTTTGTATTCCAAAGTAGATTTCTTCTATGACTAATAAACTGTAAGATCTAAATTAAGTTTCTCATGTTTAGGACACTAATAACATTTCTTTCCCCAGCATATATTCTGATTTCTATTAAGGTGATTAGGTTACCACATGACCTTTCTTGTAGTGAAGACATAAGCAGGGTCTTCTCCTGCTACATAGGTGCCTAGTTACATAGAGCCTGCAGGAACATGTTGCTTTTAACATTTCTACTAAATTTGGCCAAAATAAGTAAAATCCAAAACTTCTTATTCTCAGTGAAGCACACAGATATGCCTTCTTTCTTTAGAGAGTCAAATCAAAAATACATTTATATATAGCCAGGGCCAATCTTCAGCATTGGGTATGTTGTACAATATTAGATTGAAAGAATTTATGTTTATTATTCTATATAAAACAACAAACAAGCAAACAAAAAACTACAGTACTTTATGTCCTAAAAGGTAGGTCTTATAATGGAATTATTTCATTATTTAATAAGAAAAATTTTCCATTATCAAAATAAAATTTCTTATGTCATAAACAAGTAGCTCCTGCATAATTCTCTTTCCCCGAATTCCCATTTGTCTGGTAATCAAACAGGATCCACTCTGCCCAAATGTTTTTTATTCCCATGCTTCCAGCATTTTTTAGCAGTTTTACGTCTCAAGTTAGACTGATGCAAAGAGGAAATTCACTGAGGTACTAAAATACGTTACAAATAAACATTTTACATCCAACCGCCTTCTCCAACTTTCACACAAAGATGTTATGATGAGAATAGGTAACATTTCTTCCATTCACTTTTTGCTCCTGTTCATACCATCAATACAAACAAAAAGACCTTTTGTTCTCCTAACTTCCCACCTTGGCACTCCCCCAAAACCAGACTTTAAGCCCTGCTACTGAACTGCTGTGGTGCAAACTAATAGAATGAGGTGTGGAATTATCTTTCTGTTGTGCTGTGTAACTGCAGTAGAAAGGATTATCATGGAAAGGGCTTCCAATTTCCATCAGAGGACACAGCAAGAAAGCAACATGCCTGGTTCAAACAGCAGGGCTTTATTCTACACCATATTGTCACAAACTTAAATCTCTGTCTTTGTTATCGTAATTGGTCTTTTCTATTTACATAAGCAGTGAATAAAAATTGTATGGATGAATTAAATATTTTCTTTAAAACACTGAAGAAAATTCTTCTCTTCCTCCTTTCTCTGTTTTTAAGTTCTCTTCTAATCTACTGCTCGCAGAAAAAAATAGATTTTATGTAGCAAGCACAGCTAAATGCAATGCAAGGATTCCAACCAAAATCTGAGGATACAGGATTAATTACTGCTTAGTATGCATCAAAATGGCAAATAAAATATTTTCCCACTGTTCAATTTGAATTCAAAACATACATTGTAGTACTCCTTGAACTGACCCCATGAGAAACTCTCCAAACCCTCCAAGCTCAAACACAAATAAAGAGGATTAATTTAAGTGGGAATGCATTCAGGAAATAGAGAATTGATGAAAACATGGGGCCTTTCTGAAAATATAACACACTAATCATTTATCCAACAAAAGGTTCTTTTTGAGGGAGTGGGAGAAGAGGAAAGAAGGTAGATGAAGATGGATAAAGTTTTAGGGACTTAAACAACCAACTTTTGCAGAAATGTGCCCATAGGCTGCGAAGCTACGGAGAAACGAGGAGGAAGCCAGAAACACAGGGTTTGGGCACACAAAAAGGTCCAAACCAGTACGAGCAATCTCATGTAGAGTACAGCCAGCAACCCTGCCATGCCAAATTACTGTCCTCTAAAACAAACAAATAATACTCCCCCTTTTCTGTCTTGAAACATTAAACCAAAAATGATCATATTTACACTCTTTTAGCAGTACATCAACAAGGTTTTATCCTTCTCTTCCCCCCCACTCCACAAATAATCCAGTTTAATTTAACTGATTGACTTTAAAAAGTTAATATTTTGTTCCCCATTAATCTCATATTTTAAAATGTTTTTATCTCTACTTATTCATTAGTATTTGCGTATTATTTTCCTGGACTTCTGCTAAATAATCTGACAAGTGTGAAAGCACTTTAGATTTAGATCTCCACTGCCTTCAGCTTACATGCCTACTACTCTATGAAGGGTAATATGTTTACATCCTATTCTGCCTTATTAGGAAGACAGTTTCCATCCTGCAGCTTTTGTCAGTAGTAACTAAAGTTATTACAAGTGGAACATGGATTACATCCCCTTTCTCCCAGCCTGCCACTTTTTTCCAAGTAATTTTTATGAGGATGCTCAAAAAATGCATTGGTTAAAAATAAATAAATAAAATCCACTCACTTTCCACTCTCAATGCACCTTATACATTAAATTATGGGCTCCTAAAGTGAATCCTTAGAACAGATATGTAAAAGGAAAGTTTTGATTTTCCTGAGTGTATATAAACCTCAGAAGGCTGCAATACATCAGTTGATTATAAAGGATGAGGGAAAATTGAGCTGCTCTGGAACTGATGTTTATTATTACAAATCGCTTGCCAACATTTCAATAAATGCTATTTCATTCCCTGCCCATTCCTGTCAAAAATGCTCATCTGAGTGGAATTATTGCATAATGTCAGTATTGACCAATTCATTTAGGAAATATATTAAAAGAAGTCTCAGATTGCTAATTTTCTTCTCAGCTATTTTTGTTGAGGGGAGAAAAAGAAATATTTCCTACCTTTTTTTTTTTTCATGCCTCTAAGAAATTGAGGGAAAACCTAAATTCTTTTCAGTCTTCTTATAGAAATTTTTACTTGAAAAACTTTTTCTTTAATTTTCTGATTTGCAATGGTGCAAAGCATGAACTTCTGAGGAACAGATTAAAACCAAAACCTGTAATAGGATGGAAGCCCTGCATCCCAGCACGTGCTGGTTGAAAGAGCTCATGGTCTAAGGAAGGATCATTCTGCTTCAAAGTTAGTACTTTCACACTTACAGTGCTACTCTCTTCTTAAATAACTTTAGAGAAATCATTAATTTCCAAGTCACTCCCAATGTGCAAAGTGAAAATAAATTTGGTTGCAAGACTTTAAAAAATAAAATAAAAAAAAAAATCTGCTTTTTTACTATTATTTATGTTCCTCTTATTCTTCATCTGAATGATCTTAAGTTTTGTTTCACTTTAAAAATTATATGTATTATTCCAAGGGCAGGGAAAGAAAGAAGAGATTAATAACCATTTTGGACAATATGAATTTACTTTAAGATTTTCAATTAGTTATTTGCAGATACATAAACATACAGAGCGGAAGGAACACCAGGCCCATAAAGATAAGCGTATGGTAGCCTCTACAGAATAGCTGAGCAGAGAAGTATGATTCTTCTCTGAAGGGAGTCTTTTTATTATTATTATTATTGATTTTCAAAGTTGGAGATGTGTTCTATGCCTTTTTCTGTGCCCCATATTAATTAGTTGACTTTTATTCCATAGACATCTACAATTTCTAACTCATTTTCTTCTTCTCCCTCTCTTCTTTTTAGTCCACTGATATTTTTCAGATAACTTTCTTTTATTTATCCCTCTCAACATCTAGTCCCTTCTTTTGCCCTTTCTTATAGGCAGCCCAAAGAAACAGACTTTTATGGCGAGAAGTCTGTTCATCACAGCCAACGTGGATGAAGTCTCTCAGGCCAAATGTTAAAGATCAAATCAGAAGATCAGAAATATTCTTTAAAAATCCCACAAAAGTACAGGTGTGTCAATTCCATCTCAGATTATTTTGAGTCATTTCAGTTCCCAAGGACAGCTGCAATAATAGAATGGTGAAATTGTCCTTTATCCCTAGCCTAGGCCAGATAGTTTCTTGTTATTCAAGTTTCTTTTGCTCACAAGGGATTTTCTATTTAAGTACTTGTTTAGATATTGGCTTGATTCGCTTTTGACTGTTATCTTCATAGAAGAGCAACAGGTTAATTTTCTGCATCAGCTCTAGAATTTGCATGGTTCTCACCATCAGTTTATGCAATCCTGCCTTCATTCTCTCTTCCCTCACCCCTTCAGCAGAAGCTCTCATTGTGAGCTGGGTTCTTACCAGGCTAAAAGCAAAGGAAAACTTAAGCTAAGAAAAGTCTGAGATTATTCTTGAGTAGGAAACTTAGCAGTAAGTACAGCTAAGAGACACCAAGATCTGTCATGCATAACTACAGTGCAACACAAACACTGCTGCATCATCCCTTCTAGTTTTACAATAGCACCCTTGGTGTTTTGTCTAAATGAGACAAATATTCAGAACAATATTTATGCTCAGAGGCAATCAAATTATCTTGTTTCAATGGAGCTTATGTCTTCTCTCTGAAGCACGAAAATGATGTTCTTGCCTCACAACACAGTATCTACTAAAGACCCTTGAGAAGCAGAAGGGCATCCCATGTGATAGTGCCTGATAGGATGATAGGATGAGACAAGACGGAANAAAAAAAAAAAAAAAAAAAAAAAAAACATCCTCCTGGGAATAAGAGGTGGCAAACAAAAGGTTTTCATAATTCTGTTATTTCACTCTGCATGTTACGCAGATAAAAACTCTACTCTGTGTGTAAAGCAAAACCAAAGTATTACGAAGACTAAGCTACACAACAGTGAGCTGTGCTCTGCTAGAATCTTTCACTGGTAGTGTCCAATACCAACAAGAAAACTAAATATAAGCTGAGAGAGAGGATGACAGGGAAGAAGAAGAATGAGTTAGTAATCTCTGATTTGGCATTTTTGCGTTAGTAACTGTTTTATTCCTATGTCAGAAGCATCCTACCACAGTTCAACATTTAGTTACTTAACCACACCAGTAACTGAACTGTATGACTGAGTGACAAGGAAAAAGTGGAAATAAAGACAGTATTTTAAGAAGTATGCAGGCCAGGAGTCAGTGCTTTTAAGTGGACTTATCTTGGAATCAAGAGCCAAAAGCTCTTCTTCTGTACAGCTGGTGGTGACAAAGTGAACATATGGAGCAAGTGAGGAGAAAAACGCTGGTGGAATGAAGAACATTTGGAAAGCTAAATCATATCACAAGAAGCAATTTATCAAATTTTCAATCAGTGTGCCCTTCCTACAATGACTTATGGATCGGAATCTTGAAAACTTGTTAGAAACGAGGAGGATGAAAGAAAAAAAATGGGTAACAGTTGCTAGAAATTGAGAAGAAAATAAAATAGTGCTTGCTGTCCAGCCTAGGAGTCATCAATATTCTGGTTATCATGACTTAGGATAGCTTAAAGACAAGCACCACAGTTCATTGCTTTCAGTGTCTCTATGATTTCCATTAACAGAAATTCTTCCAGCTAGACAATTTCATAGCCCCATGATGCACACACACATTTGATAACATTAGGACACAGTTCAGAAGAGAATATTGATATGCATTAAAAAAAAAAAGCAACACAATGTTTCTATAATTGATTTGAACAGTAAATTTAAATAAATATGTCTTCAAACAGCTACGACAAGCTTATAGAAAGAAAAACAAGAAAGATTCACCACAGATGAATAAAACAGTGCCAATATATACCAACATTACATATAGACAAAGAGAAGTTCACAGTTTAATCACTTCTGCTAGTGTTCAGGATTTGGTCTCACCTAGAGCACCTCCTTAAGCTTCTTTTACCTGTCAGCTGTAAAGCAAGGTCAGCATTCTCTATTATAGCACCCTAAAGAAGATTAAGTTGAAGGTCCTAAATTATACCCAGGAGGAAACAATATGCAAGCATCAGTTACCACAAATCAGCTGATGCAAGAGAGTTTGTTGTAGGAGACAGCTGCTTCTGAAGGGAACCCCAGGAGTAAGAAGACCCAAATGACCATTTGGTTTGCATGGATTTATGTATTTTTAACTCTTGCTGATCCCAGAACTTCCAGGTTCTGGGATCAGCTTCCAGGCTGTGGAGCTAAATATATTTTGAACTGAGCTGAGCACTCACTATTCGCACACATTTCAGAGCTTCTGGAATAAAGTTCAGCCCACTAGGGACTACAAGGGGAAGTTAAGTAACTAGCATGGAAATAGGTACCTATTTTTTTAGACGGGTTGCTAGATGAGCTTTTCCACCACTCATGCTCACCATCGTCCTGTAAAGTGACAGTGCATTTAGATGCAAAAATGAGGAATAATCTGCAGCAGGTTTAGATAGAAATGTGTAGAATGGGCAGAAGAAGAAATGAAGAGAGTTTGTATTAGAACTTGCATTTTGAATATCCATCCTACGAGTATGAAGCCAAGAACTCGGTCTTACTATTACATGACATTTTCCTAAGATGATGTATTTCCAAGGATGATGTCTTCTTTTCTGAAATCCTTTCTAGGCAGAGTTCAAGCTGCTAAATGCAAGTTGTCCTGAGACCACCGGAACATGTTTGTGTAACACTTTGAAAAAGAATCTGTGAATTATCCCTTGCATTAATCACTGCAATTTGTGAGTGACCACAGTGTGCACATGAGCACACAAACACACAAAACACACGAAATTATTTATTTTGACAAGAATTCCACAGTGTCACTATAAAAATTCAAAGAATAGAAAAAAAAATCATCCACAAAAAAAACAGGAGAGCTACAGTTAAATTGAAAACAGGCCTTGCTGTAGAATTAACGCCTTCAAGGAATGAATATGCCTGCAAATCACATTTGCCAATACAGGATTTAATATCTGAGAGAACTTTTAATATTTTTAGCCCAAAAGGTCCACAGAAAAAAATGGAAGTGATATTTATACCGGAATTTTCATAATGAAGGAGAAATATATATCCATATGGCATAGGAATGCCTAGAGTCCAATAACTCCTGGAAGGAAGTTTATAACTGCTCTAAAGGGTGTCATTAACACCCTTTCCCTTACAGGTATGTATTTCAGTTTGCAGAAACATATACAGACATTTACAGACCTATTGGGAAACCCAGGGATACACATTAAAGGCAGGTAGATGGCAGGTGGATTTGAAGAAAGCTTTACAGCTTGCTCATTTCCTTCAAGTTCTGCAGCTGTGGAATACGCAGTAGAAGGTAGCGTTTCATAGTCATGCTTTGGTATTCAAAAGTTGGTCACTAACTATTATCTTCCTCCTGCACCCAAAAGTATGTATTTAGAAGCCAGTAAAAGGAAAAACAGGATTCAAGGTATTTACAGGAAATACAAGTTTACTGAGCATAGCAAATCTTTAGGTACAAGTGTAAAATCAGTTTCTGCTTGTTAAGAGAGGAATACATAAAATTAAGTTGAAAAGCTCTCATGTAACTTTAAACATTTACGGGCTATGATAAGAGAGGAAAAAATGATTGTCACTTTTACATAGCAGCATAATCAACTTGTTTATTATATATCGACCTATATAGTGAAGAACACTCAGAGCCTTCACTACAGTTAACACAAATACAACATCTTAATCTTGCAACATTTTCTTCTCCCATTCCCCTTCTTTCATTAAATTGATTCTAACGAGTCATCTTTAGGTCATGGACAGTGACCAACAAACCAGCTGAAGAAGAACATTACCTGAGAGCGCAGGTAAAGAAGGAGTAGGAAAAATTATCCTGGATTAACAGAAGGAAAATGAGAAACGGTTCTCAGGCAACTATCATTTTAATTTGATCATAAATTTTGTTTAATAGCCAGAGAATCTGCTTTATACAGCAGAGGAAGTGGCAAATTTGAATTTGCAAGTAGAGCAAGTAGAGAATAAGCACTTCTTTAACAGACCTTTACTGGTAGAGGTCTTCAGGCCATGAAGAATTCAAGAGAGAAAAAGAGAGAACTGGTAGAAACAGAGACTCCAGGCCAAATTCTTCATTATTTCATCCACATTAGCAGCCCTGTTACACCTCTTGGATCCATTTGCAAGGGTAGAGCAGAAAGTATTTGGCTCCAAATAGTATAATACACAAGAAATTACTTAATCCCACCCTGAAGGAAACATATAAGGCAATGAGTGATTAAGTCTTGTGAAATACAGGAAAATCATAATCTACCCCTGTATGAGATTTATTAGAAAGGTGAACTAAGGCAAGCCTCTTAGTGGTCCCCATTTTCTGGTTAGTAAATCAAATGGCAGGGTAGCTTTCCAAACTCACTAATATTGATCTATGTAATGCAATATCAATAAATTAAGATCAGCTTTTCAAACTTCCTCATGCTAGCCAGACACGGAACAAAATACCAGAGACCAGCTACTCACATACAAACCAGTGCTACCAAGAAGAAAATACTATGGAATGTGGTAAAGATACAAAACCTTAAAGACACTGCTTGCTCAAAACAAAACTAAAAATCCCAAGGTCCAAGATCAAACATTACATTTCTACATTTTTCACTAGTCATCCAAAAGTTAATAGGAATTGCTGCAGGCCTAAGGTCAACACTGCCAGCAAGATGTAGGTTATAAGGTTTTACAACAGTAGCAGCTAGCACGCTTGCAAGCTTTTTACTATTATTATTTAGCTTCTAGTATTTCACAATAAAATGTTGCAGTGCTGAATCAAATGTATGTTCTCCCCTTTGGTGCTCAAAGAAAGCAGACAAATCAATAGTTTAAAGGAGAAGAAAGTCTTCCCATACAACTGCAAAATTCTTCTTTCAGACTCCTATGCAATGGAAGTTTCCGTTCAGAAGTCAATCCGCACCATGCCAAAGTGGGGGAAAGAGAAGGAAGGAGGAAAAGAAGAATATGATGATTGTTTTATGTTGTTTATTTTATATATTATATGTTATATTACTATTTAGCTGACATCAAGATGATGCTAACTTCAAATGCTATTCCCTAGGTCTAGAAAACACAGGTGAACGAATGGGAGAAGTAGTAAAAAAGTATAGAGAGACAAATTCATCTTTCTTAGGACTGACAAACTGGTTCTGTCAGGTATTTTTCCATTCTTTATTTGTGATACAGAGATTTGTACAGCTCAGAGAGGCTCCAAAATATGTCCCTGGAAAAAAAGAAGAAAAAAAATCTGCAAGATATCAGTGCTTTGGGATGCAAAGTCTCAATGCAGAACCCTGGAGTTGATAAGAGTTAAAGCTAAAGGAAGTTGCAGACTCCACCTGCACATCTGTCATGAGCAAAGCCGAACCAACTAAGGAAATTTTGCTTAATTTATTGCCAATTAACACAAAGATTTGATTACTGATTTGGGTATTGAAAAAAAAAAAGGATAATAAAGGATAATTAAAGAAGCACTTCTCAAGCTTAATTAAAGTCAAACACCCTTCCTGTTCTCCTTGCCCCATCTCAGCCTTTGCCCTCCTTCCCCATCCCTTCATTGAGGCAGGTTGCAATCCCTGCCTAATGATTCTTGCTTTCTGCCACTCTCCTTAGTTTTTTTAGGTTATTTTCCTCCACTGCTCCTTACTTCAAGTTTGTTCTCCTTTGCTCCATCATGTGCTCCTCTAAGTGACTGCAGACCATTTTTTTGTAAGATTTTGTAACATTTTTGTTGGTGATGGACAAGCTAGGAGAGAATGGAATCATCATCTGCAATAAGCAATTGGAAGGATCATGTGCAAAACAGAATAGAAAACAGTGAGGCTTTTCCAAATCTCAAAGTCAAGCTCAACTTGCTCATGTGTGCTTCAGGTGTCAGGCATTGCTGCAGGTTCATCTTTAATCCAAAAAGCTTTGGGGAAAAAAAAAAAAAGGAAAGACTCTCACATAGGCAATTTCATTAAAAGTGAGTAAGTTTGTACCTTGATGATCTGTTGTGGAACTCTTTGCCACAAGATATTGCTAGGTTTAACTGGATTAAGGAAATGATTGGGTATTTAAATGGATAACAGGAATGTTCAGTTATAAATATTAAAAGTAGATGACAGGAGTTCTGAGGAGATTATAAACTGATGTGCCTCTGTGCATCAAGTATTTCTAATGGGGATTAAGCAGAAACTCCCTCTGTGAACAGGTCACTTCACAGTGACTTTCCAAAGGTGTCACTGAACTTCTTGTGAGAGAAGCTTGGACTCAGCCATCTCAGGAGTGACTTGCTGATTTTAATGCCAAACAGCAGGTTTTGTATACTAAGAGAAATATCTACAGCTATAATAGGTGTTATATCACACCCAATGGCAAACCACGCAAAGGGGATGCCCAGGTATAGGGTATTGTCTTTGAATCCTCCAATGTGTTTCTGGGGTTCTCTGTGCTGGTACAGCCTGCTAGAAAATACCTGCAGGAACAGTCATAGGAGAATTAGTTGGAGTGGCGAAAGTTTCAGTTAATAACAGAATTGGGAACATTTCTTATTAGTTGACAATGAAGTTTTGTTAATGAGCCAGAAGCCAAAGAAATGTTGAGGCCTGACTTGCATAATCAGGAAATTAAAGTGGTCCAGACAGGGTAAACAGAACTAATTGCATTCTTTAAGGAAGCCTTCTAATTGCAACGTCTGCATAAATAGCTACAAATAGCTATAAAAGGGATGGAGCCACATGGATGGATGCAGATGAGACAAATGCAAGGAAGAGGGAAAGTCCAGGTTTAGTGCACAAATTCCTCTCTGCCTCAGGCCTCCTGGTTTCGATTCTGCTGCCTCATACAGGCTCTTTCAAGAAGGGAGAGCATCCCAGGCAGCAGCCTGACGGGAACGGCACCTCAGAGGCCCTGCCATACATCTCATAACCCTTCCTCTTGGTCAGCTCTTTTCCCCTCTTCCACTTCAGACAAGCACAAACAGCAAACAAAATCTTCAGAAGAGCCATGAGGGGAAGCTGTCAGTTTTCCTTCATTCAGGCTCCTTGTGTNAGCACCTCAGAGGCCCTGCCATACATCTCATAACCCTTCCTCTTGGTCAGCTCTTTTCCCCTCTTCTACTTCAGACAAGCACAAACACCAAACAAAAAACTTCAGAAGAGCCACGAGGGGAAGCTGTCAGTTTTCCTTGATTCAGGGTCCTTGTGTTCTGGTTAAGATATCTGGCTATAATGTTTGGCAGATGCTTTAACTTTCTATGGTCTTGTTTCAAAATATAGCAGGGTTTCTATTTTGACTTGAAGTGCAAATACAAACCCATGGCCTTGAGCCCTTAACAATCAGAAAATCACAAGTTTTCCCCTACACATATTACAGTTAATGAAGGAGTGCTTCAGGTACAAACAAGAAATATGGAAGTTGGCTTTTAATTAGTTACTTCAGGAAATACACTGCATATATATGCAAAAAACCAACCAAACAAAAAACAGATCACAAAACCTGTGATGGGCAACAGGTTAGACCATGGTGAAAACAACATTGCTAGAGCTGGACTAAACGCTTTTGCAGCAAAACCATCTTTCCCCTAATCTTTGCTACAGATGGTATAGTAAAGATGCCCAAAGTGTGCAGGAGGTGCTAAAATGTCTATTGAATCAAGTAAGTAGGCATAAAATTCATGTCCTATTTGTGCTTCATACTTTTCTTGTGAAATTTAATGCTTCTGCATGACCTGAAGCAGAGAATCAACCTCCTTCACTATTTCAGTTTTCTGCACATCAAAATGAGGTCTTATTATGCAACACTTGACCTGAGATCTCTTATTTAGCCCTAAAGCCAGGGGGAAGCACCAGCAGAAGCAGCACTCCAAATGACCAGAGTAATATGGGGGAAGTGTATAATATAAATAAAAAAAATATTTAATTTAGTTGCATTTACCCAAAATACTTTCTGAGACAAGATATCAAATCCTGGCATAATTCCTTCCATATTTTTGTTCACAACAAACCACTGTTATTTTTGAAGGCCTGGTATCCTATTTATAGTTATTGCTGAAGTGAGTTTATGATCTAAAACTAATCTTGACTGCTCCAATTTCCTTAGCTTTAACTCTGGCCCTCATTTTATGTACTTAACAAATATTAAAATAACCAAAATCTTTTCTGCACAGAACATGTTAATATCCCTGCTATCTAAAATTATTATTCCTTAGAGGACAATGAAGGCATGAAGGCCACACATTTCTTCTGCCATTGCAGACCTTTCCATAATGCCACCAAAGTACTTTAAAAGATTGTTAGATCTTTTATGCAATGGGCTCATTTCTGCTTTTATTTTCCTGTGATTTTATGATATCTGCCATAACAGATGTATTCTATGACTGGAGACCAACAGTCACTGCTACAATTCTGTTATTATCATTGCCACCAATCAGTTTAATGCAAATAAGGAAACCTTCCTAATCAGCTTAGGCAGTAATCTCACCTTTTAACAGCATGTAACATAATAATGGAGCTAATTCAATTGATAAATTTTCTGAAATCAGAGGCCACACTAATAAATAAATAAATGTACAAAAACACTACCAATCTTATAGGCTACTAAGTCATAAAAAAGAGCTGAAAATGAGATTAAGTTAAATACTTCAATTTATCTCAGGTTTTCTAAGGTCTTATTTTCTAGCTGAAATTACTTGTCAGCACTGACATGCAAGTTGTGATACTTTTTCATAAGCTTGAATTTGCAAGTTTCGGTATAGCATTTTTCACTGGGAAATTCAGCCCTGATATAATGACTGAAATAATGTAGAAGTGAGAATAGTTTGACTCATATCTAATATTCATGGTGTGTTACTCATAATAATGAGTAGGGAGTCCTCTCCCCGGCACAGTTAGTACAGTGTTGCTTCTGGTTTGTACATTTTATGGCACACAACAGGTAGGAAAACAATCGTTTTGAGTACTGCCACCAGAAAACTTCTGCAGTGGTGAATACTGGTGGACCTACACTTTGTTAGGAGCTTAAACACAAGAAAAATCTTCTTAATTTTTTTTTTTTACTGTGGGTGTGACAGGTTGCCCTAAGACAGTGTGTGTAGTTTTCCTCCTCAAAGATATTCAAAACCCAACTGCACAAAGTCCTCAGCAACTTGGTTTATCTGTCCCTGCTTTGAGAAGGGAGAGTGGATTGGATGATCTCCAGAGGTCCTTTCTAACCTCAAATACTCCGTAGTTCAGAGATTATTTGCCTTAGAAGGAGAAGAATAATGTAGTGTGTGTCAAATACTAGGCTCCCTCTTCCCTTCTCCCCAACAGGGCATTTATACAGTCTACGTTACCCAGTCTTTGGATTATATTGCAAATTGTCACTCTCACAGGTGAACAGATGTAACAAAAGGTGTACTAGTTACCTAGAAAAACAGAATAATTTGCATTTCTAGCTTTAGTAAGCACTCTTGGACGTTGGTCACAACCTTACACAAAAGCATTTAGTGTTTGAGCTGTACGTGCATGTACCTCACATACAATTTCAGGTGTACACATGTATTTCATACATACCCCTCTGAATCAGGGTCTCACTGACTGAATTATATTGCTCTCTTTCTCTTCATCTCTGCTGTGTGGTGTTGAAAACTCATTTTAGGTTTGCAAGTATTTCCCACTCAACTGCATTGGGACTTACATGCAATGCAAGCCTTGCTTTAGGAGGAGTTTAGGAGGAGTTTAGGAGGAGGAGAAGTTGAGCAGAACATGTTGAACGCTGCCCCATTTCACTGCTCCATTTCACTGCTTCCCTGAACTCTGCCTTTAGTGCCTTGGTCCAGGGGTGAGGAGAGCTGGAACAGATGAACCCCAACCACTCCATAACTGAAAGTCAAAAAGCCCCTAGCTTTAACAGACTAAACCATTTGTTCTCAGATATGCTCATGACCTGGACAGGAGAGATTTGTGATCCCCACCACAAAAAAAAAAAGAGTGCACTTTGAAAATCACTCACTACAGAGTGAAGACTGCTGTCTGCCAAATACTAAGATTGCATTTTTGTACTCCTATGGCACAGCTTATTAATCAAAATGAAAAGATTTATTCATTCTTTAAAAATATATGACAAAACCATTTCAAGCGCTCATTGTCAATGGGAAGTATCATATTGTTTAAATATGTTTATAAAGCAAACAGCTACATTCAGATTTGCAGATTACATGGTTTTGGGTTCCAATTCTTCACCAATAAATCTAATTCAAACATGAGTTGAAATAAATAGAAGAACTGTCACTCCAAATGACAGGCAAACTACACACTTTACTTGGCTACCTGCGTAACAGTTTGGATTCATTATTTAGTATCTTTGCAAACCGACCTTCCAACTTGCCTGCACACAGTTACCAACTGTGATTTACTGGAACAGAACATTCCACAACTTGTATGTGGCAACATCATGAAGAGAAAAAAACGAAGATCAAAGTGCAATTAAGTCAAATAGAACACAGATTTTTTACTTTAATAGCATACCCTCACATAAACCAGGAACATCTACTGGCAAAGTTAGTTAGTGAAGATATTTACCACACTAGCCCTTGTTTAACTTTTCATTTTCAACAGACCGTAAGCAACAACATGTGTTCTTTTTAACACAAAGGAATCTTTAATATTTACTGTAATTATTGCTTGAGCTTCTTAAATTCTTAATTCTTATTTACATGTAAGCCCATTTCACAAAGCTCAAGATGCCATTTGAATAATTCTTCAAATTGTACATGGCCACAGCTGTGGGTCCCTTTGTTCAGCAAAACCAAAGTCAGAACTCACTTTAATTCAAGTCTCCCTTTTTGTGTGTTTTTAAAGACGGAATTGGAGATTCTAGGGTCATGAGGTTTTGATGGACTCCTCTGATTTCCCTCTAACGCAAAAAATATTCCCAGAGACAGTATTTATGAGAAAGATTAACAATTCAATAGCTGCAACTATCCTGGTCTCAGATTAATTTCCCTGTGTTCATGATTTTTACGCTCTGTTGCGAGATTTTAGGATAGCTCTGCCCTTTGGTTCATTTGAAGACCCACCACATTACAGCTAAAATACAGTCCCTAGCCAGTATTATAGTCTATAGATACTCTCTAAATTCTTCGAAAGGTTATTTACACTCAATTCAGTATCAGTAAATGTCCACAAAAATAAAGCTGGTCAACACTAGAGTCTGTGCACTCAAACTAAGTATTTTATGAGACCTGACCAAGCAAACAAACAAAAAAACCCCAAACCAACCCATACTTGTGTATCCAGAACACATGCACACACAACACTGCAAGATTTCCTGCAATTAGAGAGAAGAGCAAACCTCCTCCTGTGCCTACATTTGTACAAACTTATTTGGCATTTTGACATTCTTTGGCCAAACTTCTTTGGCATGACTATCTTTGGCATTTCATGTAGGAAGCATGATGCAAGAGTTATTGGTTGCAAGAATCCACTGAGATGACATATTTTTCAGGTTGGACTTACTACACATTCCTAAGTAGCTTCCTCTGATGCAGGAAGCTTTCATCTATTTTTCCTTTTTAGAGAAAGTCCAGTAATTTTACTATTTCTGTTCTATTCTCAGTCCAGTCACTGCTACTCTGATCCTCCATGTCTTACCTTGTCAGTTTAGATTTCACACTCTTAAGTGCAGGGTCTATGGCTCACTTTATATAAATTTTTAAGAGATTAGGATGCTGGCGTGCTCTAGGTAGCGTTATAAAATAAGCATTTCATAGTCTGTGTTTGCTTTGAACCACAGGAGACAAAGCCCAAGTTGTATAGGTTTCAAACAGAGAAAGCAAAAAAATAAATGAGGCAAATATAACTAATGAGCTTGAGATAATCACAAAAACTGCACATAGCATTGTACTAAGAGTAGAACCATGGTACAGATAGAGAGACCTGGCAACCTGGGAAGAGGTTGCACTTCTTTAAATATCCAAATGAGATCTGGCACAGCAGCAAAATACCAGCCAAATAAGCAATGAGCAATTAGTTTGCTAGTCATGCTTAGCCCATCAGAAGGCTGACTGATGATAGGAAACACTGCCTGTCGCCTAGGCTGAATATTGAAAGGATTAAATCCCTGAAGATTCTGAGGTTTTTAAATAGCCAACATATAAAATAATTTTTAAAAAATGATACTTTGGATGTCTAGCTGAACACTTATTCTTTTTTTTTTTTTTTTTAACTCATTTCTGTAATGGATAGAGTTAAGAACTAAAAGAAGAACAAAGATTATACTGGTATAGTAACTCACTTCTGGAAAGTACAAGAGCTGTGAGTGCACCTCAAGCACCCAAAGAAGACCCATGTAGGCAGGCAGTATAAAGACTGATTCCCTGCTTTTCTTTGCCCTTGATTCCGCTATCTGTTTTTGGTTTAGTTCTGTCATGTTCAGGTGACAGCATTCTACAAAAAGAAGGAACACTAAGAAAAAATTGTGTGAGTATAATAAAGTTTCCTTCAAGAACGGAAACATATCCTCTAATAATATAAGACTTTAAGCAAATGCCTGAGTTTCTGTAGAATAAATTCAGATTATCTCATGCTTCGTCCTTCATTACTATAATTTAAATATGTGCAAGTCATCCAGGCAAGAATAATCTCTTTTAGACCTCCCTCATTTACATTCTGCCCAAAAGTTTTAAGAAATCTAGCCTTATAACATCTCTAGTGACATGGCAATGACATACATGCTCTGTATCCTCCACAAAGTATTATGTCAGGTCAAGGTCTCTCTCTTCCTCCTGTTGCACAATCCTACTCCGACTTTTGTTCCAGCCTTCACTCTTTTAACTCATTCCAATTTGATATTTCTTACATTCCTTCAGTGTGCAACATGTTGCCAGGAGTGCACAACTCTAGTGCACTGTTCTGTGCAGCTGTTGCTGTAATGACCACAGAGCCTTAGCCAGAAGCCTGTTCTGGGCTTAAATGATGCTGTTGCTGCCTAGCAGAGAGCAGGTCATGATGGTGGGAGTGAGAATATGTGCAGGAAATGAAGTAAAGACAGACCTTGAAGACAGGAAGGATAAAAGCAACCTCTCTGTTCAAAGCATCAAGAGCCAAATTAAAAGCCTAAGATTTCCTGCAAGTACAGCAGTTTTCTCAGATTCTTACATTTAACAAAGAGCAGAATAACCCCTGAGCCTGGTTCTTGGGATACAATGGGAAATGAGGGTGAGAGAACATGGACATTGCTTCCATAGTGGACTGGACTTAGTCTAATGATGAGGGCACAGGGGTGCACAGATTGTTTGAGAGCCTGTCAGCCCTAATCCATCAGCCAAAACAGCTATTGTTTAGAAAACAATAACAAATAATTACAGTCATGACTTGGGTTTTTCCCTCCCTCCTTCCCAGAGCTCTGTGTTGTCTTGATGTGTTTGCATTTGTTGCACTGAATTGCAGTTGCTTTGGGGTTGACAGTGTAAGCAGCAACAGGCCAGAATTACTGCTAGCGTTCCAGTAATACTACTGTATAAAAATGGTTCTTGCAGCTCTAAGTCATTGTAAATATTTGTTAGTCATCCCCAGAGCAACAGGGATATGTTACGATCAACCGTACACTTGGGAGAACTAGCAGTCTGAGTAATCATGGCAAGTACCTACCTTTATATTTAGAAGTTACATAAATTCCCTGATCATAAATCTGTTGCACCAGTAGGTAGTCTAGCCCCAGTCATTGCACCATGAACTGGCTATTTATGTCTTTCTGAAGACTAAGCTAGCAGCACTATTGAAACTTTTCAGCATTAACAACTGTATAAGAAGACAAGGAACAGCAAGCAAAAAAAAATTGAGATCACATCATCAAGCACAGAGTGGAGCTCATCACAAATGAAAGCTTCTAAGAGTCCCCAGCATAATCCATGCACCTTTTTTAACAGCTAAATAAGTCTAAAGCTTATACCCAAGCCTGGACCCAGTTAACTTGCCCTGAATCCTTGCTGTCACTAAAGCAAGCCTCTCCATCATTAATGTGTGAAAGACTTTTATGCAAAAACAAACAAACAAACAAAAAAACAGCCTTATTAATGATCCCAGCATTTACATTTTAGTGGAAGACATACTATATAATAAAACAATAATAATAGTAAAAAACCTAACTGCAAGCTTCATGGTACATTAACATTATCCATAATAAACATCCAACAAATAAAACATATGCTAATGCAAAACAGAATTTTATAACTTGAACCTACCAAAACAGATGGAAAGGATTCCAAACAGAAATTTGAAAATCTGAGAGCACATTCCTTCCAAAAGGAGTCCAGCCTGGGGTCCAAGATTTATCTGATATTCAGACTAAGACACTATTTGCAAGTCACGGTCTAGATTTTTTAGATATCAATTACAAACATACAGAAAAGAAGGAGACATTTTCTGCTCTGATAACCTATTTAAAAGGTAAAAGAGAAAAAAGTTCTTCCCCAAAGCAAAAGAAAGAAGTGAAATGGTCTAATGAAGTTAGACAGCAAGACAGTCCCCCTACCCAAGCCAGGAACAGATACCATGCCTGAGGCTTATCAGTGCCAACATATCAAATACTAAAAAAATAAAACAAACAAAACCCCCACGATTTAAGAATTTAAGCACATTCCCTTCAAATATTAATATTTTAAATGGGCAAAAATGCATATGCATTTTTCCTTTGTGGCTTCTACATGCAGGTTTAAATCCTTGACAGAAGAAATTTTGGCTGAAAAGCTTCAATAATGCCTTGACTCAATCTGCGTTCCTCCCCTCATCTGACCTGTACAAACAAAATGGTGTCCTTTACTGAGAAAAATTAAGATTTGACATTCAGAAGGAGTAATCCTGGATTGCACTTTATCAGAAAGGCAAGCCTCTGTAAGCTTTTTGCTCCTGTCAGTGAAGCAGTTGTAGGAAAAAATATTGAAATCTGTACTAAAGGGCAGTCTCCTGTAGGATTAAAATCTGAACTAGTAGATGGAACGCAGTGAACACTGTTTAATAAATTGGCTGTGGTACACACAAACCACTGTCTTCTGTCCGACAGAACTGCAGCCCATCTCTGCTAAATGGGAACTTGGTTCACAACATTGTGGTTCATAACATCAATATTAAATTTGAAGAGAAGGTAGGAGAAGACGTCACTAATTCCACAGCCATTGATTGAAAAGATAACTCTCCGTTAACTTCAATGGATATTAAAGTCTTGCTCTTAGATTTCCTCAATGAATCTTCAACTTTTTTTTCCTCTGAGAGAGTTTTGTCCATAAAAAATTTAGATGACAAATTATAAATCCCTTTACACACACACACATTTTGCACATTAGCAATTCAACAATATGTCAATATACAGGAAAAAAACACATCTGCCTAGAGTAGAAACTCTAGCAATAGCTCATGAATCTGAATCTGAATCTCAAACATTCAACTTATAATTGCTGTCTCTTAAGTTTATGTTAATCTTTTTTTTTCAGTCAGCACTCATATTAATTTTCATGCCTATAGGAACATTAAATTCCTATCATTGCTCTGTAGCTATACTGACAATATATAATGTTTGAAAGCAAAGACTGCTTCAAATCACAGCACTTGTTGGGGAAATCACATCAGAATATCCAAATATATATGAGATTTTGACTGCTTATAAAATGTGCTAGTCTTGAAATAATAAGGTTGTATCTTAAAAGC
Source organism: Crypturellus undulatus (assembly GCA_013389825.1). Classification (NCBI taxonomy): domain Eukaryota; kingdom Metazoa; phylum Chordata; class Aves; order Tinamiformes; family Tinamidae; genus Crypturellus; species Crypturellus undulatus. Next base: position 187,701 of record VWPW01006684.1, on the reverse strand, counting down.
AAGAACCCCAAAACAACAAAACCCAAGAACACATCCTGACAAAATGACAGATGAATAAAAACTATCCAGCTCCCGATGTCCAACGGAAGTGAGAGCGCAAACAACACAGGAGACTGGGAAATAAGGAGAGAGGAGATACAGTCTCACAAAAAGGATTAAATCTTCTGCTTGAGGTGGAATTGATGTCATGGAATCCATATACATTGTGTTTATCTTACAATCATACTCAAAAATATTTTATGTACGTCTTTCCTCCATCTCCCCAGGCCTAACTCCAGTCAAACACTCCTTCCTCCCTTCTTATTCTTGACTCCCCTTGTTTTTGTCACACTTTACACATAGTCCCTCCCATTTCCTTCCAAGAGACAAGGGGTAGTATGAGGTTGGGATGAGTGCACTATAGTGCTCAATTTCTTTCTGTTTTTCTTTGCTTCTTACTCCTTTCCACCACCACTTCTCCTTGCCTCTTGTTGCTCTGCCACGACAGCATGGAGCTGAACACAATCTTTTCGGTGGTGTCCTCACCCCAGCATCTCCTTCAAGACTATCTCCAGATGTGGCCCCAGCAATAGCCGTGTTCATGCATTCCTTCCACTTCCTCCTCCACTTTCTCCTCTTCACACATCTCTTCTTCACATTTTTTCTGTGTCCTTTCATGTCACTTTTCATATCACCAGTGGCTACCAATCTTTCCTACAATACGTTTGAGTAGAGGCACCATGTGCTGCTCTGACTAGTTGATGTTTTGGTATGCAATGGGGTATTTTCATGCTTTCAGAGAGGGCTGAAACCAGCTGTGATGAATATAGAGCAGTTCATGGCCTCCTCCCACACAGGTCACCCTTGCAGCCCTCTGCTACTAAAACCCTGCAATTTATGTCCAATGGTTTCATCCCTCACCTCTGCGAAACTCATATTTGAGAACTGTTTGACTATACAGTCATTATTAACTACTTCTAACATCAGCATAACCTTAATATAAATGCATTAGCAACCCATCTTTCCCTCTGACAATAGTGATTGACGCTATTATAATGTGCACATGCACTCATCATTGCCCCAGAGCTCACCCCTGGGAACCAGGCTGGGAGTTAACATTAAACAAACTCCCTCCCTCATTTCCGTGCACCAGGATATAGCAGGAACTTGTATCTATTCGAATTCACTGCTCACCATAAAACACAATGCTAAAAAGGTTATAACAGTTTGAACATTTATCCATGACCAACTTCATCCCTTGGTTACCAAGGTTAACATAAATTTATAAAGAATTACTATTACTAAGATCTTGACTCCGCAGAACAGGTAACTGAAAAAAAAAATGTACAGTAGTTTGAATGCTCATCCATTACAAATTCCACACTTTGTCCCTCCTTGGAGGTACCTCATTTGCAGGAGCAAAAGGACCAGACTGTTGCTTAACACATCCCCAATATGCTGATCCCCTCCCTTGCACAGGGTGGTGCTTGCAAGTGCCATAGGCTCCAAAATCCCCTAGAGCAATGCTCTCCTGAGCCACCAAGCACCCTCCACTCCCTTGATGTGTCACAGTTGCTGGTGGCCCAGATGATGCTCTTGGACTCTGCAGGGATCCCACCTCTAGGTCTCTGGGCCAGGGACTTGGGGCACAACCTGTCCCAATTTTTCCTAATCACCCTTCCTTTATCCCACATCTACTCCCAGCCCCATACACAGCAGGCACACCACCTCCACTACAGCACAATTCTCAATGCCAGAATCAAGATTCCTCATGGAGTTTCAAAATCCCTACCCCAAATCTAGGCCATGCCCTATCTGGGTGTTGCCAACATCCTCCACCAATCACTGTGAGAAAAGGGGAATTTCACTTAATTTGATATGCTACCAGTTGTCATAAAGTTCTAATATCTGATTCAGGTATTCAGAAAGAATGAAAATCCCTTCCCTCTCTCCTCCCACACCAAGCTCAAAAACTTAAGCCAAACATCTCCCTGACTCCCATCAGGGGTCAACTTGCCTTTTCTTTCCATATTACTCTCCCTTTGGTGGGGCAATAGGGGATGCAAGAGGGTGAGATCCATCTCTGTCTGCCATTCACTGCTGCTGTTTCCTTTCTGCCATTGCTCCTTGCCTCCTCCTGCTCCAGCATGCATTCCTCCGCAGGCTCCAACCCCTTCAAGGGTGTCCCTTTTCCTGGCATTGCTTAACGATGGACCACAGTCTCTTTGGAGGGTAACTTCTTTGGTAGAGATTTTGTCCTCTGTGAGTCCATCTACAGTCACGTCACCAACATCTTACCACCTTGCTGCTCAGTTTGCTCCAGAAATGCACGTCTTTGCACATCTCATGTTGTATGTCCTGCTACACATCTCCTGTCCATCTCCTCCCATTGGTGCTTACTGCCCTTTAGTAACTATGAGCTGTTGGTGCCACACACTCTTCTGGCCACAGTTTTGGTGCTCCAGGACTGTCCCCAGCTGTAAGCAGCTGTGACCAGCCCAGGGTGGTTCATGGCATCCTCACATCGTACAGCACCTTGTAACCAAAACTGTGCAGTTTATACCCAATACAGCCTCATTCAAGCCAATGGGAGATATGGGTATATGACATGTAGCATAATTTTCTCACAGATAGAAGAAAATGAAAATAGGAGTTAATATTTACCAAATGAGGACAAGAGATGCAGAAAATAGTAGCTACTTCCAAAATGTCTGCTTTAAAGCTGCCAGGGGTTTCGTGCTCCTTCAAGCTATTGATGGATAAATAAGATGANGCTGTAAGCAGCTGTGACCAGCCCAGGGAGGTTCATGGCATCCTCACATTGTACAGCACCTTGTAACCAAAACCGGGCAGTTTATGCCCAATACACCCTCATTCAAGCCAATGTGAGATATGGCTATACAACATGTAGCATAATTTTCTCACAAATAGGAATTAAAATAGGAGTTAATATTTGCCAGACGAGGACAAGAGATGCAGAAAACAGTAGCTACTTCCAAAATGTCTCCTTTGAAGCTGCCAGGGGTTTTGTGCTCCTCCAAGCTATTGATGGATAAATAAGACGCAGGAAGTCTGCAATTCCCACCAGTGATGATGATGGTGTAGACCCAAAATGTCTCCTTTGAAGCTGCCAGGGGTTTTGTGCTCCTCCAAGCTATTGATGGATAAATAAGACGCAGGAAGTCTGCAATTCCCACCAGTGATGATGATGATGGTGTAGAAATGCAAAAAGTATCTTCTTCCATTACCTCTCAGTTCATCTTGCTGTGTTTTGAATCTTCAGGAGTGTCTTGGATGGGCCTCCTGGTCACAGGTCTTGGTGGAACCAGGGGCAAGAGCAGGTAGCATGAGTATGCAGCAACCTCCAAAAAGACTGTCAGGTGGAGCTTATTCTGGAGATGCTGCTGTGTTGATCGCCAGGTGCGTGGAAAAATCCCCCAAAATAATTTTTACAAGGGACTACAGCAGTGAAGCACAAAGAGGAAGGGATTTTGGCATTGTAAAAATGCTGCATAGGTGTGACTAAGGCACTTCATGTTATGCAACAAGTTGCATAACTGTTATTGCTTAAGCAACAGAAAGGACCAAGTATAAGAGACTTTTTACAGTAAATAAATAAATAAAGATTTTAGAAACACAAAACATGTTGTTAAGCTAATGATTTGTTGTCCAACAAGCAGAGGGAATACTGCTTGCATGAATGAAATCACTGTTTGCATTCACATCTATAAAGCGCATCTAGTTCATGCAGTATAAATATAACAACATATTACAGCTAATCTGTTCAATTTATAACACCTAGATAGCTTTTCTCGCCTCTGTTGTCTGGACCATTAAAACATGTAGTTATAATAAAATAGTGTCTATGAAAATATTTAATATTCACAACAGAGACACCGTCACACTGCAAGTTGAGAACAGAAAACGTATTGCATTTCCATGATATCTATGTGAAGTTAAACAAACTTAATGGAAAAGAGGGGAAAAAATCTAAAAGTGCAAAACCATTTGCCTGAGCTTCTCCACAGATGGAACTAATATGTGACTTGGAAAACGGATAAGACGGTTTTTAGCCTCTTTGGAGATTTTGCAGGTCCAATTCACACCCTGGTGAGGGACCAGGGCTCGACTGCCCTTGGACCTATGGACCAGCTTTTTCCATACGGGATGTCCCATAAGGTCAGAAATGACCAGGCTTTATCAGGGCAGCAGCAACCTGCAGTGGGAACAAGTTCTTCCCGATGATCCCGAACACCTCCAGAGGGCTCTGGAACCCATGGACATCCTCCTGCCTGTCCCAACGGGTTCCAGCCAGCTCTGAACCCCCTGTAGGCAGCTGCAGCCCAAAACCCTGGTTATGTGAGGAAACTTTGCTGTTGTCTGCCAAAACTTGCATCTGCCAGGGAGCAAATGGCACCCTGGTATCTTAAATGAGTTTAGGGAAGATACTGGCAGGTGCTCGGGAAGGGTGACATCTTCCTGTGGAGCCCTCCGTACTGCAGAAGCAGGGATGTGTCCGATGGACACTAAGGAATGATGTGACAAATCTTAAGCGGTGTGTGGTAGAAAACCAGCAAGGCGTAAGGAGTGGTCAAAACAAAAGGTCAAACATGTGTCCTCAGCCTCTTGCACCCCTGGTTGCTTGCAGGGTCATTTGGGTGAACTGATACTAACTCTCAGCAAAAATAAGGGTATTTGAGGCTGAGGAGCAGGGAGGATGTAGGACTGCCAGTATCCTGAGACAAACAACTTCCTGAAACACAGGCAATATTAAAAGAAATCTTTCCACTGTTTTCTAAATTATTCCATCTCCCTGTCAACATTTGCCCATAGCTAGGATAGAATCCTACCCACTTCAAAGTCTAAGTTTAGCCTGGTCTAAGGGAGGGCTGTCCGCTTGAGTGCTGACCTGGTGAGATCAAGATGAGCACAATCCCCCACTGCATGTCCCTAGACCCCATGCTTTAGTAATAATCGTCTGTAAAACACAAACTACAAGTTCTGTCAGACCTTGATCTCTGCTGGAGCTGGCTTTGGAGAAAGTCCCAGACTAGTCTAGAAAAGCCTTTTTCAGAGATATTTCTGTAGTGAATACATAAGTCATGCCAAACATACTGCATTTCCTTGAACTCCTCTGATTCCAAACAGAAGGGGTGCAACCTCGGATTCTTCTGAGATTAGCAGACATCTGGAAGACAGTTTACAAGTCCTTGAAGTAATTTGTTTGGGAAGCTAAGAGAAGACACTGTCACTCTCTCCTTTTTAGCATTTCAGGTGAATCTGCAGGGTTTAAAATAGAGCGGACTGGGATTGGGATATGGTTTTTACAAAGTTGTTTGAGAAAAGCATGGCAGGAAGGTAAAAAGGCGGAGCAAGTCCCCACTTCCCTCATATCTACCAGTCTTGCATATATTATGAGTTTCTGAAACATCCAAACACACTTGGATGTGTTATTTCTGAAAATAAGTGCAATGAAGCTTGAAGGAGGCTGATTTCTACTTTTTTCTATGTAGACAGCAAAGTTCAAAGAGAGGAACCACGAGGAGAAAGGTGAAGTGAGCACTGGCCCTGGAAGTTTTAGAACTTGGTGCTATAGCCTTGCAGGTTGCACTGCTCAGCTCTTTGCCAAACACGCATTTCTATCCTCACAAAGTAAATATATTAGGAAATCTTTGCCATCCCATTTGTGTGTTCACATGTCAGTATTAGGAAGAACACAACAGATTCTTCCATTCATGGTACAGCATACATGGGGGCAACTTGAAGGTATTTAAGAGAAGGTCAGCAAACACCCTACACAACCCTCCAAGGTCAGCCGCAGGAAGGAATTCCTGTAGCATTTCTGTTAGTAATGCTTCTTTAATAACTGTCATATTCTTTTCGTTTGTTTCTTTTATTTATTTAATTGCTGTCTTTGGTGTTGATTATTGAACTTAAGTGACTTAAGAGACCAAGTAAATCCACATAGAGTAAGATCATTCATTAGAGTGATCTGATCCAAAGTCCATTTAAGTGATCTAATACAAGGCCCATTTAAGTGAAGAGGCTCCTGAAACTTTCTCTCCTCTCTCCTTTGATAACACATCTTTCCTTCTTTGAACTTCAATTTATTTGGAAAAGACACTGGACAATATGAAGACAGTGTTTTTTACTTTGAACTTCTTTACTCTTTAACCGTCCCCCTCCCCCATTTTTTTTTCTTTGAACCTGCTCGCTTTTATTAGAATAAAAACAAATAAAAGTGCAATACAAGGACATAAGATGTAAGAATAGGGTATTGAAATGATATTTTGTTGTCTTTTTTTCACACTAAAGTGTGATTGAAAGACAACAGAAGATCCAGAAATATGAAGATAAATAGGATGTGACTGTGTGTACGTGGGTGAGAGAGAACTTGGAGAGACATTTTTAAATCCTTTTGAAAATGTTTTCTAAATACATTTTTCTATTGATATTTTAAAAAAGACATGAGTGAAGAAATATTAGCAAGTCTTTGTCCACTTTTCAAGAAAATATTAATCCCAACTTTTCAATTTAAATTATATGGGACAGTATGAAAAGTTATTCTGTTGGATAATAATCCAAAATCTCAGACTTTCTACAGTATGTATATGAGTGATGGTATTACCTTATTGCAGGATAAAGATGGAAGTTTTTAATATTTGTTGTGCAGTCACTGATATGAGTTTACTGCCTTCTCATAGCAACCTACCTTACATCTGGGACATTAGCCTGAGACTCCAGAGGTCTTATTTCTCCTCTAATCATTAATTTCCTAAATTATTTCTGAGTCCCTCTTTCTGTCTACTGATTATGAACAAGGAAACAAAACAGCTGATGACTATTCAGTCTCTGAATTTGAGAAGACTTATGTTTTGAATATTTCCTAATGATGTAATATGGGCATTGATGTTGACCTCAACAGAGCAACTTATAGTCAAAGCTAAATATATTCATTTATTTCTGATTCAAGACACTAAACTTAAAAGATTCATAAGCTTTTTCTTTTTAATACACCCTTCTATGGTATGAAGCAGAATCTGATCGATCTAGATTCTTTTAACTGTCATCTGCTGATACTTTGAGCCTTCTGCCTATCGTTCTGAAAATAGCAGCTTTTTTTCTTTGTGTTTCTCATTTGTATTTTCTTTTCTTCCTGCTTCTTCTTGTCTTAAAGTGCTTCAAAGCCTGGGCTAACACAGTGAGCATATGCCTGGAAATCCTCAGTGTAATTAAAATAAACATAAAAATAAATAATTCCAACCAAACTAGACCAGATATGGTTAAACCAATGTGTTTTGTTTACTGCAGTTTTCCCACCCTCTTCCCAGAGCATAAAATTCTAGTACCAGTAGTCTTTACATTTATATTTCATGCTTTTCCTCTTTAATAATCACATATTATGTGAGAGATTTCTCTCTACTCAGAGAATGGCTACATTGTTAAGACTAGGGGCTATTTAACTGGATTGCTCTAGGTAATATGGCAGATGATCAGGATTTTGCCAAACACTGACAATTTTGAAACAATGAAAGAAATAAAGTTTGTGACAAATACAAATCCAGTAAATAGAACTGAAGTTCCATTAAAATTTCATTAGTCTGTTCAGCCATAGTCTTCACACTCCATTCCTTCCCTTCTTGGGCTAAATCAGATGTTAATGCACATATATTTTCAACAGAATTTGATGACTTTGCTGCTTTTTACTGATTAAATCTGACAAGCCAGCAGTCCCATTCTATGGCTGGGAATATGGAGATGGCAATAACAGAAATCATTTTAGGCACTGGAAGCTACGTTAATAGAGCAGAACAGTTTTCAAATAAAACAGAAATTAGTGAACTGCATTAAGAAAATCTTTGAAGTCTCAAAGCATTGCCTCTTTTCCCTTTCAATAAAATCATAGTAAATTTCTATGAGGAGCTTAATGACAGAACTGTTTGCTGTTGCAGTAGCTGTAAAGAAAAATGACTTAATGAACATGAAAACAAAATGAAAAGTTGCACCACAACATAAAAACTTATTCTTCTCAGATAAGGGAATATGAGTTCTGATTACCAGCATTAGAATGTATAAATCTCATACAACTCTCATATATAAATAATTACACTGAAGGGCAATTTCATTAATGACCTGGATGAAGGTTTCAAATTTGGATATAGGAAAGCTAGGGAATGTTAGAAGTAGCACAGTCTTAAGTTCTATTCCTATAAGTTTATAAATTCCTAAAGTAAACTGAAAATACAAATGTCATTGTGTGGAGAAACGCTGATGTCTTCATGAGTGATCAGGAGGGCTAGAGGCTTTGCTGCCGCAGTGTGGAGCCCTGTGCCTTGAGCCATCGATGAGGTTTGAAGGAGTTTTCTCAGTATTCTGCATCATATCTCCCGCCTAACCCTTCAGATTAGCTCCTGATACCTGTTGTTTCTTTCTGTCAGTAACTGGTCATTCTAGTCCTACCCTCTTCATCTGAATAGCCAAGTCTTTCTGCCTTTGGTCACTAATTTAACTCAAAAGTTTCTCCTTTAAGATTCCATACCCAGGGCTCTATAGTTCTAAATGGCCCAAACTAGGATCTTTTATTGTAATATATTGTATAATTTCGTACCTACAATAGTGGGGAATGGGTCAGATGATTGTGGAATTCAGCAGCGAACCTGAAGAAATCTAATTTCTCTTCCCCCTATGTTCAGCAGTCATTAAAATTGCAGCCTTTTGAGATGTTCTCTTATTAAGAGTAAAAGGAGAAATCTATCATTGGCTAAGAGCTCTGCTATATCGTTTCAGAAGTTCTAATTGAAAGAAAAATTCAACAGAAAAGATTAAAATTACTTTGATGTGTATACTTTTGTAAAGAAAAGTCATATGTCTCTCTGTAGAACCTCAAGAGAACACAGAAGTCTATAGCATAAATTAGCTTTAAGGGAAATAGAATATTAGGGAGAAGAAGACATTGTATTTTCTTGTAAAATATCTTCTCCTGCCCTCTCCCATTTGGCCACATATCCATTTAGCAAGCAAAGCTGCAAGTCTTCTCAAGGATATCAGCTATCTGAGTTGCAGTTTCCTAAAATCCAGGTTGTGAATCTTCATCAGGCAAGGATCCAAACCCATGGGCATGGAACATCACCCGTGATGAAGATTATTTTCCACTTCTTTCTCATTCCTTTTTGTCTGCAGTGTACTGGCATGCAAAGTTATTTTGTTCCTGTCTACCCGTGTGTTCTGTTAAAGAAGAGGAAATAGTTCTTGAGGATCAGACTCTGTACTTTATCTGTGCCAACGCTGCTGTCCTTGCTCCACTGAGGAAGGTTTATTTCTCAATTTGTTTTTTTCACAGCTGGTCTGTATTTCAACCTAGACAAACTGATCCCTTACAAAGACAGCATCTAGAGGTAGCAAAATTTTGTGCTGACTCTTGCTCCAGATGTTTGGCTTCCAGCTGCTTGGGATTGCTGAGTAGGTTTTGATTCAGAAACAGTATTGACAGTAATCCTTCACAAAAGCATTATTTCATATCATACATTTGCAGCACATCAATCCTACTCTCCAAGGGAAATATATATTTTTTCCCTTAATATACTCTGAAGCACTGTATCCTATATATAATATCATTCTCTTATAAAAGATTTAATAAAACATGAACATGGAGCCTTGCTTGCCTTTATTAGTGTGCACAAGTACCTCTCACTTGCATGTCACAGGGTATATGGCCAGATAGAATGAATGGCTTCAACTATGGGAAAAAAAATAAATAAATGAAAAGAGTGCACTGAACTAAGCTTTTCTGAAAGATAATTTTTTTTTTCTTTCTTTTTTTTTAATGTATTTCATGTGGTCAGCATTGTCTCAACAGCAAGTTAGATGATTCTCACTAGAGTGTGACATACAATTTATTAAATCACGTAAGTTCTGCTGGAGACTCAGTGGAAACTTTAAGCTCTTCTGTGAATCAAGATGTTGAGGTTCTAAATCATTGCAACCTCTCTAAAGTCTTGATTAGAAATTGCAGAAAAAGAAATTGTACAATGAGGAAAGGCATAGAATACAAAAATAAAATATCATTGAGCAAATCAAGTGGTAAAATTTAAAGATGGACAATGAAAATAATAAAATAAAGCATAACTTGCGGATATTAGTAAAGAAACAATATCTTCCTTGGTGAAAGAAAAACACTCTCTATAAAGTAGATAAAAAATACTTACATTTATTTTGCTATACGCATGCATAGATTCCAGGCAAGCTAATATTAGTTATATCCTGATTAGTTCATTTTTAATTTGTGTCTTTCTTCATTGTTTACAGTAAATAAAATATATTGTAGATAATATGGGAGATCTGAAGAAAAGTTCCTCGAGAGAAAAATAGTCTCCAATTTTTATTTTTTATTTTTTTTTCAATTTGGGCATTCCCTTTTAGTGAAACTACTGAAGCTAATAGTGCCTGGGCCGTCTTCACTTAAAAGCAGATGCCATAACTCCATACAGTCTGGACTAGGCTTTTAAAACCCCAGATCTTTGTATTTTTGTCCGTGGCTTTCTCTCTTTCTGATATCTGTCCTCACATTTTCTTACTCTCTTTAAGAGCCTTTAGATTAACAAACGTCACTCTGTTGAGCCCGTAGTGGCTGTTCCCACTATGGAGAAATGAAATGAAAAAGAGCTTAATCCAATCAGTAGGATACTCAAGTAACATCCAGGGAACCTAGAATCTTGGTTCTATCACTAACACATTGCATGACTTGGAAAATCATTCTGTTTTCTGACCTTTCTGTTTCCTTCCCCCAAAAAATAATAAAAAAAAGAAAAAAAGAGACACTGTTTTAGAAACATCCATGAAATTAATGCATTGAAAATAATTTGTAAAAGATAAGTATGTCCAATAGCCCCAAGGCTCATTTGAATTGATTGTCTTTCATTTTAATTTAGTGGGAAAAGGATCAGCTGTATTGAATGGGGAAAGGATTAAGCTTCAGCATTGCAGGACAGATATATCGCTAATGTTGGCTTTCCTCTTTTCCTGTTTTTTAAAGAGGAAAATAAAGCCCTTAATGGCTCATCATTTTAGCAAGAGAGGTAATCAAAACATAAACATGTATATATATATATTTAGTAGCAAAGACAAATTAAAACTTAAAAAGTTTTTTGTTTTTTTTTTTTTTTTAATAAGGAATTTAATTGATGAGGCAGCCAAGGATTATACTTACCTAAGTGGGTTTAATTCTGGCTAGATTTTTAAATAATGTTATATGCTTAAAATTGGAAAGACTGTGCTAAATTCAGAAAGCCGTGCATGTAATTCTCTGGCTCAAATTGTGTAGAAAGTTAAAGTAGATTTTTGTACAGTTTTTGTTTTGATATTCTTTAATAGTAACTCTTTACAGGGATATGCTTGTAAGAATCTCTCTCACCAGAATGGAGACATTTAGTATAAGTGTTATAGATAGCAAAAGATTAGAAGTAGTCACAAACTTCAGGTAAAAGAAGCGAAGAAAAGCAAGATGGTGAGCTGAATAGCCAGGAGCAGAATGCGTTTTTTGAGGAGTTCTGAAAGATCTAGTAAGTGGCATGACTATTTTGCTTGAGAAAATATGAAGTAACTGTCACGAAAGCCACAGAACCCACTGATGTTTCCAAAGGATACCAAAGAATGGAGCATAATACTGCATTTTGCTCCTAGGATCTCTATGGAAGGTTATGGAACAGTTATGGAACTAACTCTGGAACAGTTATGACTAATAGAGACACTAATGAAGACACAGTCTCTTTATTGAGACACCACTTTAACTTTTAGGTATAGCTTAAGTGCACCATCCCAACCTTTAATGTTTGTACTGTGCTTAAATAACAAATAATAAGCGTACTAGCAAAATTGACTATATAATAACGTTTTATATTTATATCACAGAACATCATTAACTAAGAGTCACTGAGTATAACTGAGTAGATCAGATTGTCAGTCAAAGCAGACTTCTGAGGCACATTGAAAATACCAACTCCTGACTGCATGTCAAGAGCAGTCTGCAACATTTTGAGCTTGCCCACTGGCTTGTGCGAGGATCTAGAACAAATTTACCGCTGTATTGCACACTTCCATATCCTAAGACTGTTCCTTGCTTTAATTTTGATACTTTCTTATTGAGAAAGACATATTGTTCATTCTGAACATTTGGGATAGATCTATTATAATGTTGTCAGGTGTTCTGGAAACATGTCAGGTTTGATGATTAATTTGTATAAAGCAGGTATACATTATATCCGCCTCAGCTCCAAAGGCATCACAATCAAATGGGTACCATTAAGTAAAAAGGACCAAAATTCATTCAGCATTCAACCTGTCAAGCGCTCACAAATGATAGCAGATAAGATCTTGGAAAACAGCATTTCTAGTCTGATTCTTTTCAGAATAGATCACCGTTGTGAAAGCAGAACGATATTACTGTTCCCTTACTGGGTAATGTATTTCTTTGTTCACACTGTGGTGGATACTTCTCCAGCCTTTACTGGAGTTGTATCAGTTTCTTGTATCAGCTGAGGATATGGCTTTTTACTCAAAGTAAGTCATTCAAAAAATGTCTCTGAATACTTAGGGGAAATCGATACTGATGATTATTTTATAGTTCAAATAATAGTAATGGAAAAAGAAAATGATCATTGGACAACTTAAATTCTTTAAATAGCTATCTAGAATCTCTGTTGAAACTTCCTAAGGTCAACAACTCATATTATCCTAGTCGGAAAACACTGGTAGGATTAAAATACAACTGTACTTTTTTTTTTGGAGTATCCTTCGTCCCTGCCTACATATTATTTTCTATCCTGCTTTTGGACAGAAGTTGCTTGGTTGTTGAAGAGACTCTGTCACAGAATGGCAGATGGCCTTGGGTATCACCCCAGTATGCAACCAGGAACTTTATGTTCCTGCATCCAATTCAGAAGTGATTGCCCTGGAGGTGCCATTAATTTTTTCCAAGGAATGTATGGCCAGGCAATCTAAAACATAAAAAAGTGCTTTCGGTGCTAGGCTGGAGTGGAGCTAGCTCCGCTCTGCCTTCCTTGTACGTTTCTAAATGTGAAGATACAGTCACACAGGTGCAAAGTCACAAAGCCAACCAGTATTGCTGTTCATTATCGCCCCAAATTACTTGGCCAGTGCTTGGAATCCCAATGCAGGTCCTAGGTCTCTGGCATCCTGTCTTGCCTACCTCGCAACAAAAGCCATCCCATTCTTTGAGGAGCATCCACCTTTTCCTTTCTCAGTTAAGGGATCAGGAAAAACCCTGTGGATGTGGGTAGCTGCCATAGCTAAGTGGCATTCTCACTTGAAGCATAACAGGGTGACTTTACTTTTGCCAATACCATAGAAAATGGAGGAGTCTTTCCAGCCTGGAGGTACAGGATACCTGGATTGGCAAACTCTGTTTGTCATGGATGATGGAAATAAGGTGAGACATCTCCTGGGAAGCTAGTACTACAGGAGACTACACACCTATAATAATGCGGTGTCTGAGGTTCTTCCTGTTCTCAGTGTTTTTTCAGGTAGTTTCTAAGAGAGGTATTTGAAGTTGCGCTTGGGAGTGCTCCTATGGCTTTAATAAAAATTGATATATGTTGTGACTTTTGGATGCAGTTGGACAGCTTAGAGGGAAAATAGACTTTATCACTCTTCCTGCAAAATAGTTTTCTTCTCAATAAACTTTGACAACTGCTTGAAAAGTAACCACTGGTAATATTCTTTCATTTCTGTTTTCCTCTACCTATTTTCTAACGAGGCAGAGTAAAAGAGGAAAAATGGAACTTTAGTTGCTTTTGGAAGATGTAAACTAAGTTTACCGCATCAGTATCAGCACACTAGGAACAGACAAGTTAGTTGAGTGAGAGCCTTTTTTCACAATTTTTTGATGAACATGATGGTTTCAAATAATGGTTGGTAGATATTCATATCCCTTATGTTTTCTTAAAGGGAACGTTCTAAACAAAGAATTTATTTAATATAAAGACAATAACGGGTGAATCTTGCCCTACCCCTAAAGTAAGACTGAAAAGAGCAAGCTTGGTTAGACCTCATATGTATGAGCTCATGTTCATGCATCTCTTGGATTTTACAGGAGTTGACTATATGAACACAGTCTATAAACTAGGTACTGACAATACAGTATCAAGCAATGCTCCAAACCATATCACTGAGAAATCTAGTTCAGTTCTCATTCGTCTTTTTATCACTTAATATATTAAACGGTTGGGTCTTCAAAAAGTATAAAACCATTATAAGTTTCCTTTTGTTGTGTTTAGCTAGTTTAGCTTTATACCCTCACTAATAGCTATTTCCTCCTCTCATGCACAGTATATCTCAGAGAGGTGTTGCAGAACTTATTGACTCTTCTGTTTACTCTTCTCTATTCCTTTTATTTTGTTTTTAGTTCCAAATTTTTTAAGGCCTTTTAAGGTGTCATATTTAGTGCTATCTTCACTGAAGCACTCTAGAAGACTGTTTTCCAGACATTCTTATTATGAGGTCGTGTGCATTCCAGTTTGGCAACCTTAAAATTGCACATCATCTTTAATCAGAGAATGGAAGTTTAACTCCAACATAAAAGAGGAATCAGAGCTTCTGAACACTACACATCCTACCAGAAAAGTCTAGTCTCAGATCAATATAAATGCATATTCAATGCCAAGAATTACTGCTCTAAGCTTATATATAAATCTTGGAAGAGAATTATCCTGATTTCAGTGAAGAGACCCTAGACACGAAAAAGCAATAATGACAGAAGAAGGTAGTGTGGTGAAAAGAAACATCCATGCTCTGCCCTTTCTCTGTGGAAGCTGTTGGTAGATGTGCAGGAAGTCTCAACATTCAGTGAAGATGCTGAAATGACTGTGATCTCCTTGGAACATTTGTAGCCAGAGTACTCAATAAGAAATTTTCCTCTGGGAACTGGTTCATGCAAAACAGCCCAGGAGCAGTTGCATATGCTTCAAACTGTATTTAGGAAATATATCCAGAAATATATCCCACCTTTTCCTTAATTTTCCTACATCAATATGAGAGGATTCATCTGAGCACTTCAATATCTGTATATGTGTGTGTGTCCAGCTAGACAATTCTTCCCTTTTTCTTCTAGGATCTCTGCCATCAAGTCAGAATTCCCACGCTGACGTGCCACAGAGCTTTTGCTTGAAGTATACCTCATGAGGAGCTTGAAAACATCCTGGAAGGATGTTACTCACTTTGCAAAAATCAGCAATTTATTTTCATCTTGTGTAAATAATTATTGCATCCTATGTAACTCAGCATGATGAAGTGAGAGAGGATCATAAAATGTGGAGAGAGCACCTCCATGGGTTCCTTTCTGACTTTGGGATGCCGGTAGCCTGTGTAATTTGGGATTCCACCAAACAGAGCATGAGCATAAAAATACAGAGAGCACAAGTGCCCCAGTTTATCAAATGTCAAAATTCCATTTTGACATGAATAATTCCTGTCTACTGCAAATTTGACAGTGAGTCTTTGATGCATATAAGCATATCAGACCAGGCTTAGCTAAAAGCCCAGGGCAGAGCCTTTTTATCCCCATTACTGAAAAATGGAGTGAGCATCTGGAAAGCTCATTATACAATCTGAATTTGCACCGTTGGGAAATCTCAACATGTCTGCTCAATATTCCTTACCTCAGGTAGGCATGAGATAGACTTGCACTGCTAATCAGTTTGCTTTTTCCCTTCAGTTGTTTCTCCATTATAAGAGCTTATGAGAACCTCTCCAAAGCAAGAATAAGATTCTGAATAAAGGACATTCACTGACAGTGACCCAAGTCAAATCTGACTGTTGCCAAGTAAAATATAATATTATTTGAATGCAGTTCATTATGTAATTCATTATGCAATATAACAGAGATAACAAAAAGAATACTGGTGTAATTCAAGTCTGGAGAGACAGATGGAGTATTATTCCCTCCAGACAAAATCCATATGGGAACTTTATGTTTCAGAATGGATGAAAATCTGGCTAATGGACAGCAGAGGGCAAAAACTTTTAAAGAAAAAGATTTTTTTTTCCAGTTCTCGTGAAATTGAAAATTTCTGTGATTCTATAGAAAGTAAATGAGTACACAGAGCCATGAAAGATAACTGCAACTGTCTTCAGATTAGCTCAAAGAGTGGTTCTATGAAATGTGAGTGTCGTCATCCACAGTCTTTGAATCTTTTAAGTCAAATAATGTCTTCATTATATAAACTCCTGTGCAGATGTCACAAAGTAGGACTACTTTTTCAAATGGACTTGAAACACCTTCAAGAGGAAAACAGGGGTATATAATTCTGCAGGTATTCATCCTAAGTACTAATGCTGGTAAGAAGACTTTCATTTCTTGTTTCTCATTCAAAGGTCTGTAAGAATTCCTGTTTCAAGTGTTCAAATCCATACTATTTTCCAACTCAATGTTTTTCATGACAGCCAGTTGTGATGGAGCTCATGCTAACTTCTGTGTGCTCTAGCCACTAACAGAACTAGGGAAAGTTTTCCCACACAGAAGTTCATTGACCAGTAATTAGTTCCCTTCTTCTTCTCCTATCCACATCTAATGCACGTCACCTCGGCAAGATATATCCTTATGGAAAGTATCTTGGTGTCTGACTCCATTAAAATCTTTCAGCTATTCACCTTCCTGCCCATTGCTGACTGACTCAGGAAAAGATGAAATCAGGAATACTGGGTTCCTTTTGTGTTTTTTCCTGTTACCATTTCCAGATATTACCTACAAGAAAGTTAGTTTGAAGAAATGCAGGAGAGGCAAAAAAAAGTAATCTTGAGCAAGCTGATCTTACAAAACACTAAAGATTGTTCACTGTGAAGGAATCCCATCTAAAATATCTCATTCATCAGTAATAAATTCTGTTTCTCAAAAGGCTGGAGAAAAAAAATGCAGCAAGAAACATAACAAACTATCGTACTGTGTGTAAAATCCATTTCTTTCTTTTTCTCCTTTAGATGTTGGGTGCTATATATCAGAGTTCTTGTGATGGATACAGGTCTGCGTAATGGGTTTGTATCACCAGATACTTATTCCATGCATTAGATTATATCTTGGATTATAAATAACCAGAAAATTAAATCTGTAGGGGTAATACAGGGGGAAATGGAATATATCTTTCTCATTCTCCTTGAAATACTGGCAGACAAGACAGTCTGGGAAGAGAAAACAATTATTTTTGCTGTCAACATTTCTGTGCCCTTTAGTAATATTGGACCCACCTTTCTCCCGCTGGTCTTTAGAAGGCCGTATTGTTCCTATAGAGATTACATATGTTCTGGTGTTTTTGTTAGTTCTGATGCGTCATTAGACAGCAGATTCCTTGTGTTTAGATATGACTCTTCCTGGCTTGAACAAATCACTCACTAGAGATGAAGTAGATTAGACCTGTTACACAACGCAGCTTGTCTCATTAGGAGGGAGTTTAAAATCTTAGATATTAACCAATCATTTTTTGGTGTTGAATTGATTGATTGCAAACTTGATTAAAAGCTACACAGTGCTTACTGACTAGAGAAGCATTAAAGCATAGCATGGTTCCACGGAACAGAGATTCTAGGAATGACACATTAATCTGCACAAGCCCTAGCACATATGTATGCTTGGCAGTATAAGCCCAAGCTGTTCCATTTAGAGCTTGACTGACTTTGATTTTAACTAATCCTTGGAATCATCACAGAGGCCATGAAATCCTATTTTTTGAAAGCTTGGGTTTTGGAAGTGTGTGTTCTTCTTGAGTTTAAATGTGCTATTTACCTCAAGTAACCACTGGCAAAGTGTTTCCATTATTACAAAGTAGGAGCTACTAATACTGAACAATTTTTATTTTAATATGAAATGTGCCTATTATGAACTGTCATGACAGCCACAGCAATTGTGGGGGAAACTCATTTCTTATGAGAATCAGGAGAGGCTTTGTCATGAGCCAGAATCAGGACTGAATTTGAGAATTCTCAAGGAGAGGCGGATGAGAAACACTCAAGAATTATTTATGGGTGTGTGAATTAGTTGTTAGACATAAGTGGACTTTGAGAACAATTTACGCTGATTTAGAAAGAAAGTGTCATCACCCTGAAAGCAGAGGCACTGGCAACTAGTTCCTTTCTGCACAGAACATCATAATTACTGTTTTCATTAGAGATAAATTTTATTCTGATGAGCAAAGATAACTTGGTCTCTTCTGCCCTTCAAGCTAAATAACAGAGTTTCTGAAAAGGTGTATTTCCTCAGAAAGCCCATTCTCTATTTTCCTAGAATCTGTGGGAGGATATAAACCCATTTTATCCCTGAAAGAAGATGTAGAGATTTCTCCTTTCATATGTTCCAGTCTGCGACACACACATGATGAATCTGCTGAAGTAGGAGCTGTCCATTGTATAGATTCTGGAAGTCAATGACTAGTTAAGTTGCCTCACTCTGGAAGTCAACGACTAGTTAAATTGCCACTCTTGGTGCAATGACTAGTTAAATTGCCTCAGTTGGTACCAGTGTCATAATTAAAAGCAATGCTGTTCATCTGTACTCTCTTGCTGTTTTCTTCAAAGTCTTTCTACATCATGAATGTTTGCATTGCAGCCCTATATTGTTAGCAAAAAACATTCCCATGTCCACATGCTTGCTGAGCAGGTTCTGCAAAAAAATAAAACTAGAAATGTTGATGTTTGCATAGTGAACAGAGAAAGTATGTACCTAGATAAATCAGAAATCTGGAGTTTCCCCAGAGCTTAATAGTTGTTCAGTTCAAGGCAAAAATACTTGGTGCTGTAAATAGCAAATAATTTTTATTCTGATCCTTTCCTGCAAGGGTCTAATGCAATTATAGATGATATTTTGATGAGAAAAAGCGATGACAATCTGGTCAGGGATCATCAGGTGAAAACATTCATAATAGCTGGAATACAATGTTTTGGATTTTTTCTACAGAAGAGATTTGCCACTGGTGATTTCTCACTAACATCAGTGGTCAAAAGCTGGCAACCATTGCCAGCAGGTCGAGGGAGGGGATCCTGCCCCTCTGCTCAACTCTGTGAGGCCACACCTGGAGTATTGGGGGAAGTTCTGGGCTCCCCAGGACAAGAGGGACGTGGAGCTTCTGGAGAGGGTCCAGCAGAAAGTAACAAAGATGATTAAGGGACTGGAGCATCTGTCATATTGTCATATGACAAAAGACTAAATTAAATGAACTGGGCCTCTTTAGCCTCGAGAAGATTGAGAGGAGATATGATCAACATAAACAAGTACCTGAGGGAAGAATATAGGAAGCATGAGTCCAAACTCTTTTCTATGGATGCCAGTGACAGGACAAGGGGTAATGGATACAAATTGAAACCCAGGAAGTTTCACCTCCATGTGAGGAAGAACTTCCTTCCTGTGAGGGTGCCCGAGCCCTGGCACAGGCTGCCCAGAGGCTGTGGAGTCTCCTTCTCTGGGGATCTTCCAAACCCGCCTGGAGGCCACCCTGTGCCCCTGCTCTGGGTGTCCCTGCTGGAGCAGGGGTTGGACTGGATGATCTCTAGAAGTCCCTTCCAATCTCAACCATCCTGTGATTCTGTGAATAGCCCTTCTGGATATTTTAAACATCCACTTTTTTTTTTTCATAGAGACGTAATAGCCTTGTACCCCATTATCAAGAACAATAGATTTCTTCAAGAAAATAGTGAGAATTGCACTTCAAAACTCCTGTAAGCATAAATAGAAAGGGTACTGATATTGCCGTCAGATCTCCCATTTCTTTGATTAAATGAGTTTCACAGTTCAGGACAAGCTCATTCCTGTCAATGCTTTTTCTAAAATCAAAAGGGAGAATTTTTTACTGGCATGTGATAGTATGTCGTTTAAACTCATCTCTGTCTGTCATAGCTACTTAAGCATCTTCCTACACACTGAACTAGTCTGAACGAGAGCTCCCAGGTCATATTCAATGTGTAAGCAACAATAACAGCAGACTGTCAGTTCAGCCGAGCAACAATTTTCATCGCAAAATGATGTTTGTTGGCTAATTATATTGAGCAGTCCTGCATACCTAGATGGTACATGCACACCTGCCAAAGGGATACATGTCTTAGCTAGCTCATTCCAGCAGTTTCTCAAGGGCACAGGTTATGTTAAGCACAAGTAGAGTGCACATTCTCATAACAACTTTTGAAAATACCTACTATGGTACTGGTGAAGCAACAGTTGTAGTCACTCCTCCAGTCCCACCTAGGACTTCCCTCATACAGCCTACATTTTCAGACATTTAAATTTTACTTCTGTTGTATGTCTTAACACGTGTGATTTGTTTATTCTTTTTCTGATGACTTAGATGTTACACAGTTTAAAGAAGAGGAAAAACAGTTCAGCACTTACGCAACCTTGCTGAAAATATATAGACTCCTCTGAGCAGGGTGCTTCCGAAAGTCATGAGTCAGGGTCAGAGAGTGAAACACAGGAGTATCTTCAAACAGAAGTCCTCACAACATTCCATTTATCAAGGTGACTTCCAGGTCATAGACAACTTTTAATTTAGGTCAGAAGTTTAAGGATTTTTAGCCAATACGAAGATCAATTACTTAGTCTATAATCCTGCACTAAAAATAAATAAATAAATAAATAAATAAAACCATTACCTCTCTGAAGTTCCAGTGGACACACAGGAGCATTATACCTTTGTAAACTGGCATTTTCAGTTTTGTTTGGGTCATATAATTTGATTACTTCTGCTTATGGTTACTCATTTAGCAATTAAATACGTGAAGACAGATAAGTCAGCAAGTAAATGACATTATTTTTGGAAATAAAGTTCAAGAGGGTTATGCTATGAAAAGCACATGAGCCCTGCTAAACAATGAGAGGATGACCCAAGGAAAAAAATACATGTAGACTGGGAAATTAAATTTATAAGAATTGTTAGAGAGATGGAGGTGCTAGAGGGAAAACCTGTAATCACCAGAAATCTAAGAGCAAATGAACCATCCTGTTAAAGGTGCTGTTAATGATGGAAGCTACTCCTACTGGTTACAGCCAGATGACAAGCTGGCTTTATAAAACACATTCTCTGCCTTGGCAGATAGACTGTTAGAAACAATGGGCAGCTTTGAGTCTTCACAGAGCAATAATCAGAAGGATTTATAAATATATATATATTATTGTACTCAAATTAGTCAGCATTTGTAGCTTGTTTTGCAGAGAACCAAGAACTGATGCTGAACAAATGGGACATACTCTGTTCTCTGGACACAAGCACTGACACCAATATTCTTGATTGTCAGATTATTGTTCAATGGGTCCCAACTGAACACTTATTACTTCTGTTAGCTTTGTTGCTAGCCATTCACTCCATAATTATGAAGTCATAGGTCATCTTTCCCTTATCCCTAAAATAAAATCATTTTCAAAGACAGTAACTTTTTTTTTGTCTTTAAACTTGTTAACATGATGAATAAGGTGGGCTAAGAGACATCTTAGCCCTAAATAATATGTTTTATACATACAATAGTTATAATATAAAATATTATACATATACAAAATATATAAAATATTATATCAATATAAATATATATAAACATATAAATATATAATAATATGTAATATATAGCAAAATAATAATATATAAATATAATATAATTTAATAATGATATATATAAAATATATAAACAATATAAATAATATTAATATATAAGATATAAAATATTATACATGATAATATAAAATATGTATAATATAAAAAAGACATATTATTTAATAAGTATTTTAAATTATTAATTATTATATTATAATGTATAATAATATATTATATAAGATATTATATACTATGTCTTTTAAAAAAGACATATTATTTAGGATATCTAAAGCCAAGATATCTTATGCGAAGAAATATTTTCAGGCTTCACATTTCCCTGTGTCTCCTTAAGAAATAGAAAAGATCTCAGTAAATGTATCCTGATAGGTGTAGGAGAAGAAAAAGGATTTCACAAAGGTGTTTGTGTACTGTGTCCCTGAGCTTATGAAGGTGAATGTGAAAAGAATTGCCAAAGACAACAGCAACCCAGCAGTCCATCTGACATCTTAGAACATAAATAATTAGAGAATGCAGTAGAGGTATTTAGATTAGCATGTAGTGAGTGTATTTGTAGAATGAAACAGTTGGTGCTGAGGACACTCATCATACTTCATGTTTTTATTTATTTATTTATTTTTATTTCCAGCTCTCAAATTTGGGTCCATCGACATCATTAGAAGTTGAAATCTGGTAAATATATTCTTGGAACAAGTTTTCTGATTTAGCTTCAAACACGTGAACTGGATTCCTTCCAGATGAAATTGCTCCACGCTATCAACCACAGTACAATAGATGGGAAAGATCAGATTTGCTCCAGAACAATGAGCCATATAAAATTTTAATCTAGACACAGTCAATGATGCCAACATGTTTATAGCTTTATTTCAATGCTTATTTAACATTTCCCCCTAAAATTAAATCTTAGGAATTATATCCTGTTTTCTTCTCTGCACATGTTTATGGAATCCTAAAGACTACCATCAATCCAGTGATGTTTAGGGCAACTTGGCTAAGTCATGGCAATAGGACACTGGAAGCCCTAAGATTTGGCTTGTAGTTCTCAGTAAAGAGATTTCTGAAATTTTCAGATTTCTGAAACCTTCTCACAGCTGTGCATAAAGATCTCTACTGTATCTGATGGAACAGCCTCCTCTCAGCTGTACCTGACAGCAAGTTTTGGACACAATATAAGCAACCTCAGAACAGTCTTAACACCTGGTTTAGTTACCTGTGATTTTAATTTGTTTTGTACAAATATATATATATATTCATATTAAAGTGGCAAAATGAGGATCACGTTCAGAAGCAAAATAGGGAGACAGACCTTAGTGGTCAGATCTATGTTTGCTTTGGTAGCATTTTATGCTATGATGCTTGAAGGAGATGTTTTGTTATAGAGATATCTATGTAGGCATATCCTGGTGGTATGCCCTCACATATTGTTTTAAGAAAAAAATCAAAACTCGTCACACTAATTTAATAAGGTTTAATCCATTTCTTGGATGATCATTTAATTTGCATTTTGTTGTTTTCCTGATACATCAGCTGTTTTCACTTTCACAGTTAATTTACAGTTACAGATTATCCAGAGTATTTTAAGTGAAAAGTTTCCATATGTAACCAAAGCTCCTTTAGACATAACAAAGTATCCCTCTCCACCTTTTTTTTTCTTTTTCACTTTCTTGTTGTTTTGAGGTAAGTGTGATATAAAGATGGGATGCCACTGCTATTACCCACAAGGCAGAGAATGAGACCAGCCTGTCTCCACATCAAGTCTAATAAACATTGAAGTGTAAGTGTAAGTCTCCTTTACCCAAAGGGAACTATGAACAATTGATTTCCTCTACATCTTCCCCCAAAAAGCTAGCTATGAGGTAACCTAGCGGGAAGAATACAGTACAGTATTTTTTTCCTGAACCTTTCGTTAGGTCTCTTTTATGTGGCATATGTTTCTGTATTTAAAAATATGCTTTGTTTTGTCAGGATTGTGATAAAATATAGCTTCAATGATTAATGTTATTTAGGTCTGTTTAAAGAAATCTTTGTATACTTGTCCAAAAATTGGATCTCATCCATGGTTATAGTGTCAATCTGTGCTAGCAGCAGGTTGATCCCCAGGCTTACAGTGTTGAAATCACTCTGAAAGCAAGACAGTTTGCAGGAGCACTGTATGGAATAAGGAACATCGAGGAGTATATACATATATGCTCACCAAGTGTGTCAAGGAAGGATATAACATAATAAAGTTGTGATTATTTTTAGCGTATCCGTGACAGATTGCATTATTGTTTACGTTTTTCATAGGCTGCACTCGTAGAAGGACGCTGCTGGAATGCACAGTTGGGCATGTGGACAGCAGCAGAGACATAATCTATGGCATATCTGAGGTCAGGAAATGCTGAGAAAGGTGGAGACCAGCACATAGGGAGGCATCATATATATTAGAAAGTATTTTTTTCCTGGAGACTAAAGATGACTTTTGGCAATCCAAGAAACCTGGGCTTGAGACCAAACTTAAAAGAAAGAATTTGCACCACAGGAACATAGTGCATGCAAAAAAACCTCTGTTCCAGACTTCTTCCTTCTATTCTGCCTTCTCCTGTGTTTTCTATACTTCAGAAAATGTCTTACTCTTGTTTTTGTTTTAAATACATCACATGTTTTAAATACATCAAAAAAAGAAAAAAAGCGGGTCTAGTCAGTCTTGCATCTGGTAATTTTATGATCCAGTGACAGTATTTACTCCATTTTGATCTTAGTGACTCACTGACAGGCTTTATTTTGCTGCAAAATTCTGGAAACATCACAGAGATGCAGGAGAAATCAGACTCAGAACACAAACAGGTAAAATAACACTTCATATCATAGGTTCTATTCAATTACTTTTCTTTCTAGAGCCAAAAAAAGAATAGGTAGGTTCCTTGTTGTGGGGAAGTAATCATCCCTTACCTCAACGCTTTAATATTTCCTGCTCTGTGTTAAGAAATGTTCTGAAATAACATCAACTATTGGATGAAATAAAGAGCTGAATGCTTTCCTCTGATATCACCCAATGATGTTTGATTAGGATAGTGCATGCGAATAATGTTTTTTAATTGTTTTTTTGAGTAGAGTTCTACCTTTGAAAAAAATAAATTTATATGTCAGTAACTTCTAGGGATTCCTCCAACATTTATTTGAGGCCTCCAACATTTATTTGATTCCTCCAACATTTATTGAGACTGAAGACATGGTCTGAAAACACTTTTGTTTTTTTTTTAATGCAAATGCCAATTTGACATTAAAAATTTAAATATTGTTAATAAAATTCCCAAGAAACAAATTATACATGCATTTCAACACAAACAGCATGGTTGCTTATTTTATCTGTTGTTTTTTTTTTTCTTTTTCCTATTTTATTTGATAACAGATTGTCTGCAGATTGTTATGCAGAACCTCAGTGTTTTGACCATGCTGCAGTATAGTCCTCACCTCCCACAAGTGCAAACACATTTCATTGGCTAAATGCAAACTGAGAATGGGATCTCATCACCAAGCATCTCATCTGTGTGTGTGGATTTTTCTCCCTTTTCTTGTGCTGTATGCCTGTATTTAATATTTTTCCCCATTTCAGTACAATACTGTCTCTGAAGGAAGGAATTGCTGCAAGCTGTTAAAGGGTGTTGTGCCTGTTGCTCACCAATGAATTGATATGAAGGTAGACAGGTTGCATAATTGATACAATCTTAGGACAATGTAACATTGGGAGCAGGAAAAATAGTAATTTTGTGGTAGGAAGATCTGTTTTGCCATTGCCACAATTGTGTCTATTATTACATTTGGGTGCTCGCAGTCTCTAAAACGTAAAAATAAATATTTGGTCTACATTTTTAAAATTTGTCAGAGGAAGGGCATGTTAAACAAATTATTCAAGTTGTTTCTGGACTGGCCAACTCAGATTTCTGCAATAGTTCACTTAGGAAAGCTCCTTTATCTGTTTCCCTCGGGCACTATTATGTAGCCCTCTATACAGCACTTTTCTGGCCTCTTTTCAGAAAACTTCTGGGTCAGGACTTCAGAGAAAGACCACATGTGCATTTTTTTGATAAATAAGATCTTTCACACTGGGTACGCCTTTTAAAAATAAATAAATAAAGGCTCTACTTTGATTTCTGTTGATTTTGTTTCTCTCAGATCATGTTCTAGCTTTGATAACTCTTTCCCTTTAGCGGCTACTAGACTGTATGGCCCTTGGATCACTGAGAAGTGGACCTGTTTCTCAGTTAAAGCCTTTACGGTACACTTGAACACTGAGAAACTGATTCCTACCCAAGTTCTGCCACCAGTACCACCACCCTGGAGGCTTTCTCAGAATAGCTTTGCTCTATCCAAATAAAATTACTAGAATTAACCTTATCCTTATGAAATGTGATGCACAGGAGCTTACAGTAAAGCCTAACAATTCCCAGCTCTGCTAGATGAAGTAAGAAAGACCATCTTTATGGCTGATGATTAAATGAAAGACGTGTTTTTCGATTCAAAACAATATAATATTATGCTGTTCATTAAAATGAACTGTTGTTTTCCTCTCACTTTTATTACTGAAATGAAGATAAAAATCGCTTGAAAAATACTGATCTTTTAGGATGAAAGAATATAGGATGATACTCTGCAAGTGCCAATTTGCAGAAATAAGTGCTGAGTTCATGTTCATGGCTGTATAAGCTCCCTTATGTATAAAGAATAAGATTTTTTTATCTAGTTTTATATATCCAAAATCAGATGTCCAGAAGTAAACTAGTAACTTTCATAGTCAATGGAGAAAAATAGACATTTTGAGAAACATTTTCAGGGTGCTTTTCTCTTCTGAAAAAATACCATATATTAGAAAATCTGTTACAAAATCATTTATCCAGTTTATCGGGACTAACAAATGAAGGGAGTCCATGTTCCATGGGCAATGTGTGTATCCCAGTGTGGGGAGATTGATAGGACAAAATCCCAGAAAAACTTAAACTTCTGCAGAACTGCCAGCTCAGAGAAGACGGCCTAGAAAATATAGATCAAATTGACCAGGAAGTATCCAGTCAAACCCTGAAGTATCTGGGGATGGTCATTCTACAGACACTTGGGATAACTTACTCTAATGCCTAACAATATCACAGTGCATAAATGTTTCTTCTATGTCCAGTTATAGAATTTCCTTTCTTGCCCCATTTTTCTTATGCCTCAGTCGTAGGACGCTGGACCTCTCCTCAACACCAGGTCTGTGTCAAATCTGTTCTGTACCATGTGTATCCATGGAGTCAGTCTATCAACAGCAGAGACTTCATATTTCAAGAAATCTCCAGACTTCTCACTTGATACAGTCAGAATGTATTAATGTATTTCTCTCCAACGCTCTGGGAGTTACACCGTCTTCTTGTTTCCCTTGCTGAGAATTGTAAAGACACTCTCTTTTTACACATTTTTTTCCCAAGTGTATATCCAGATACGTGAGGACCAGCCATGAAATACCAAAAATTCACTTGCAACTGGTTATACTGCATTCCAACATAGAACAAGTAATGTCAGTAGCATTGTTCCATATTTATCTTCCAGATGCTTGTTGTGAAGGCTTCTGTTTAAACCTATATCAGTTGATGGACAGCTTTAACAGTTAAATGGCAGCTAAATCAAAGCAGAGAACTTGATTTCATTATTTAGCAGAAGATGGGTAAAGCAAGCTAAAATGTGTTTTTCTAGTCTTTTTTTTTTTTAACTTGGTCAGAACAATGAACACTTGGAAAAGTTGCTCAAAAATTCAATTAATTCTTCCCACCTCCTGTTTGTTTCATCCCGCCTCCCTCCCATTTTTTTTTTCCTGTTAATTTTAGGAAAGAAATTTATATGGAGAAAAACATCTATCTACACTAAACCAAGTAATATAAGAATAGTCATTCTTAGAAGGTTTGCTGTGCTCTTTTATCTTCCAAATTTGCTTCAGTAACAAACTGTCTGCATACTTGGCAGCTATAACTGCACATGTGCTCACAGGCAAAAAGAGGTCTGAAGCCACATTACAAAGGTGCATGAATGCTGGACATGGCATTTTATTTCATGTTTAAAAGCCCTTTCCAAAGCTGATAATCCATTAAGTTGGTTATTTAATTCTCTTGATTTATAATCAAGAAATTGCTGATCTTATGAGCTGTCCTAAGATTCACTGAAAATTTTATTCAGAACTATGGCTAAATCTTTTGATTTCTTGTTTCATTACCTGACCTGATTCTCATTATCTCAGATGATAAAGTTTTCAGCTCATTATTCAGGACAGTGTTGTTTCTGTAATGGCCTTGATGAAAAAGTGCTAAATCTAGAGTGACTGAAGTAGATGTTTCGTTTTGTCTTTATACATATGTATATGTATATTTTAATAATCCCTCTGTAGCTATTATAGGATTTTTTTTTTCTAGCAGATTCAAATACTTAAGTTACTATTGTCACAAGAGAGTGGTCACTAACCAAGCACAACACTGATGCTGAAATGGTTCATATCTGTAGACAACTTATCAAATCTTGCCATTTTGTAAAACATGGACCAAATTATACACAATGGTCCCAGGTAGTGGGTCTGTAAGTCTTGTGAAAATCAAACTTTACACAATCGATTTTCTGTAAGAATGCAGTTGCTGTCTGTCTTTCTTCTATATTTCCCCTTATTTTTTCTATACCTTATTATTCTGATATACTAATCTTAACATTTATTTCATTTTTTCTTCTAAATATTTGATTGCAATCCAGTTGTGATAAGTTGGTGCAGAAGTTTATATTTCCTGTTAGAGATGAGTACCAGCTGTATAGTTTGGACATGGATTTCAAGCCACAAAGATGTTCAAATGTGTGGGCTTGGTTTCCTTGTCTATCACCACTCTATATTTAGAGATGTATTTTAGAGATGTCTCTCTAAAGCATGTTTTCTTTTGTAAATTGCATACTATTTCTGTCCCCCTTCCCATTCTGTACAATTAACTGTATTTTAGTCTGGTTGTATTCATTCTCTTCTGAACAGGGACCATCATTTATTACAGTCATTTTCTGCAGTGTCTGTAAATTAGATAATTATTCTCACTAAGTTTTCCAAAGGAAAGAGTCAAGTAGGTTTTTGCTTAGCAGTGTGTGCATTGCAAGTAATTCAACAGAGTCCAAATAATTATCTCTCTTTAGAGTTTTGAAGCGATAGAACAATACCTAAAAGCAAAAGTGAACTTTTTCCAAAGAGAAATTATTTATAGATGCAGTCTTAAAACTTTGTGTTGCTTTTCTGTTAGTCTCCTAATCTAAGTACTCTTTGGCTGCACCAGAACAAAAGAAAGAGATTACTAAATCACACTTCCAACTATGGAAATTTTATGAATCATGAACCAAGACTTGACACTAACCTCTAAGTTACAAGAAATCACAAAATTAATCTCTGCCATTTGAAACAAAATTATTTCTAGAAATACCACAATATGGATGACAAGACATCATTCATAAGACAGCTGTATTTCTAAATCTGATGTTAAACCTTTGTTTGGTCATCCCTGGTTTTGAAATTACCTGTGTCAGCATCTTTGTGCATAAACAATTTTGCTAATTTTCTTATTTTTAATGGACTCTTAAAGCTTAAAGCTTCCTACTACCTTTTTTTTTTTTCCCTTGAGGAACAGAGGATGTGTGCTTTTTTTTCTGTTTGTTTTTCTCTGTCTATCTGAGGTAAGAAATCTGTGGATCTCAGATTAAACAAGACTTGCAATTTCACTTCCCACTGCCTTTAGCTACGTGAGGAAAGGAAAGACTACAGGAAAGTAGCCCACATTTTTCCAAAATCTCTCTAAACTAAGAAGTTCAGGATCTGCTTAGGACTGTAAGGTTGCTATAGACCTGGCAAGGTTAGTTAGAAGTAGCCGTGCTTCCTGGAAATATCCTTCTATTCATCTCTTAGATACTCTTCCTCTCCACCTAGAACTTCTCATCTTGTAAACTTTGGATGGAAAATGATGTTTTGGCAAAAATATCTCACACGATTGTTGTTCCATGGCACTTCAGCAATCAGTGCCATCATTTCTGGATGATTTTTGTCAAATTTCTGAAAAATCAAAAAATATTACCTTTAGACTTTGCTCTGACTTTTTAAATTCCATATTTCAAGGGAAACAAAAGTATCTAAGTGAAGAAAGTGCTGTGCAGGAAGCCAGGAAACTGATAGAAATTTCTGTGCATTAATGAAAACAAAGCTGAATGCTTTTTTTTTGCTATTATGTAGTTCAAAGCTGGCGGTTGAAAGTAAATGAGTAAGCATCTCAGATGGTAAAGACAGATATTGCCAAGCATTTACACAGTCATATCACTCTTTTCTGCATAGTAATATGAGAAAGCAAAACTCCTGACTGAAAATATGAGAAAGCAAATGCCAGAATAACAGGCTTTCAGTCAAGTGTGCAGTAAAAAGCTATTGGGTGCAACGTGTAGATGTGATACTTCTACCGAGTCTCAGAACTCCTGTTAGATTGGATGGCGCCACCTAATATTTGGAAGATGAAAACAAAGTCTTGTAACATACATACTTGTGACATGTTTCTAACTTGATCAAAGAAATTTGAGGGTTTCATCAACTAGAAGACTTTTAAAGAAGAGTAATTAGGTGTCACGATTCTGTGTCCCGTCCAGGCAGACAATAATATAACACAACGTGGTTGACTATTTTGAGAAGAATCACAGCTTTATCCCCAATTTAATTCCAGCACTAACAATGAAACTGTACATCTGCCAAGAGTCTTAATGTTCGAATTTAGTAGAGAGTCTAAGTAAGAGATTTATTCTTAATTTTCTCAATTGATTTGATTCTCAAATTTCTCAATTGCTAGAAATTCACCGAGCAGCTCAGATACCTGACTGAGTCAAACAAATCTCAATATGCTTCTCGGACCAAAACTTATTTCACACTTTATCTGAAGACCTTTGATCACACGATTATAGTGTCCTTTTCTGGCAGGTAGATACTTTTTAATCAGTTAGGAGAAATGAACAGATCTTAGCAACCCTTCTTGATCTTGTTAAATTACTTTTTCTTATATTAAATGCAACCTACTGTTGATTTAAAATAACACGACTATGTGGAAGTCTCACCGAAATATCTATTTTGGCCTGCAAGGATGTGATGATATTTATGAGTCAAAGGAGGCTACATTTCATTGTCACTGAGCTTATGATTTATTTGGCAGGATTATTGGATTTAACTGATTTATCTGTTTATTTTGTTGCTGTCATACAGTGCCCTTTACTTCATGATGGACTAATATGTTTGTTTTTGTTTGTTTGTTTTCTCCTCATTAGTGAACAGCAGCAGAATCTGTTAATTTGCTGGAGCCTTATGTTTTCCAGGGGTTTTTGCCATTCATCTAAGATGATGATAAGCATGATGCAAAGTGCAATGCAGAGCTTACCTTGTGCTGCACCAGGCATATCAAGTATAAAGGAGACCTTTATTTTTTACTTATTCTATAATGATCAATTTTTGTGTCTATGTGGTTTTGCATGTTTATCAACAGTGAAATCAGAAACTGCTTACCAGCAATGTAGGAGTGAAAAATTAGGTTATGAATTATTTTAACTGCACTGATCGCTGAATTTTATGACATCTGACATTTTGCTGAAATTTTTCAAAAAAAGAAAAACCTGACAGCTCTTCCACACCAAAACGCATTAAAAATAGGAAGCTGGAGGTCCTTCTGGAAAAACCTGTTGCATTTAGTAAGAATAAAACAGTGAAATTTTATAGAACTGAAGTGCAACATAAATTATAGAAACAGAAATATCAAGTTTCATAGAAATGACTCTAAAAACCTATAGAATTTAATAGAAAATGAGCTTCTTTCTAAAATTGCTTTTTTAACCATCCTATAAATTGTTAAAATGGGGATATCACTCCCTATTAAATGCTTTAAGGAGGCTTTGTAGTTCTCTCTTCTGTTTCAGAACGGCTGGTCCCAAATCTGCAGTTTTCCTCACATTATTAGATTCTTTGACATCAGTGGGTTTGTTCAGAAAACGCAAAAACTGTGCTAGCTACATTATAGGAATGTTGGTTGTACGAGACATTCTCTTACTCTGTGATGCTGGTCACTCATAGGGTAGATACATAGAGTTTAAAATACTTCACAGGGAGCCTCCAGCCAAGGGTTGGGATTCTGATTGCTCATTCTTTGATCATCTAAAAGGAGAATGATTGATCTAAGCTCCCTTTTTTTGAGTCTTCTGTGACAAATAGTGGGTGAAGAGAATGAGAGCAAGCTCCGTGTGATGATTCATGATATGTCTTCACCTGAAGATAGGCATCCAAATCTGCTGAAAATTCTGTCCTTTTGTAGGAAGAGTTGAGTCATTCGCTCAAGGTGCTAATTCTTTTTGGGACAACAAACTTATTTTGAGCAAGGAGACATAAGTGTAGATTCCATCTTTATTATGAAGTGATATTAAGAATTGCTGACCACAATCGTGTCACAGCCATGTGTTTTTGCTTTTGTCTCACTCTCTGTTTCTTTTTTCTTCCTCTTCTCTCCTCCTCTCTGAAACTCTGTGCCTGGGTTATCAGGAAAAATGAAACCCCAGAATATGCCCCAAATGGGAGGAAAAGCCTTCTCTTATCCAGTGCCAAGTTGAACGATTATTAGATTAGGGCTCTGCCTCATGCCATTGGTTAAGATAAGGCACAGCCATATTTAGTCTTGTGCATAGTGTCAGCCTCGAGCTACTGAGAGAGCAACAAGACTGGATGGTCCCCACTATTCAGGATTTTCAGCAAAAATGTGGTCTAGGCAACAGGAGATCATTCTTTTTCCAGTACTAACTCTGTCCTAGCCTATGGTCTTCCATGCTACTTTTCTCTGAAATTCGCCATTGGTGCTTTATTTTAGGATAGTTAAGGTACAAATAAATTGAGTCCTTTACTTTGTTTTCTTTTTCATTTATACTTGAGTTTAAATCTGAATGCTATATACCAGTGATCTCATTTGCTCAACTCATGACAGGAACGAACCTCAAAAGCATTTCCTGAGATCAAGGTCATCTTTTCCTCTTGTTTGAATATCATTTGTGAAAATGTCTTTTATTCTGTCTTCTCCTCCTCCCTGCAATTCTGATCAAAATCTGTTATCCTTGAGGGCTGCATCAAAAGTAGCTATTGTGAAGGGAAGCTTAACACAGAGTTCTTGATTCTCTTTTCTCTCTGACAACTAACATTCCTCTTCCTGTAAGCTGTAAAACATATGCTGCATGTGAAACCTTAAAGTGTCTGTACATGGACTCTCTCTCTTGCTTTCTTTTTAATCTTTGAAAGTAATACACTTCCAAACCTTCTGTTTTATCAACTTATGCTCAAGATAGAGCAAGTCAATAGATTACACTGAAAATGTTGGTTGTCTCTGTTCAGAGTACCCAGGATGCTAGCTGAAGTGCAGATGGTTTTATTATAACCACCTATGGTTGAGTGCACCAAATTGTGTCCTCAATAATAATTGGTCACTGCCGCGATTTTGCAGATATTCAGGCTTTTTAATCCAATTAGGCAAAGTTATTTCATTATGACCCTCTTCTTTTGGAAAGCTTAGCAGACCTTTTTGTGAATTGTGCTTCCATTATCCAACTTCCCTGTGAATGAATGGAGGGCGCAGTTGCCTCTTAGCAGCTTTGTTAAAAAGGGGAGCTGCGCCTGATTCTACTGTTCGGATTTGGTGGACCAAAATGAGAAGGGCAATCCTGGATGCTGCCTTGGTGCCTCTTCTCTTAGACCGTGTGTGTGACATGAGTATTATCAAAAACTGAGCTGGGCTAAGGTGTTAGGGGTTAGACTGGGTTTTAGCCTATTCCTTTCTCTAATAACCAAGACATTGAGCACAATATGTTTCTGATCCTGCCATATACTGACATATATAAGAAAGGAAAAAAAATTGTTGCCAGTGATGAAACTAGTTAGCCTAATTAAAATTGGACTTTCAGAGGGATACTAGTTTTTGTTACTTGTATTACTAACACCTGAATTATGCTGCTCTGTGCTGCATGAATGTACCACTCCAATTCATTATTTCTAATGATGAGTTATATTAAACTAGATGGAAACCATGGAGATTCTCCAAGAGAAACAACAAGAGGCTAAAGGGAAAAATTAACCAAACACTGAAAGAAATAATTCAACAGTGCAGTCATGACATGATGTATTGTTTCATTAATTGTACTAGGTAATTTTAACCATTTTACATCTGTTTTTCTGCTCTGTTTTTCAAATCTGAACCTATATAAGTTCTCCTGGGTCTCTGAGCTCTTTGTGGAAATCTCGGTGGAGATATTTTCATCTGATCCTCAGAGACCTATTAACAAAAACATGCTCCTATAAATAACTAGTTTTATTTTAAAATTGTAAAAATGGTTATACCACAATTAATAACTTTTTTCTTGATTATATCATCTGTGATTTTTTGAGTAAGAAGAAATTCGCTAAAAAAAATAATCTTTTAATGTTTTGACTTTCCCCTGAAAATTGGGTATTGTAAGGCAAGCTTTGTGCAAATTTGAAGTTTCCTGTAGAGTGTATTCATTTGGGGGGAAAAAAAGTATCAAAAATATGTAAAGTTTAAAAAAAGATTGGTGTGTGTTTCACACGTTTCATGTCATTCACAAATGCGACTTTCAAACAATAACTTTTTTTTGCTTTTGTTTTACTTTTAACGGGCTTTAAATTTTCTTTTGGTATCATGAGGAATGAGTGAATTTATGTGCATACACATATATGTTTGTATCTATATTTTAATGCAAATCGAAATTCTGACATAACCACTAGACCTTAGAACAGAGAGACTAACACAATTATAAAATAATTGTATATTTGATACAATTATATACATATATAAGTATGATTTACTTATATTTGATATATCTTATATTGATATATATTATCAAATCAAATAGGTCTTTTTTTTTCTCTCTCTCTCTCTGTAAAAATAGCCCTGGTAAACAAGCATTCTGATCTGAGGAAAAGAAGCCATGATTTTCTTTGTTGTTGCAGGAGCAACATGTGATTCAGCAGATTTGGAGCCTGGTTACATCATTTAGCATCTGTGTCTCTATCTAGCTGGCAAGGTCAATTTGTTTCTGCAAATAGATTTCCCTCTACTACAAGGGGCAATCAGTTCACAAATTCCCAGAGGTTCAGTTCTTCTCGATCTCCCTCTGACACAATTCCAATTGGGGATGCTATTAAGCATTATCAAGTTAACCTTCCAGGGTACACTGGCAGCAGCACTCAATTTTTATCCATCTTTTAGGTTCTTTGGTGCTGAAGTCTTTGTTATAGCCAGATTTTCAACCTGATATTGAATCCTTGGATGAGTTGCAAACTTTATTAGTTCTGAACACTGATAAATGGAAGGCTGAATGTTGTTTAAAATGGTTTGAGAATCTTCTCTTACAGGTGCTACGGTTGTGAGATATGCAGCTCAGTCTTGCATTCTCCTTTTTTTGGAGGAGGGAGTTCAAACTTATGATAGCCATTTCTTCTTTGCATTGCTGCTTGTTTTTGTCTATCCTAAGTTCACTCCGAAGCAGACATCACTTTTGTACTCATTAAGATGGCAATATCCTAGAATTATCTTTTTTTTTTCTTCTTCTTTTTTTTTTTTTTTTCGTTTTTATGTCTCCAACAGTTATTGAAATGCTAGGATGACTGGTTGAATTTTCTTTTTATGGAACGCAGCTGTGTTCAGAGCATATCACCCTCAGAGCCATCATGTTTCAGATTACAGTTATTTCATAGATCTACCACAGGAGCTTGTCGCTACTCTGCATTTGCAGCAAACTGTCAAACATTTCTTCGGTCCCAGTTCCTTTGTATGTAAAAGAATATAACTCAGATGGCAGCAATGAAAGATAAACCTTTCTTTGGGTTTATTTACACAGTGCAAGAGAACAGAAGATGATCAACCCAAGCTAATACCAAACGCCTCATCTATTCTTCTTTCCTTGTATTATTCTTAGTTGCTTTGGGGACAACAGTGTAATTTCTTACTTCTTATTTCTTATTTCTTTCAAACTACTTCAGGGTTTTTGTAGACCACAGGAATGCAGTGTTTTCAGCAGAAAATTTCTGTTGTTTCAAACTTTCACTGACTTTTTAAGATATTTCTTTTCTTGACCATTAGTGTAAAAGGAGAACCACCAAATTGCATGCTTCAGTATATTGTGAATAACACTGATAATTACAGGAAAAATTTAAAAAAATTATCAGTTTATCTGATTAGGGTATCTGATTTTAGGGTTATTTATCAGTTCTGTTCATTTTTCCCTCAGGTGAAGTGTATAATGGATCTAAAACATTTTAGTAAAAGAATATTAATTTAGTATTACAATATACCCTATGTATATTGTTTCAAAAAAAATTAATTTGAAAACCAACAGTCTGTATAAGTCAATACCACACAAAAGGAAAAACAATATATTTAACAGGAACATTTTATTAAAACAAACATTTCTAAGAGTTTTGAAAGAAATAAGGCAGAAACATTAATTGAATTGAGTACCATTTGTTTTGTGCTCGCTTAATCTTATTCAGAATGACCATACATATAGTCAGTGCTTTCATTATTATAAATATTTATAGGAATCTCTCTTCTCTTCATTTTTATTTCAAGAAAATGGTTGAAAGGCCTTTTCTTAGAAAATCAAATATATAAATAGCAAAGCAAAAGCTCAAGAAAAGTATGACCTAAGTATTTGGCATTTA
Organism: Crypturellus undulatus; assembly: GCA_013389825.1. Classification (NCBI taxonomy): domain Eukaryota; kingdom Metazoa; phylum Chordata; class Aves; order Tinamiformes; family Tinamidae; genus Crypturellus; species Crypturellus undulatus. The sequence continues at coordinate 151,377 of VWPW01006684.1, read as the reverse complement.
ATCCTTTCCCTTGTAATCTGTTTTCCTGACATAACTCCACTAACTTCAATGAAACTACATCAAATTGCATCAGTTGACTCCAGGCCAGTCAACATGAAGTCCTTTCATAGCAGAACAATGAAACCCTCCTTTCCAAAACAACAAATATCCAGGCAAATACAAGGAACAGATCTCCTATTCCTTGAGTTCCATAACTCATAACAACAGCTCAGGTCAGCAAACAGCTCAGTCCATGAATGCAACAGCAACACATCTTTGGAGGAGCAGGATCACTGAATGAGAAGAAAACCCCATGGATCTGTGCAGAGCCAGACTGGGTCTGCCAAGGGCAGCATTAGATGGAATTAGATGGGTCTCTGTTTTGGTACAGAAATACTTGAGCCAGATTTGGAATGACGCTTCATCTGGCTTCACCAGGCACATAACCCATCCATGGACAGCAGAACAGAGGCAGCACTTGCTTCTCCTCAGAGGGTTTTCCAACCTTTATCTCTCTTGGCAACATGCAAAACAAACATAATAAGAAAAAATAAGAACATATGGAAAGGAGGTAATGTCTTTAATTGGGAGCTTGCATATGGCTGCAAAAATTAATTAAAATCAAGTTAATTCTGCAATAAAATTCCTGCTACAAGGTGAAATGCTGGGTTACACGTAGAGGAAGATTAAGGTAGGATGGCTGCAGAAGGGCTTCAGTAAGGACCAGGGTTCATTCTCCTAGTTTTCTCTTAAGGAATTCTTGTCAAACGCACTGAACATAATAATAAATGTTTTATTTATTCATACACCTTGATTTCAGACCAAAACTTACTTTTTAATATACATGGCAAGCTAGACAGTGCTGTGTACAGAGCAAGAATAAAATATCATTCCAACGATATTTTCATGCTACTTTTATGCTTATTCAAATAACCCTCAAAAACCCCAGGGACAGCCATTCACACAATAAAAGAAATATACCCAAAGTCTTGTTCCCAAGTGATTATTCTTATGCAAAAGTGCAATTTTCAGTCATGGTGGATTTTCAGAAACTTCCAACAAAGACAACAATATTTTGTAGGAAATTTTGCCAGTAAGGTACAGACTATTAAATAGAGTATAGATGTGCAACTATATTACAAGCTTCCTGCTCCTTTTCATGAGGGGGATGTGCTTGCTATTTGTATTTCCTCATTATGGTTTAATATTGCCTCTCAGTTTAAAGGGTATTTTCATGGAACTATATATGCTTTTTATTATTATTATTAATTTTGTTAACTGGTTTACAAAAACAAACCCACTCCAATCATGCTCCAATATGGGTTATGAGCAATCTATAAAATGAGAACAACCCCTAGCAGAGTATTATTGCTTTTCTTCTCTCTTCCCCCTTGATCCTTTCTCATTTATGCTGCCCTGAAGTTGGGTAGGCGTCTGGTCAGGAAGCTTTGGCAGATCTGCGTGGAGCCTGTGAGGATGCTGCTTGCACCAGCTGTCCCTTCCTGTCCCCTGCTGCGGGTTGCTGCCTCCTCAGCAGAGAAGACAGAGCTCCCAGCGTGTGTGTGATTTGAGGGAAAGTCAAAGAGTTTTGTTTAAACTCACCTTCACTGGCCATTTAAATGAAGTAATTAGTCTTCACTGAAATAGGTGGCAAATGCACACATTTTGTTAAAGGAGCTTTAATGAGGTAACAAAATCCTGGAGGCATAAGGGGGAAGGCAGTCAGATTTGAAAATCTGACAACTTTTCCTGCTGTGTGTCTATCCCTGCAACCTAAGATTCCTATCTGGTCATCCTACCTGGTTCCGCGCTCCCAAGCATCCAAGTCTAAAGCTGAAGTTTGTGTTTAAGGAACAATAAATAATATTATTGAACTTGCCAGCCACAAAAATCATGGATCTGCCTCTTCTGGCTATGCAATTCATTTCATGTGTAAAATATCTCTTCATAAATAGCTTGTTTTGTAAAATGGTAATATATAAGATATTTTTATACAAAATATACAAAATGGAAAGATATATTTCTGCTATTCTGCCTTTGCTGTGAATTCATTGCAGGACCTTAACACAGCATAAGTCTCCCTGCAGAAGTGAGGGGACCTTTCTTCGCTATGGAGTGGCTTGTGTTCCTGAGAATGAGGAGAAAAAAGATGGATTANAATCATGGATCTGCCTCTTCTGGCTATGCAATTCATTTCATGTGTAAAATATCTCTTCATAAATAGTTTATTTTGTAAAATGGGAATATATAAGATATTTTTAAACAAAATACACAAAATGGAAACAGTATTTTTCTGCTATCCTGCCTTTACTGTGAATTCATCACAGGAACTTGACACAGCAGAAATCTCCCTGCGGAAGTGAGGGGACCTTTCTTCCCTATGGAATGGTTTTTGTTACTGAGAATGAGGAGAAAAAAGGATGGATTAGGGTTAGAACCAGGTCTTTGCAGGATGTTACCTGTGATCTTCTCAGGTCATTACAAATATTCTAGGAAAAATACTTACCATGATGAAATGAAACAGCACATATGTCCTCTCAGCCAGCCAGAGTGAACCCAAGGGTAACCCAGGGAGAAGTGCTTCTAAAATATGATCTTTCCTAGCCACGAATCAGGTTTGGAACCTCTTTTACCATAAATGTACCATAAATGTCACAAAGGAAGAACTAGAGGAGAAGACAGTGCTGATAAAGGGGGAAGTTTTAAGATAGCATCCTAGTGACTTTATTCATTGCAAAAGACTGATTTTCCATGCAGGACATATTTAAACTTGTAAGTTCAGAAGCTCATTATTGTGTTTGAGGACCTCCAGCCTCGCTGTTTTTAGGGAATATGAAGCTGATCAAAATTTGGTGAGAATAGAAAATAAACAAAAACTTAATGTTCCTCTATTGTAATTTTCTTCCGTATCCTCAAGTCTGGTTTTGACTAAGTGAACAACTGGATCAGTAATCTCTTCAGTATGCATCCCAGCTGTCTAGCATTCCAACAACTGGAAACTAAGAAAGCCACAACGAGATAAAATATAGATGAAATACAGAGATAGAACTAATAATGAATATAATCCCTTGCAGTAAGGCACTCAACTCAAAATGTCTGTGAAATTCCTCATGGACATAAGAAAATCTTATTTAAAACTAACTTCTGGTTGCAACCAAATGTGGCCAGAAAAAATGCATTTTCCAGGTTTTGGGGCTGTATTTCTCATTATTATATCTCCACGAATCTGTAACACCCTTGAAATTACCTCTTATCCAGTCATCCATGCTACTTCAGAGTTCACTTGCATTTTCTTCCTTTATTGACCCTATCACTTTGCTTTCACTCCAGACTCCCATTGTTCTACTCAAACTATTTATATTCTACTGCTTGGTTTCCCTTCAGTCCATGACTTATTTTTGAATTAGTTACAATCTCAGACACATTATTCAGTCCTTTCTTTTCTCAGCACCTTATCTCTGTCAGAATTCATCCTCCCACTTAGTTTTTCTTCATCCAGTAAGCGAAGGATGGCTGATCTTTATTCACACTCACAATCCAGAAACTTCAAATAATTTTACCTATTTTCTAAGGTTTTTTTTTTTTAAATCTTTAACTAACTTTTAATCTTTAACTTCTGTCTCTGACATAATCTTAATAAGACATCATTAGTGAACTCACAAAATATTCTAGATAGTTAGGAAGCTGGGCAGGAAATACTCCTACTAGTCAGCTGTGACTTCAACAGTTCTGCTTGCAGTTGATCCAAAAACGTGCAGAAATATCCTTTAAGACAAACTCTTGGGCAGTTATCTGATTGGTTTTGCACTCCACCAACAGGAACTAGCTTCGTATGTGTCTAATATTTTTTTGTGAGAGATTTTTTCCTCTGTTCTCTTTACTCTGTGCTGCCTAATGACAAGATTGATTAAATTGTATTCCGTGGTCCTGGTGGATGAAAGCAGCAGGTCCAAACAACATATGCTTGAGATTTTCCAAGTACATTCCCAGAAACAACACTGAAATATTATTGAATAATGTGATCTCCAGTAAAATGGGTAGAACTGAGCATGACATTCTGAAATTAATAGATTTTGAAATAGTCCTTAAAAAAGTAAAACTTGGAATGATTTTCATACCATAGCTACATATTTCTAGCTACATATTGTAACTATCTACATGTAATAGAATTTCGTTCTGAACATTTTCCTTTCCCTGACCTTTGTTTCTCTTTTTCTGAACATTATTTACTCTGGCTCTGTTATACTGTCTGGCTCTATAAAAGGATCTGTTGGGTGGTATTTTTTTTTCTGAAATCTAGACAAATAATGCCCAAAGTTTTCACCTTCAATGAGTTCAACAAAATCAATTCGGTTATATTGGTAATGTACTTTCAAACACTCAGCAGCCATCTAGGCCTGCATTTTAATGAAACCAACACACTGCGAACAGGCTGCTGCATGAGTAGTAATAATACTTTGCGCTTCCATAATAATAATTTAATAACAATTCTATTTATTAGGTACGTTACAAATGAAACACCCAGAATATAATGAAGAAAAAAAAAAAAGACAAGTTTTTCAAGCACCATTGCACTCGAAAATACAGCGAGCTGTAATGTTTTGTTTTTCTTTTCTTCCTTGTCAGGCCCTGTAAATGGGGAGCTAGTGAGTTTACCTGCTCAGTACCAGTGTGAGCTGTTGCACTGAATGCAGGATGACTTGTATCCGAGACAATCTCTAGATTCATTCTGTGCTGTTTTGTGAACTGCACAGTATATGGAAGAAATAAATCTGGAATTATCAGCCAGGTAGAAATGGGACAGCTAAGTCTGGATCTTTTTTTCTACCATTAATATCAAATAGCTAATTCCAGTAAGACAGTCTAATCTCTCCTGTGTGCCCATATCACCTCCTCTTACCTGTGTTGCTGACCTCAGAATCCTGCAATTGCATGGGGTTTATCCAACATTGGTAGGTCTGATTCTGCAGGTGCAAAGTTGAACACTTGCAGGAAGCATATGCACCAACATCTAACTACAGGTGCTCTCATATTCAGAAGAGATGAGGAACACCCCATGCTGTACTAAATAGTAGATAAAGCAGTACTTTATTGCTGAAACTACTAGTTTATCACCAAACATGGAAAGATTGACAGGATTGTTTTACCAGGCCTCCAACAAGTCATATGTGTGCTGATAGAGCTAAGTAGTTCTATGAGAAAATACATATACAATCAGCCTCACTCTTAGCCTGGATTATTCAAAAAAGTCTGTTTAAGAATTTTTTTTTCTTTTCATTTGGTGAGTTTTTAAACTACTGCCTGAAGCTATCCTTTATTCATACCTGCAGTGTGTTGTCTAGATCAAAATGCTTCCAGTTTGCTTTCTGCATAGCCCTGTAACTCTGAACTCAAGACATTTTGATATTGCATCTTCTGTGTCCCCTTTACCCTCACCAATGTTGGTACTGTTTGCAATTACTCTTCAAAAACTTACTTTACAATTAGCAGAATATTAAAAGAGGAAAACTGCCCTCCTATACACCACGGTGTGATATCAAATTAATGTGGCAAAACCCTGACATGATATCGCATGGCAAAGGTCCATCATTAGAATTGTATCTCAGGAAATAATACAATATAAACAGAAGTCCTTCAAAATATTTCTTCCTAATTTAGAACAAACACAGATTTCCACACCTGAGATTTTCCCATGTTGAAAAATATAAAAATTTAAATTAACGTCTATTTAGCTAAAAAAAAAAATATAATCTTTTGCTATGTGTGAATTGTTTCCTCTCTGTTGATGTGCTTCCAGCTCTGATTCTGTTCCTATTCTTCTTTTGTTGATAAGCACACAGCACCAAAGGGAGATTGTGTGGATCATCATGGTTTTGGTTGAATAAAGCTATAATAATTTGTTTCCTCTGAGAGTTTGGTGCTGGGGCTCTACTAACATTGTGGGAAATGATCAGAAAGACAAATTGGGGCTGTATGCTTGACGACTCTTTTTAGTACTCTCTCTTTTCACATATACTTTTTTCTTTATTAGTACTGTAAACACCACAAGGGTGGAAAAGTCACTTCATGCATTTCTTCAGAAGAGCTCGGTTCAAACTATATTATGATATATGGAAATAGATTTTTCAGTCTAAATACAACGCAAGTCAGGATCTCTAGAGTATAAATTAAAGGAATCAGAACACTCACAGATTCATTGGTAATTGTGGCTGTACACTGCCCAGGAGGTAAAAAATTTAAGAACTTTACCTTTTGCAAACACCAAGAAAGACAATACTACAATTATATGATACTTAAAATATGAAAATTATGTCCTGAGCATGAAATTAATAAAATCTGATTTCCGATGTCCCTCATGTCACTGTGTGTGTCTGTTGACCAGTAAGTTTCAAATCCCAGCTAAAATTTCCTTTTGTTAGACATAACATCACACATGAAAATGCATGCTCTTGTCTAATAAGGGTTGAGCTCAACTTAATCCATAGAGGAAGTTTTAATAGCGTTATCCTATTCTATGTAACTTATCTGGAAAGTGTGGGGAGCGCAGGAGAAGGGAAGGGAAAGTATGTTTGGTAACTCCTTTTATTTGCAAAGGCAACTCTCTCTATTAAAATTGATTGGAATTGGTCAATAGGTTCAAAGTTACTGAAAAAATCGTCCAGACAGGGTATCTGCTGCATGTCTGCAAGGCAATATCTTTCATTGCTGTGGGAAACCATACTGAAAACTTAATATTGCATCTTTAGTCCATGTAAATCTATTTATCAACACTATCTCTGTGAGCTATGTTAATTTTTGTCCATTGAAGTACAAGGTCTTTGATAATTTCTGTTAGAAATACCGCTGTTTTGTGGTTGCTGTTGTTTGGAGAAAGTCTCTTTTTTAAATTTTTTTACACATTGTACTTTAATCAACTTTTTTTTTTTTTTTTTTTTAGATGCTCTCATGCTAAAAAGGAGAAGGAAAAAAGGGAAGGAAATGAAACACAGGTTTTTAAGAGCCGGTTTTGGTTGATTTATTGAGTACTGAGTAATATTACTTCCTCCAGCCCAAGCTGACAAAAGTGTTCTCAGACGTCTAATCATTGTAACAGTAATCATGGTAATAACCGAGGACTTAAATTTAGTGCATATGAATTGTTATGATCAAGAATCAGTGGATAAAGGCAGGCAAACACTATGTTTAAGAGATACCAAAATGTATAACATTTTTGATGTCAATACATTGTGATAAGGGAGTGACTTTTAAAGACTTTTAAAGAAATCATTGTCATTAGTAAATACAGTTTCAAGTTTCAGTTGTTGGATGTCATTTTGGCTAGAAGCATAGGTCAATTAGACTTTTAAAAAGTCACATTTAATAACATGAGAAGTGCATTAAGTGATATAAACTGGCAGTGCTTATTAGAAGGAGTAAATGTTGACTAAATTAGCTAAAGGATTCGGATGTGATACAGCAGGCTAAGATGGGGAGGGTGCCATTATGCAAAGATAAGCATTAAACTTCAGTGTGGATGACTGGTACATCTTTTAAGTTAAATGAAAGCAAAACAAAGCTTTAAAAATTATAGGGAAGAAAAGATGTGTAAATATGTTAGAATTTTATGTGAGGAAACAGAGGGACTGTAAAGAGGGCATTGAAAGCACAAAGGGGAATAATGAAGCTTTACTGCTAAGGAATTTTAAGATAAACATAAGAGGTTCTTTAAATATGTTAGAAGACAAAAAATAAAAAAGAAAGAAAATGTCAAGAAATTGGAGAAGAAAGGCATGGCAGTGTGAATAAGTGAAAATGATTAGATGGGGGTATTTTAGACACTATATTTACTAGAAGATTATCATTGACAGAACTTCTGAGGCAACAGATTTCCACCTGCTTTTGGAAACACCTGAAGTAATCAGAGCAATCAAGTAAGAATTGCACCCACGCTGAAGTCTTGTGCAAGAGGTTGCACTCAGGGATGGAGTGTGAGTTCAGAGAACTTTCAGTTTAAAATTAATTTTCAGTTTAAGAAGTCACTGCAGACTTTGAATGCTCATCATCTCTGGGAATTGTCACGTCTTGATGTCACAGGTGGAGAAAGAGCCACTAAACAACAAAAATAGGAGGGAGAGTTTAGTGTGTAGCTTAGTGAGCTAAATGAAGATAGTCTAGTGGAAATATGGGAACATTTCTGATCAAGGTGGAGAAAGATATTGTGTTTGATTCAGTCCGTTAAAAGTTTTCTGTGTATTATTTCTTGCATTTCATTTTGAAGCAGTTGGTGCTTCCTGCTGGTAGATATGCATCTAGTAGACAGTAAATTCTCTTCCTGAATCCCATGAGAACTAAAATCAGAATCTAACTCCTAAGATATAAAGTCATGTACTTAACAGGACATGTGAACTGAGTTTCTCTGACTATTTGGGGCTAATAGGCATGGCACAAAACATTTCTTTTCTTAATATACTGATTTTTCTGGGTGATGGGAGGAGGGATGACATTTGCAGTTCATAATTATGCATACCTGAGTCCTTTCCTTCTCGTAATGGTGAGTGATAAAACCAAGGCACGTTCTTTCCTCTTGGTGCCTATTTTGTACATAATGCATCTGTATTATGTGATAATCAGCACATCTCCTATTTCATTATAATATATATAGCCAGGAATTGCAGAAGTTCACATACTCCATTTCATTCAATTTATCTTCTTGCAGAGGCCTCAAAAGTGTTGCAAAGCTTTGGCCACTGATACTCTGTATATTGCTATGAGATGGAGATGTGCTGACTGTTCAAGAAAGATGCATTTAAAACAAGTAAATATCATCAAATAAAACGGCATTAAAATAACTGTTAGGCAGTTGATTAGAAGACTAAAGCCAAAGAACTTAAAAAAATAGCAAGGACAGCTTAATTCAGTGCTATCTTGGCAAAGGTTAGTAATGCACTTGATGTTTGGGGAAATGTGGTAGAAGATTGCTGAATGAGCAAGCATGCTAATGGAGATACATAAACCATATTAACTGATAGGATAGTAGAATATCAGCTTGACTGAGTTTTTAATATACAAACTCTATTAATTAAGATTTAGAGAAAATAATGTGTCCAGCAGCTATTTTTCTCTCTCTCTTTAGTTGGAGGAGGGACAGTTTAGTTGAGCCTTTAAAACTGTTTCCATCTGTTTTCAGAGAAATCAATGTATTTATTTTAGCAATCTTTAAGAGTGAAGAAAAAAGAGCTTAGGACGAGTAAATATTTAAGGAGCCAGAGATCTCTCAGAAGAGGCGATATGGCCTGATAAAATGTCATGCCTTCTCAAGGTCTGAAGGAGAAGGAATCCAGAATAGTCCATCTGCTTTCTTGACACTTCTCTAACTCAGTATTCATGGTGTTAGATAACATCTGGTCTCCACAGAGAACCTTTGCCATTTCATCTCCTCTTCTTTTTCCCTTCTACATACTTATATTCGGATCAAGCCACTTCAGTGTGAGGAAAGGGCATTTTCTTCTCACTGACCATAAAGAGGCTGGCTCCAATAGGGGCAACGCAAGTGCACCCTGCTATATAGTTTTGTCTCATCTGTAGTGGAAGGACGCAGAGCACTGAAGGAAATCGAATTGTTCTTGGCTTGGCCATCCTGTTGATGCCTCTAATATCAGTTATATCAGTAAAAACTAGTGTAAAACCACAAAGCCCCCAATAGAAAATGGTCAAGTTGCAAAGATATCATTAGTGCTATAAACCCAATCTCTGCCTGTTCACATTGACAATTAAAGCGTGCAGCTTCGCTTTAGTGCAGATAACAAGAGCTGGGCTTTATAGCCCAGCTCTGATAAAACCAGTTTATAGTCATGCTAATAGCATCTGTAGCCTCGTCTAAATATCACTCCCAAACCATTTCAGATCGTTTCCTTTTTAGTTTACAATAATGTTCCTTAAAATGTTTGCGATCCTATCTAAAATTAAAAGCTGGACATTCTGTACCAGCCTTGTCAGATATGGAAATATTTTTTTTCTTAAAATCTGTCCTTATCAGTCGCAGACATACTTTATCTTTCAGATGTGATGTCACTGGATGCATACTAAAATTGCAGAGTTCTGGGATGAGCAGAAATTCTATTTTATTAATAGTTTTTCATGGAGTGATGCAAGAAAAGTCTGACCAAATAGAGTCAAAAGCTTAGAAAAATACCAATTTAAGAAGAAAGCTTCATCTCTATGGGGACAGACAAATATTAAGCTACAGCTTGCTAAGCACATAGCAAAAGGAGGAAAAAGAAAGGGTGATGTGATGAGATGACTCATTCTGGACACAGATATTGCAAACTGTGGGGAATATAATTGCCTTGCAATTAGAGGGTGAAAGCACAGATAGGGCAATAGTTTCTATTATACAGGAAGACAGCTCCACTATCAGTGATTCACTTCTGAAATGAAAAGACTTCTGAAATATTGTGATCATTTGCACATGTCTGCAGGAGAATTAATATATGAAAATAAGAAAATTCTTAGAGGCTATAACAATGACAAAATTCCTTCAAAGGCTGACTTGAATGTCTACTGTACTATATGAAACAGATAAGGTCTTAATAAAAAAGCTTTGAATTCAGTGAATCTCAAAGCATAGTTGATTTTACTATTGCAATACTATAAATAAGATTTTAAAATCTATTAAATTAGCTTTCTTTTTCTTTTCTTCACTTGTTTGGCAAAATTTTCAACAAAGTGGCAAAGTTTTCAACAGAGAATATTTACAGAAAAGATTACTAAGTGAAATGTTGTACTTTTGGAACGATTTCCTTGGTAAATAACTGAGGAAGATATCCAAATAAAATCAGTGAGTGCAACGAGATTCAATATACACATACACATACACACAAATATGAGTTTTAGTTAAATATAATTTTTAGTTGATAACAGAAGAAGGAAATTGGAAGCTGGTGGCATAGTTACCAGTTAATTTAAAAAGAACAAAAAGCCTGTATACAATTCACAGAAGACTCAGTTTGCCAAGTGTTCTCTGCTATTCCTATGGGAAAAATGCCAGTCAAACTCCTGTTATAAAATCTTACATTATCTCAATATCATCTTATAACGGACTAATAGGCAGGCTTTCTAATCTTATGTTCTTCGCTTTTGTCTTTGATTATCTAGATATATTTGGTGTCACCCAAGTGGTTCTGTGGTAATTGGTATTCTGCTGTACCAGTATGTGAAGTTTATTATCATAAAATTAGCAAATCAGATCCGTTGCCAACATCCTTGAATATGTCAGGAAATAAAGAGATCATTTATAGCCCAAGAAAAAGAGGGCTCGTGTTCATCCTCCTCAAAAATTACTTTATGTTTTTGTTGCTGCAAAATCCATACTGCGCTGTGTAGTGAACTGCTGGTGGCCGATTGTCAAAGAGTGGGGTGTGAATGTGGGCGTTTGTGTAAAACACAACAGTTTTCTCACATCTTGTCATTCTAAAGGTTCTCTCCCCTCCTCTCCTCCTAGTACATTGCTGTTGCAGTTATGAAGTAATATGGGCTCCCTCTGGTGACTAATTGAACACCTGCAAATTCCCAGAGCTGTTCCTCACAGCCTGGAGCCTGCTGGATCATCTGCCTGCGTGCCGGAGGAGGCCACCTCCTTCTGCACTTCTAGGTATGTTTATATAAATTATCTAGAAAACTGCATAAACACGAGGTCCAAGAGAAGGCCTCCTGCTTTCTTCGGATCTCCATGCATGCTGTTTCTATCCCAATCTTTTCTAACCTTTAAAGACCACCCACCGCAGGTAGGCCATGAATTGCTGAGATCACAGATGTTGGTTTCGCGTCAAGGCAGTGACTTCTGCAAACCAGCTGCCCTAAGTCAGGGTTCTGCATGTGTTCAGTTACCACATCTCAAGGAAGAGGTTGACGGAGAAGAGTCTTTTTAATCATCCTATCAGGAAGAAAACTGTTTCCTTTTCTATTTCCATTTCTATTTCCACAGTCTTTGAATAATAGAAGAAAAAGCTGGGCTGTATCTATCACAATAGACTAAACAGCCTCAGACCTGGGCAGTGAAACCCCGCTGTCACTGTATTTAATGCCCCAATAATGTTGTTGTTTATTTGTTTGTTTTTGTTTGTTTGTTTTTAACATCATGTCTTTTTAGGGGTAATAACACTCTAGCATCTCAGCTCATTGGCTTTGGGTTGGATAAGGAGGCAACTACAGGGAAAGGAAAAGAATACTCTTTTAATTTGAGATCCATTCCAGACAATCATCATTTTTTCATACTATATCAGCATGTTTTCAAGCGCTCATCTTGTGCGCTTGACAACATCGTGTTTATTTTCCCCAACTGTAACATATTGTTTAATGGTAATGGTTATCTATGAATTTACTATTTTCTTAGTAAATTCATAAAGCTTTTTACTGTCTCCGTAAGGGTTAACTTTATGCTGACTTTTATCCTTCACATTATCAATATGTTGCAGTTTCTACAATCTGGTGGCTTATTTTTATCAAATAAACATATCTTCCTCCAGTTGCATTTGAGATTGCAATGGTACGATAAATTTCACAATATTAAAATTCGCTTTCTGATATTTCCAGTTCTGATATTTCTAGTCCAGTTTCTGATATTCCCAGATCTTTGTCAAGTTAGATTTCTCAATAAGTTTATAATTTCCTGTAAGGAAATATACTCTTCTTGAGAGAAAGTGATGACTTCATTTATTGTAATTGCAATTTCTCAGTAAAATATTGTCACATTATTGTCACATGCTGGAGAGTCAGTGTACCTAAATCTCTTCCCACTACCATGCATTTTTACCACTAGATACGATCTTTTTCTATGCAATTGCATCTGCGGCCACTTTTAACCTTACTTGTACATTAACATATATTGATTTCAGTTAATGTAAAGTGAAATTGTTCAGATATTAAGACTTCATTACTACATTTCAGTATATTGTAAAAAAAAGTATGAGTAGTATTGTGTCTCCTGTTATTTTTTTTTCCATTTTAGAAAACCACTGGATAATCCTACATGTTATACAAAGTAATTTTTAGTATCTGAACAGCAGTTATGCTTCTTTAATATTTGAGTTGTCAAAATCAACAATTTGTAATGATATGCCCCAATAATTGTATTATTCACGTTATGAATTTTGAATCTCTCTTAGCAAATAGGAAGAACGAAAACTTTCTTTACCTTCAATATCAAATTATTAATTATTTATAAGCTGCTTTTTCACACTTACTTTTTGCATTTTATAGAAGGAATGGTAATTTTTAAGTTCATATTATTTCTATCTGTTACAAATACTGATAAATTTTCAACATTTTTTTTCCAATTTTCAAAAATTCATGGTGTGAATTCTTTGCTGTCTTAACAATAATGAAACAGAAAATTGATTGCTACCAACCTGGGTAAAGGTGAGAAAGTAGTAGGAATATTTTGATATTTTTATACTTTGAAACATCAGTGGCCACAGAACAAAATGTTCCGTTCAAGAAAACTTCAAGCATTTTCTCAATTGAAAGAGGAAATAATATACAGGAATTATACAGAACATTTTTTTCAGTCTCTCTAGCAAGAAATACCTCTTTTTAACAACAGACAGATCTTGGAAAATGACACTGTTTTGATTTTCTGTATTAATCAAATATTCTACGACTAGAATAGTTGTAGTCTGTATGAATAGTACAACAGTATTTTCTTACTACTTCTGCAGCAGTCACCTCATTTTTCACTTTAAACGATGGTTGCTAAGCAAATGAGAGAATTTTTTTCTTAGAAACGCTAGAATCATTTTGTGATATGTTCCATTTCCAATCTGATAGTCCATCTTAAGCAATCAAGAAAAAAGTATGCATGTAAAATGCAGGAAGTTTTGCAGAAATAATTGTTATCTTTGCTATTTCAAGAAAAATCTGTCACATCCTGAAAGATGCAACAGTTCGTCTTTTTGGAGAGAATGGACTGAATTTCTATAGGACTGATTCTACTGCAGTCACTACATGGAAGGGCATCACTCAGTCATTTAAATGTACATTAAGTCTTAGATTCGGTTTTAGCCTGTGAAATATCTCTCTACATCCTTTACTGATAGGACAGTAGATTCCAGAGGTTTTGTTCCATATAGTTAGTCTTAAGTTAAATATAAGTGTATGAACTAAAAATTCCTTTTAGATACCAAGAGAAAGAGTATATAGGATAATTTTAGGAAGAGTATGTGGGATAATTTTAGGAGGTTTTTTTTGTTTGTTTGTTTGTTTTAGGTAGTGTAAAGGTTAACTTAGTATTTTGCATTTTAAAGGGAATTGATGCCATTTCTATATAGTTTGTAAGAGAAACCTCATCCGCTGGGAGACAAATCAAAGATGTTACAGAATGTAACAAGTTCTTGTTTAAGATCAAGATACATGGCTTGATTTTGATATATAAGAGGACAAAACACTGTTCAGCAAAAAGGGTGCAGGTCCAGTCACCAAGAAGACCCTCTAGGGAATACGTATTTCACAAGATCACAATACATGACCACAAGAACTGGCCTTCTTGACCACATTGTCCAACCTGTAGTAATGCAGGGAGTTATTCCTCCCTAAAGGAAGGATTCCTTTTTTTTTCTCATTTTTATAAATACTTTTTTCCTTCTTTTTTTATACACTGTTTTATCACTGGGCTTACAGGAGCATAAGTGGAGGCTTTTGAATAATATAGTTCTAACAAGGCAAAATCCTAACTACGGTCATTACTTTTGGTATGAAATTTAGTGTAGATTTAAAAGAGTAACAGTTTGCTGGACTTCTGTGGATAATTTTCAGTGCTGTATACTTTGAGCTTACTTCTGTTTTAAAAGCAAGGTCATCTCTGCCATGCCATCGTTTACTGTTTCATGTTCAAATCAAAGTAACCCTGGAGAAGGGACCCTGAAGAGCAGATAAGAGTAGTGCCTTTCCCAGAGGCAACTGTATGATTGGAAAACATGCAAGGAATAGTGTTGGAAATGGCCTAAAAGACTGTTCTTCCAATGACAGTTCTCTACCTTACGTTAAACAGCAGTATAATTAAAGGGAAGCAAAGCAATCACAGTGCTACTAAATCATTTTCTTATTAAGGAAATAAAAAATGATCACAGAAAACTAAAATTAAATATGAAAACAATATACTTCAGTTTCCATATTTTTGTCTCTCTGTCTCACACACACACATTCCTCATGTTTAATGCTAGTATGACGATTTTTTCTAATTAAAACTGAGGTATCATATTCAAATGAACAAATTTCGATTTTAGTCTATCACAGACAATGATACTGAATACTGTTGTGGAAACAGATCCTATTCACAGGTAAGTAAGTCTTTTTTTTTTTTTTAATCAAAGATAACCTAAACAGTTAAAAAATGGACAAAAGTGAATGTATTTAAATAAGTATTGTGAAATCAAAGAAAGCATCTCAATTCATTTGTAACACAGAAGCCATTCAAAAAACTGCCTTGAGGCAGTTTGCATATTAAGAATGTGAAAATTTCTTCTTTCACCAATATTAACATATTTTTTTTTCTATGGGAATATATGTTCAAAGCCATTTGGGCATTTAACAAGAGAAGCTGTTCCTGTCTAAAGTTAGAAATAGCTTTTCCAGATCCCATTAAATTCAAATGAAATTGAATTAATTTGTGCAGGTTTTTTACGGGGAAAGAGCCACACCTTTGCCTATCTTGTCTTTGATATTGAAGTTCTACTAATGACAAAAAGTCAAAAAATGGCACTGCTCTTTGGAGGTGCCATACTGATGATTCTTCATTCTCTTTGTATTGTGGTCACTGCTTCCTTTCTTGAAAGAACTGAGAGGATGAATAGGCTAAGAAAGAATAAAGATAATACTGAAATTGGGATATGGAACTTTCTTCGAGAGTTTCCAGGGAAGAAAAATGTATTACCTCCTTTCATCTTTTCACTAACTCCTTTACGGATGGCGTTGGTAGCCTCATTAGCTTAAGAAATTTGCTAATGCAAGTGCCGCTGTGCAGTAGTTATCTTTATTCTTGTAAAAATGAAGTCTTGAAACATCTTTAAAATTCAAATTTTCTGCTTTTTCTTATGTTATGAACATATTCAGGGAATTCTTTAAGCCTAACAAAGCCGGAAGGAGTTAAGAATATCTCAAAAGTCCAAATATACTTGCTTTTACTTATATACATTTTAGTTTCAAAGTAAACTTTTAAGCTTAATTGTGAGTAGCTTATATTGTTTTTTCAAGCATTGACCTTCTTGCTTAACAACTTGAATATATTATGTATTGCTTTAGAATTCCTTATTAAGTTTTATAATCAGTTCCATCTAAGTAATTCCTTATTTAAAATAATTATATTCAAATGGCTTAATATTTTCATGCCTTACAATAGTCTGCCTAAATAAATTGCTGTGTAAATAGATGTGCTATAAAAACAAAATTCGTAACTATAAACATTGTCTTCAAAGTAACATGTAAAGCTCCTTATGAAAGGATTTTGCTTGTGAGAATGTTCCAAGGGAACTGTTCTTACTTTTAGCTTCAAACTGAAGGATTTTTAACCACTTTCTTGCAAGGGAAACAACTACAGGGCTAGTGCTCTGTCACATCCTTTTTCTCTTTCCCCAGATCTGCTACCTACAAGGTAAATATTTACCTACAAGGTAAATACAGATATATGAACAAGCAAGAGGTCTCTTGTAAGCTTATTTATTAAACAACTTATTTATTTATTGTAAACTTATTATGCTTATGCTTTACTAAGGAAAAGCAGAGATCTCCAAGGAGCAAGTTTAATTAGCCTCAACATTTTAGCGTCTAAAACAAGCAATTAAAACAAGCATAAGCTTTACTCCAAGCTTCAAACGTATAAAAACACTAAAGATTTCTTCCTTCTTTGAAGTTTTGTCAGGATGAGATATTTTTGCATCAGTCTCACAGAGTAAGTGCAGCCTTTTTCTATGTCTGTGCTTCCTTAACTAAAATATATACTGCAGTGGATATGGGTAAAGAAGGAAATGGATTTAAAGTGATATTTGGGAAGCACCATAAGAATTTCTGTACCCTTAGAGCTTGTTTGTAAATGTGTGGGAATTAATAGAGTGAGTCCCTTTTAGGTATTACAGGCAGGTAAGTATTTCAATGCTTGCTGTATTCTTTGTTGTTTTTAAACTTTATCATGGTTGACATTCATGACTGAGAACCTGAATAGCTGTAAGAAAATAAAAATGATAAATCAGGGGAAAAAAAAGTCATCTTCCTACATTACTTTTGTATCTATGTGGCTGAAATCATATTATGTGGGACTTTAGAAACTAGCCAGGCGAAGCGTTTAGACTCAGATCTTAGCATCATATGTGAACGTGATTCACATATTTCAAATTGCTGTAAATTCAGAGAGCAGACTCCAGGACTAGAAATCACTTCAACTAGTTGAAGACCCAATATCAGTGCAATATCAGTGTCAGCAGATACGTCACCTTGACTTTCTATATTTAATTAGGAGGAAGAGACACTTCTGACCTGTTTAAGATGTGTGTGGTATGATGACATCACAGGAAATGTGTGTCCATAGGCTGTAAAGGGATTTCTCTGAGACCTCAGAAAATCTTTTTTTTTTTTCATGTTTCACCTTTCAAATGGATATATTACTTTTTTTACCCATTTTTTTTCCTGGGAAGGAATAACTGCAGACACCAGTACAGGCCGGAGACTGATGATCTGGAGAGCAGCTCTGCAGAGAAGGACCTGGGCATCATGGTGGACGACAGGTTGACCATGAGGCAGCAGTGTGCCCTCGTGGCCAAGAAGGCCAATGGGGTCCTGGGGTGCATTAAGAGGAGCATCTCCAGCAGGTCGAGGGAGGGGATCCTGCCCCTCTACTCAGCCCTGGTGAGGCCACATCTGGAGTACTGTGTCCAGTTCTGGGCCCCCCAGTACAAGAGGGATGTGGAGCTGCTGGAGAGAGTCCAGCGCAGGGCCACGAGGATGATCAGGGGCCTGGAACATCTGCCCTATGAGGAGAGGCTGAGGGAGCTGGGCCTGTTCAGCCTGGAGAAGAGAAGGCTGAGAGGGGACCTGATCAGTTTGCCACATGCGTGCCACATGCTCTGGTTGGCCCTGTGTGTGCAGGGGGGTTGGACTAGATGACCTCTAGAGGTCCCTTTCAACCTTAGGCATTCTACGATTCTATAATTCTATGATTCTCTCTTGAATAAGTAGATTGTTCTTCTTTTTTCTTTTTTTTCTTTTTTTTTTTTTTTCAGAGACCAACAGTTCTCTGCGTTATAAATAACAGAGATGAAAGACCTTACATTTTGTTGCATGGTTAAAATGGTTTTGAACTTCATAAACTGTTGTTGACTCAACAGAAGGTTTACACAATCCTTTCATGTTTTGCTTTCAAAGTATCTTTTCCGTATTACCAAATATACAAATGCCTCATGATATGATTTTAAAATTAAAGAAGTCAAATATAAACCAGATGAGAACTTTTTTTATCTTTAAAAATAACTGTATTTATAACCAGATGTATAAAAATGTCACACAACATATTCCAGTGCTGAATGTACTTAAATATCTGCTTATAATTGTAATTCTGAAGTGATGCCTTTAATTGGAAGTTGATGCTCTGAAGTAATTTCTTTAGTCAGTACAGTGCTCCAATAAAGGTTTATTCTGCTAGATAAAACCTTTACTCAACATCCATCATTCAAAGAAGCTGTAAACAAGGCAGATGATAGGTTTCTCATCTGCTCTGTTTTTATTAGATGGAATGAAAAGATACTTTTGTAAATCATTTCAAAAAGGCAGCCTAATTAAAGGATAGAATTATTCACAGAAGTTTGAATTATGCAATTCAAAGGATTTTTATTGATGTTTTTCTGAGATGAAGTAACTGGTTTTGAAAAAAAAAACTTTTTTTCAGTCTCCGATCTTCAGGCCTAAGGGCTGTGCTGAGGACACAATCTGGCTTTGAGTGAAGATGCGAGATGTGTGATTTCATACCAAACATTTTTGAGAAGGAAGAGATGCAGTAAGTGGAAATGAACATGGCTTTACAGAGCCGTGTGCAGGGTGTTTGTCTGGAGGCATGGCCAGGCTTTGGATGACTTATTTTCAGGGTTCTTCCACCCTTTTAAAATAAACGGTGGAGTACTGAACCCAAAAGAAAAAAATAAAATAAAGATTTTCTCCTGAGTCCTGAGGGTTCCACTTCAGGGATCTGGAGTCCACAGGTCCAGGTACTTAAAATTTGCAATTGTACTCTTCAGGCATCTGAATCTTTTTCAGTGTACGACCTCCAAGTCACTTCCTGGACTAAGCACTCCTGTAAAGAAGTATTAATTGAAGAGAGGAGGTTAAGGCCCCGGTTCAAAAACAGACAATAGATTTATGATAGAGTTGGGCAAAGAATCCTGTTGTCCCAGATTTCAGCCACCAACTATGACTTATTGTTTCTCTTGCCTATTTATTGATCATGCATTTATTTATTACCTACTTGTGGAAAAAAAGTGTGTTTACTCAGACATTTGGGTATGTTCCTACATATCCAAAAGGAAACAGGATACTCAGGACATCTGCAGCTCTCATTTATATGATGAGAGTGGTGCCAAGTTCCTAAAGCTTTTTGATATTAAGCTACATAATTCCTCCTGTTTCTCTGCCAGTTTTAAACCCCATAATCTGTGTCTTTATTCCCCAAATTTTTCTTCTTTACATGAGCATTTCCTCATTTATAACCTGTGGGATTACGCAGGGGAGAATAAGCACAGGATCTGGACCACAAAGCCTGGTGCCTCAGGTTGCCAAGTAACCGGAGAGGGAACGTGGCTTGTTTTCCAGGGAAGGCAGAAAGGATCAAAGTGCTTCTGTGAAAGGATCATTGGAATTTAGGTGTGTGTATTTAAAGGAAATATAATTATCAAATGTGAATGCTAAGAAGAGAAATGAAACACGTGCAAGAAGCTTACTTAAGAAGTATAGCAAGAAGGATCTACCTTTTCTTTCCTGCTGTAGATTGGAATCCTTCAGTCAAATTAGGAATGAGCTGTATGATCTTCAACTATGCTTTTAAATGTATGCATATGAATGCAAAATCAATGTATTTGACATGTGGATGTGTAATTTCTTGTATTGTAACCTATCAGATATACAAGTAAAGAGAAATAGTCACATCTTCCACACCAAGGAACAACAAGAGGAAATAGAGGAGTCTACCATGAGCAGTATCGCTATTTAATATCAACCACACTGATTTTCAGTGTCTTGCTTTGCATCTGAAATCCAGTCCTGTGATTATGTTTCCAGTTGCTGTTACATGACTGTGATATGAAAGGGAATACCATTAGCACAGGTAAACTGTAATCGAATATTTTTATGTTTTTGTGCAAAGAATATTTTTAGCTTTTATTTTTAATGATTCATTATTTATTTACACATATATACAATACTGGTAGAAGAAGAATAAACTCTATGTGCATAGTTGCTTTTCTCTGGAACCATTCCTATCTGTAATCTGCCCTTTCAATGACTGCTGCTTTTTACTTACTTTCCTATTGAAGATCCTGGGTAAATGCATGGTGTGCAAAGGCAAAGATGAATCCAACATGAGACTGCTGTTTAGAAGCATTCTGTAACCTAAGATATACTTAGTCCTTGCATGATTCTATCCTTCAAATCATGTGCAAGGAAAATTTCGCTCAGGTAAAATACTGTATCCAAGAGCACAGTAACAGTTAAATAGTCTAGATGCTCATGGGTTTGATGCCCTCTGCTTTGTTTTGATGCTGTTTGGTTTGCTAAGACAGAAATAAGGAGATGACACTGTACAAGTACCTTAGGGGTGAATGTAGGGAGGATGGGGCCAAACTCTTCTCCATGGTGGCCAGTGACAGGACCAGGGGTAATGGGTGCAAGTTGAAACACAGGAACAAGAAGTATGAGGAAGAACTTCTTTCCTGTGAGGATGACAGAGCCCTGGCACAGGCTGCCCAGAGAGGCTGTGGAGTCTCCTTCTCTGGAGATCTTCCAAACCCACTCGGGGCCACCCTGTGCCCCTGCTCTGGGTGTCCCTGCTGGAGCAGGGGTTGGACTGGGTGATCTCTAGAGGTCCCTTCCAACCTCAAGCATTTGGGGATTCTGTGATAATCTCTGGTTCAGCTCCAGTACCAAAACAAAGGCCAAAGGGAATGCATTCTCTATAGTGTTCCATTTTAAAATGTGTTTGAGATGTCAAATATTAACAAGAGGGAGAAGGCTGCAATTAAAAAAAAATCCATAAAGGTCAATGGATTAGCATTAGTTTAAATCAGCTGAGGATCTGCCCCTCTGTATTTGTAAAAGTGCAAAATGATCATTAGAGAGAAACAGTAACTAAATGAAAGGCTTTCATCATAAAGAATTTGAAAATGTTTCTTGGGGAGGATTTCTTTTTTTGGTTTGTTTTCCCCTGAGGAGTTTTTCTAGTTCTTTTCTAGAGGTTAGGCACTTTTATCAAACAGTATCTTTGTATTATGCTTATTTATAATTCTTTTACATTTACTGTAATTAAGCCTTTATTGATTTGACACAAACCAACAGCTGCATCTCACTATGGAAGTCAACTGAAAAATTACATGCCATCTACTACTCATGGACAATACACTTGAGACTGCATGTATTAACATGTATTAACTCTCTTATCATTTTTTGTATGTCTTCAAGCATAGTATCAATTATACACACCCACACTCCCAGCCAGAGCGTGCACTTGATAGGCTGAATTGAAAATCTTTGTAGTACAATGAACTATAAACAACAGCTTCACTTAGATACATTTTAAATAGTGTTTTGTATTAAGAAAAATCCTTGATGTGGAAATTTGAAATTCATCCTCTTAACATTATTGGCTTGGCATTTGGAAGCAATATTTTTGTACCTTATTTGGCAGATTAATTCACTGTAATTTAGATCCACTTCTGAGCAACACTATGTTCTACTGAAATGGAGGTCGTAATATGCTCCAGAGTGGCAGATAGTCCAGGAATCTTCCCCAAACTACCACACTTTAGGTGTAGGTCTGGCTATGCTACCTGCTCCTCCTGGAGTTTGGAGGCAGGGTTGAACACAGATGTCTTTAAGGAAGGAAACAATAAATAATAGGACACATGAATCAGGGTGAGAGGAAAGCTGAGCTGCTGCTCAGATGTGTGAGTGAGACACAAAAATATTACCATACATGAACAAGTGAATTATTTCTTTGCAAACTACAAGTTTGGGACAGATTTGTCAGAAAATGGTTAGAAAAGATCTCCTGAGAAGAAAAGAGGTTTAAAGATGCTTAAAGAAAAAGTAAAAAAAGAAATCTTGAAATACATGTCAGGAGCACTGAGAAGCTCTGATTCACATGGCCATAGATAAAGTTCTGCTCTTACCATGGTTTTGTGTGATCACATAATGAATTGGATTCATAGTGTAAGTTGTGCATGTTACAATGTCTGAAATACATATTTGGGCACTTGGACAGCAGCAGTAAATGCACATGACCTAACATCTGCCTAAACCTTGTCCCTCAGCAAAAGTTAGAAATCTCAGTCATTTTCCTTTTACTGAATTTTGGATGTTCTGTTTTCATTTTAAACTTGCCAAATTGTAATTGAACATACTTTTTTTTTTTTTTCCTAGAAGACTCTTTGCAAATACTCCCATTTTTTTCCAATTATGTTCATTCTTTAACATAGTAAACGCACCGACATTTCAAGGCAAGCTAAAGAGGACTCCTGCACAGTTTAACAAAAGGAAAATAACAGTAGGGAAATTGCTTTGCTTGTGAAGGGAAAGACTTAAGACTTCTGTATCTTAGGCTATTAAAGCAAACATCACTTATGTAGAAGCAATAAAAGAAGTACTTATCCCTCCTCCATACTCTTCTTGTCCCACCCTCATCCACAGAAAGAATCTTCTCATTCAGACCCTGTACCTGAATACTCCCGCTAATGGAATAATTAGTTTTATAGGCATTGCTGATTAAGTTAAATACTTATAAATATTTATAATGCTTTGCTTAATATCCTGAGATAAAAAAGAGAAAATTAATGGTGAACTCCTCTCTATAAGTTCAGTTGTTTTACATGATCCAACTAGTAATAGGAAAGTTTAAACGTAGTTGTCATGGTAACAAGGCAACGTAAATTTTATCAACTTCAACTACTATATTATAATAATGGAGCTATTTTCACGGTCTTTGATTTTCTTCTTCAGGTTATGCTTGCACCAGATCTCATGCTGGCAAGATGAAAGGTATGTTGTGTCTGCTTTTTTTTTTTTCCTTTTCCTTTTTTTTTTCTTTTCATTCCTCTGAAAATTTCTAAGAAGTTGTGAGACAAATTCAGAGCATTTAAGCCAGACACCTGATAAGCAAATCACAGCTCCAAAAACAGTTCCCCATTTGAATGACGTGTCTCACAGAGGTACAAAGACTCTCAGGATAATCTGTGCCCCTCTGAATGATGATGCCTTTGCTCACTGAGCAGGGAATCAGCCTCACAGTGGAAATGCTCAGCAGTAGCACGTATTTGAGCTCTCACCCCTCTTGAGGACATAGTTCTGTACACATAAAGTTGGATTCATCCCTGCTAACTGCTAGCATAGCTGGAAGAACAAATTTAAAAGCCAACCCTTAGAGAACCAAGGGAGAAAGAAGTACTTACGAAGAGTAAATTCAGACCTTGTCTGTGCCAAGTCACATGCAGAGATGGTGTTTCTCATCAATAATTGTACAGAGCTCTCGGGATTTGACTCCTAACTTCTTGGGCATTTCAGGTAAGTGCCTTGTGTTAGATGGAACAATTCCAGAGCGCACAGGCCTCCCCAGAGAGCAACTGTTAAATCAGAAGAGTTGGGTTTTTTGTTTGTTTGCTTTTCAGAAGGAAAGCATATTATAAGAATAGTTATAATAGCAGAGATAGAGGTAGAGACACGCAAGTGGTTAGGGATTTCAAATAGGATCAAAAGTCTTATGTCCTTCCTCTTCCTCCTTGGAGTACCTCTAACTATCAGATATAAAACAAGAGAAATCCATCTCCATCTTAGACGTGGGCCTTTACCAGCAGCTGACATTGAGGTTATCCGTTGTCTGCTGTCATTGCATCTTCAAAATCTTTACATGTCTAATTGCAGTCTACACAGTCTTGAACCTGATATTTTGAACCTTCTGCTTAAATCCAAGGAAAGTCCAAGGGACTAAGCCTGGAAAGCAAGACTAAGATATTTGCCCTAAAAGCATTTGTTCTTTTGGATAGCAAAGAGTAAAATTTTGAGTCTCTGAACTCAGGCTAGGCCTTGCACCCATGATTTTGATCTCTGTGTACCAATATGGAAATCTGAGGGGAGAAGCTATCTAAGGACTGAATCTTGTATGAAGTGCTGAATCACTTGAGGGGGAGAAGGGTTACAGCTTGGAGAACTGGCTGGTTATTCTACAATAAGATGGGGCCACCCAAAGGAGAACGACTTCCGACATAGGTCCAACATGACCTATTTCCTTAGGCATCACAAGTGAACTTGACTGGGACTGCCTAACTGCAAATTTCCAAGTTCCGGGATTCCATTTGCTGAAGCCAAAGGAGTTAATGTAGCCTGAGTAAGAAACTGGTCAAGATTATCAAGAACTATACAGTGTGGCGACATGAACAATTTCACTGAAGCAACCCTGGAAAAACACCAGTTTTTAGTAAGTTTTTTTTTTTCTTTTCCCTTTTTTTTTTTCTTTTCTTTATGCCACACATTCAGTGAGCTGTAAACTGCCAGGAGCCATTTCATTTTTCTGCTGATTTGTCAGACATAATGTCACCTCTATGAAGAAGGAAGGAAAAAAAAATGAGTATTCGAAGAAACCAAACTTTAACACTCTTCAACACAGTTAAAGTATTTTAGAAAAAAAAAAAAAAGTAAAAAATAAATATTTTCCTGAATTTAATGAGTTATTGTTAGCAGTGTGTGTATGCATACATATACATATATACATACATACAAATACACACACAGTTATCAGCAGATGACCTGTTTATCTGTTTATTTTGGCTTTGGTATCTTTTTGGAATGTGTGAATACCTTTTTTTTAATAAAATGACACATCCATGAGGAATTGTGCCTAAGTGGAACTTTGTTTCCAGCCTTTATTGAGCTATCAAGTTAATCAGTTCAAGCTACAGAGCCAGATCCTGATTTCACTGATATAAATGTACCATAACTCCTGTGGAGTAATATAATGTAGTGTGATCTGTGAATACCAGCTGGCCATACAATTTTGAGGCTGTGTAGGTTTCTTGTAAAAGGTCTTTTTTAGCAAAAAAGTCAGAAGTCATAGATGCCGTGTAATAACCAACATGTGAAATTTGTGGTGTCCATAACTTCATTGGAAAATATCTGGTAGGCACAGGGTGAAAAATGTTTGAAATTGTTGTTGCTAGAAGAACAGTTATGGATGTATATGATGGGACACAGAGCTGGTTTTAGGTTACAGAGTGTCTGAAAAAAAAAAGGAATTGGATCGTAGATTACAAGAGGTTTACTAGGAGCTTCTCTAACTTATATATACTTGCAGTCAATGGTTTATAGTCAAAAAGTCTTAAGAAATGCTGAATGCAGCAAACCAACCACGTTGAACAAAGGATTGTTGTTAAAGCCTGCTCTCATTTTCAAAAATCAATCCTTTCCTCC
Organism: Crypturellus undulatus; assembly: GCA_013389825.1. Classification (NCBI taxonomy): domain Eukaryota; kingdom Metazoa; phylum Chordata; class Aves; order Tinamiformes; family Tinamidae; genus Crypturellus; species Crypturellus undulatus. The sequence goes on along the minus strand of VWPW01006684.1, from coordinate 125,721 downwards.
TTCTCTTTTATATTCTCAGTTTTTCCATGACTTGACGCTTGTTGTTTTGGAACTGTTGGGCTCTTTCTTCTAGATTCCTATAATTGGCGAGCTCCTAAACCATTGCATCCATGACAGTCAATCTACTTCACAGGGGTATAGTACAAACACTTAAACAAAACATGTATATACAAACTGCTAAACAGGAAGAATTTTTTAAAAGTAATTCCAGTCTAACGGTTTCATAAAAATGACTACATCATAAATAAAACCATAGACTGCATCTGAGTATATGTTTGCTCTTGATATTAAACAGGCTCTGCATTAATGAGATCCCTTTAGATTCAACTTTTCAGAGCTTTTGCAACAAACCATTTCCAAAGAATTTGGATAAGGAGAGAGTAGAAGTCACCAGGGAGTGCAACCAATAAAAAGTCAGAAAGAAAGGTTATCCTTTCTCTGTTGTTCACAACACTGTTTGGATCAACTATTTAGCAGAATGGGAAACCATTTCAAAGTTAGCCTCTTTTCTCATGTCAGCACCAAGCAAAATAATCAGCACATATAAATGTGTAGAAGTCAATAAATCCGACAGATATCAGCAATACCAAATGGGGCTAGTAAAACACCTGGAAACTCCTGAGATACGCCTGGGAGCTCTATGCTGTACCTTCCAGGACTTCTGTGGATAATTTTGTAACTCTCTTGAATGAGCCAAGGCATCCAAGTGAGCTGCTGATGGCAAGAAGCCACGTGGGAACCTGGATCTAGTTGAAAAGAAGCAACATTTTGTTTCATGGCAACTGCTAAATCCAATTATTCCCAGTAGTATGCAAAGGGAAATGGAATAAAATGTAGGTGATATGAGGGTAGGAATTACTGCAGAACCTGTATTAATTGTAGGAAGAAGGCAGCAGAAATGCTGTAAGACTGTGGCAGTGGGGAGTACTCACATGCACGTGCACACACAGACACACACGTGTGCATGTGCATGAGCAGCAGCATCCAAGGGCAGTAAAGCTGGAACTTCCAGCTATTCAGCTTGCTTCATTGCACTGATCAGGACAGGTCTGTGCTTTCATCTAACAGTAAACCCAGCTCAGCTTTCCTGGAAGGTCATTGGAGGACCATAATTATCTCATTAAGCAAATTGTTTCACTATCTGATCAAGCTTTGAGTTCAGTATTTCCATTACCTCCTTTAATATCTAAATGGAAAGGGCAAAATTATCAGCTGGTATCCATCAGGGAAATGCTATTGCAGTCAAAAAGCTTCACAGACTTACAAAGAAATTAGTCCTGCCTATTGACTGCATTCTTTCCTTATATCTTTGCTTGCCTTGAATGTTTGTTTTGTTGACAATCCTTATGTTACTCTTCATTATGCAGGAAAAGAATTGAAAATATATATATACAAACTGCAATTATATAAAATATACTTTACCAGAAGGAGAAAACATGTTAAGAAGAGGAAAAAGCACCTCGGAGCGAAGCACAAGGATCTGGATTTATCTATTTGTTTGTGTCATATGTCAGGATAAAAGACTTTGATTTCTACCTTTATGCTGTTCTGGAGGCTGAGTACTAATTGATCAAAAGCCATGTTCTTTTTTTTTTTTTTTTTGTTCATTGGATAATATATTAGAGTTTGATTTGGAGATAAATTAAAGACTTTCTCTGTTTTTGATGAATGTTGGTGCCTTCAGAGATTTTATACTGAAGCTGGTTTTCACTAGTTTCCTAGCCACTTAGATAATATTCCAGGAAATGTGGGAAAATGGATACTCATAGGAGAGCTGACATCAGCACAATGTTCTTGTGAGATGTGCACATGCTAAATGATCCTCCTGTGGCAAGTTATTCTGGTTCTAGGGACACTTAATCCAATGAATATATTTGAAGGAACAAGCAACAGAAATAAAACATATTTGGATCAAAACTGACAAATAACTGGGAATAGTCTTTAAAAAAATGCAGCTTACCTTATATGTTCTCTCATAATAAACATGAATATTGTAGAAACTAACAGTCTACGGAGATCTTAAGAAATATCTCCAGAACAATTTCCTTATATTCCCATATCTTTAGATATATTCAGAGAGCTAGACTCCACCAGTTTAGTCCCCAGGAGTCCAAACTGAGAAGGATAACCAGCAGTCTTAATTGCTAAATGAGAATATGATAAGGAACATGTTCACAGAATCACAGGATGGCTGAGGTTGGAAGGATCCTCTTGAGATCTTCTAGTCCAACCCCCTGCACACGCAGGGACATCCAGAGCACATGGCACAGGGTCACATCCAGGCAGGTTTGGGAAGATGTTTTCCAAACCATCTTCACCACCAAGAAGAGTTTGGCCCCATCTTGTTTATGTTCTTCCTTCAGGCATTTATAGATATTGATAAGATTCCCTCTCAATCTTCTTTTCTCCAGGCTAAACAGGCCCAGCTAGCTTAGTCTTTCGTAATAATGATAGATGCTCCAGACCCTTAATTATCTTTGTCACTCTGCATTGGACCCTCTTTAGATGCTCCACGTCTCTCTTGTCCTGGGGAACCCAGAGCTGCCCCCAGTACTCCAGGCTCTGCCTCACCAGAGCTGAGCAGAGGGGCAGGATCCCCTCCATGGCCCTGCTAGCAACACTCCTCCTGATGCAGTCAGGATCCCATTGGCCTTCTTGGCCAACACTGGTCATAGAAAAAGTCATAGACTTCCCATAAGAGTGGGCTTATATCCACTAGGGNAAAGTCATAGACTTCCCATAAGAGTGGGGTTATATCCACTAGGGCAACTCCTGCTGTTGGAAAGACCTAAACGCATTAGGGCATCCTTATATGCCTTTTACTGTAGATAACATGCTACACNTCCTTATATGCCTTTTACTGTAGATAACGTGCTACACAAAGCTCAGGAAAAAAAAAAAAAACACAATTGTCCCTATGTTAGAGCTGTCANAAAAAAAAAAAAAAAAAAAACAATTGTCCCTATGTTAGAGCTGTGAAGGCAGAGGAAATGGCCTTGATTATTCAAACCAAAGGGTCTTTTATCCCACTACCTTGTTTCTCGCAATGTCCAGTAAGATCATTTCAAGACTAACACATTTACAATTAAGTGTCTGAATGCAAGGAGACTTCATTCATTGGTTCTAGACTACCTGTGTGGGGTTGGCAGACATGTCACAGGACCTTTCAAGTCCAATGCCCTGCTGAGAGAACAGCTGGAAGACAGCTGTTCACAAGGCATGTATATATTCATAGGACATTTAAGAAAGCACTAAGCTAAGGTTAGATGACTGGTTGCAGCCTCCAGATTTTAGAGTTATTCACCTCACCTAGTAAAAACACCCATGCCGTGGTGAGCTGAATGTCCTGCCTGTTCCAGTGAATGTATTGACTGAGTCTGCATGAGTAAAATGGAGGTTTATTAGACACATAAAACTTTAGTGGCTTAATTTACAAACACAGTTCCGTTCTGAAAAATACTTATAAAGAGTTAAAAAAAATGTTGATATCAATGGATGCATTTTAGCCCACTTGTGGGCTCAGTAAGCCTCACAGATTTCAGCAATCTAGATCAGCATTTTTTCTGAGACAGATGTTAAATGCAAATCATGTTTAATAGGCCTTGAAGGACCTTCCTCCCCGTATTTTGCTAATCTCTTCTTTAAATCCATTTATATTTTTGGCCTCTATACTATTCTGTGGTAATTAGTTTTACATTTTAACTATTAATTTTATTTTACTTTAATCTTCCTGCCTGATAACGACCTTGAGCACCCCTAGTCTATTTAAAGGGGAAAAAAAGTTCCGTGTTCACTTTTTTATTTTTTTCCTATCATTGATAGTTTTATAAAATCTTCCTTCAAGTCTTTCTTTCCAGGCTGAGGAGTCCTGTTCTATTTATTTTCTTTTTCTGGAAGGAATTATATACTTCCAGTCATATTATTGTCCTTTGTATCTCATAATGACCAGCCAAACAAATAATCTCATTGTGGTGGAAATATATGACATGTAAATCATGCATATATCATTGTCGGAACTCCTGCAGCACACATTTGAGAGGCCTATCTCTTTAGCTGTGTTTTATGTAGAAAGCTTTTCCCAGTCTAATGAAGACTGCAGATCCACTTAGGGACTAGATACCTACAAGTCCCTGTAGAAAAGTCCCTTTTTCTTCCTAGCCTCTAATGGCTGATTGAGATAGATAGTGCAGAAAATTGAGCACAGGCTGTGGAAGTTCTCACTGCCTCCCTAACAACACGACCATCGTTATAATCCTTTTCTACTCATGGTATTTGAAAAAACAAAAACAGACAACAAAAGCAGGCTGTAAGATGAACATGAGCTTTTGGAGAGGCCCGAATGTATAAGAAAAAAAGAGTTAAAGAAAATCACACATTGGTTCCGTTGGCTAGGAGAAATGCTTAGCAAGCCAGAGAATCTCAGACCACGTGTATCTGTTAACTGAATGTAAGAAGCAAATAATCAATGGGTGCTTTATCAGCATTGTATTCAATTAAATTGCAATTGAAAAGAAAAATAGTGTTTTTATCTAGGCAATGGCCAGGGTCTCAGAGAAAAAAAGTCAAGATATCCTTGCCAAATTACAAACATTTTAGATAAGGATGAAATTCTCTGGCCTGGATACTCTTCTGGAGGCCATTGAAGAGATTCGTAATGGACTTTGTACCTCTAGATTGGAAATACTTCCAGTTTCTTATTGGCCAAAGCTAACATCTCTTTTGGAAGATAATTAGATAAAACATTTTTGAATAGAAATACAATAGAATACAAAGAAAAAAATCATAAAAAGTGATAGCAATACAAGTAGAACTATGCTATAGATATAATTCTTTTTCTGTGAAAATTAGTTAGAAGATGACTACTTTGAAGCAAAAGGTGTTAGTACAACGCTGTTCTTCCTCAGGGTTTTTTACAAGTTTTTAATAAACAATTTTCTCTGATAGATTTACCTACATTTTGTACACAAGGCAGAAAACATGGTGAAGTACCTGGATCAGTGATGAGACTTGTATTTGATTTAGGCTTAGAATTAACAATTTCCTGAATGCTAGTCTCGGGTAACAGAAATAAACTTTACAAGATAACCTGAAATTCCATGCAAAAGCTATTTTGGCCAAAATTACTTTCCTGGTGAAAGAGACAATCCCACCAAGAGCACTAGAAGTAGCGAACAGATTTCAATCTATTAGAATGATAAATAGCTTATGGAGATATGAAGATACTACATTATATTATATGTGAAAAACACAACAGAAAGCAGGGGAAAAAAAATAACTCCACCTGCTGAAGATGCACGAAAGAGAAATAAAACAATTTTTTGTCTCAGTCACCTTTAAAGGAGTATGTTTGGTTTTATTTGCACTATTTGAACTAGCACCATTTCTGGACTTTGGTAGATTGTGACCCTTCCGATTCCTGTGTTTGAAACACCAGAGCAGGGGCTAGTTCTTGGAGTGCCCCATATTGAAGTTTTTATCACCAAAACCCTTCATTCTCAATTGTAGAGCAGTTTAAAATCTATTTCACTTTACTTTTGTAAACTGATCTTGTATAAAAAAAGAAGCAAAGCTGTGTCAAGTATGCTTTTCACATGAATAGAAGCATTCTGGTATTCTTGTATTTGGAACCATGACCATAGATACCTTTAAAAGTTGCTCTGAGTAACATGTGTTTTTTTGACTAATGCTTTCTGAATTGTTTTCCTGCTGAGTGCTGGAAGGTTGCCACAGTCACTTGGATTTTTTCTGTTATTTTTTTTCTTGCACCTCCTTGTGTACCTTTACCAGATATGTTTTTCTCTCTGTTTTTCTTGTTCTTACTTTCATGGCTGTCACTACCTTTTTACTTGCAAAAGGACATGTCTCTCCCCAGCTGTGTTTTCTTTTCTTTCATTGCTTTCCTTGTGTGATTACAACCCAGTGATGCCTCTGGCATATTGTTTTTTGTCAGCAGGCTAGGACATATTAGAAGCTGTTGAATATATAGGACTCCAACCCCAAATTACTGGGTGCTGTGAGATGTGCTATTCCTCCATTCAAAGTGATGATGTTTGGATCATCCAAGGGATGGCAGACAATTATTATGCTTTTATTCACTACCAAATCAGGCTCTTTTTCATGGCTGATGGTCACATCTCCAGGCTATCTACTAATTTTTACCACTGCTAAGTTTCATATATATATATTTTTTTGTTTTTATTCAGGAAGTGAGGAGCGCTGTGTCTCATTGAAGCTGCAGAGGTAAAACCAGACAGACTCACACAGCTCTAGGCACACTGGCTTCCCCTGTCATGGGGAACACCATTATTTTATAGCAAGCACAACCGGCTAGAGCAGTGTTTTCACATCTCATAAGAAATGCAAGAGCAGCACAACGGTTCCCCACCTGGTGAAAGTCTGTTCTCTACAGAATACAGACATAGCTCCTGGCAGCACGAGCAGACTCTTGAAGAGCTGTTTTTCCACTATACAGTAGTTAGAGATATATTTTTTTTTCTTTTAATTCTGCCTCAACCCTCTGTCCACACTGACAAATGCATATTGAGGGCTGACTAATGTTATCTGGGTGGTAAGTCCATTAAGCCAAATAATAGACTGAAAAAAGCAGTTCAAGCTAGTAGTTCAGATGTACGTATGGTAATACTTCTTTTGTACAGTTTAAAAAAAAAAAAAAAAAAAATGACTTTTTCTAATTTAGAACATGATTTAATTTCAGAATTTAATTTTTGGTGCTGAAACATCTGAAGGATAGTTGGAAAATAACCTTTTTATTCTCAAGTAATTTTCACTGTTTTGCAATCATATAGCAAGCCCAGAGATTTATATAATGCATAGAGAATTTCTACTAATGGTTTGAGATATCCCCGGGAATATGTGTCTCTGAGAGATCGCAGCTATATAACACATGCCTTCTGTACTCCCTGGAAAGGCTCTGCCCCTATTCAGGGCAGTGAGATCCATCCATATGGAGGGATCTCTTCCATTGGATCAGCTGTTCATGTAGTCAGGATCCTACCTTCGACCATGGGCCTTATTGGATGCCTATGGAAATAGATCACACTGAAATAGAGCTAGTGTAGAAATACCTTGCCAGAATTTACTTCAGAGATCTGTGTATGAGGGATTTCTTGGATCACAAGAGGTGTCTTTATACTTTGCAATCTGAGATAGATTTTTCTTTCATAAATTTCTCTTCTTATATATATGTGACTTTTTAACGAGGAATTCCACACGATGAACAAAATGCGATCTTATTTCCTTTTGGTGCTTTTAGGCCACTCAGTTTCTCATCTTGTTATATGAGCCTGTTTTGATGTATGGGGAAAACCAGTGGACAATTATTACTTAATTGTTTTCTTTTATTCTTGCACTGTCAAAATAGACAGAGTCTCAAAAGCAATATACAAAAGCAGCTATGTAGAATTGCAGCTCTTTCTCCATCATTGTGGACAACTCTTTCAATAAATTTGTAATTTTGGAGTCTCATGTGCCACAGAGTAAATAGTATTTTGAAAGCATCTGATATATTGCAAGTGATTATAAATATATATATATACATATTTCTTTCAAAGATGCATTATCTGCAACAGATGCAGTAGCAAGAACACTTTCATCTTTTTATGAATAATAACTCCAATTGGAGAATTAGGCTTACATTATTTTAACTGCCTAAGTAGCACTAGAGTGTGTTAAATGGCCAGATCTAAGGACAAATTATATTTATCTGTTTNTAACTCCAATTGGAGAATTAGGCTTACATTATTTTAACTGCCTAAGTAGCACTAGAGTGTGTTAAAAGGCCAGATCTAAGGACAAATTATATCTGCATATATAGCTATCTATATATCTATCTATTTACATATATATATATAGTAGATATCAGTGGATTAACAGTTGGAAATANATCTATCTATCTATCTATCCATCTATATGTATGTATGCATATATCACTGGATTAACGGTCGGAAATGATGAAGAAATATATAAATCTGAACATAGGGATCTTCCCATATCTTAATTGGGAGGAAAGAGATTGAAGTGATGACACATAGGGAAAAAATAAAAGGAGAGACAGAGAGAAGCAAAAAAGGAATGAAACCCGGAAAGCCAATTTTACTGCTGTTCGGCTCTACACAGTGGGAGCTGGTAGAGAACACCAGCTCTGAACTTCCCCTGAACTTTGCTTTGCCAGGTTGTCAAGCGGATATGGATTCAAACACGGTGGTTCAGGCTCCCTTCTGTTATTATTACCCCGACGTTTGGCACAAAACGTATAGCCCTCATCCAAGGATCCCAATGTTCTTTTCTAATGCCAGTTACTCTGGACATTGCCCCTGCAGGGCAGGTGTGACAACACCTAATTTATAATCAGGCAGTTAATTATGACTGGCTTGGCTTTGCTCAGCAGGCCAACATGAGAGCTCAGATCAGATCCTATAAACCTTGCTCTTGGTTGCTGTCTCCGTGTACAGCCTCCTGTTGGGGTTACAATGAAGAAGTGATGAGCACCGAGGAAGTTTGGGAATGGAAGTGTAAATATCATCATTTCATCTTCCTCTTAGATGGTAATGAAAGAACTCGGGGATATTTCAGAGCTTCTCATAACCATAAACGGACTGTGCCAGAGCCCCCGTGAGCTCATTGTTTTCTTGGATCTGGCCACACGTGTTGAAAACTACTTTCTCTTCTCAAAAATATAAATAAGCTTTGTCTCATCCTGCAGAAGGTCTTTTCTGTGCATCTACAGGAAACTAAATCATGCACAAGTGGGAGAGGCACAATAACTGGGTTTTCCTTGTGGCATTAATTAGCTAATGACCAGAATTGCTTGGGTCCTCTCTACACCCAGTGGCCACTAGAGAGAGGATGTAATAAGATGTGACTGGCACAGGCCTAAGGCAAACATCTGATACTCAAAAACTAGCGGCAGAGTCCAGCTGGAGTTATTTGTAAACAGCTGTAAATCATGTATTCCTATTTTTTTTCCGTATAAAAATATGTCACTTTTATTTTTATGATCTTCCCATTCTTCATGGGGCAGAGGGTATCATTTTAAACTGACCTCATAACTGAGGCAGTTACAGAATGACCCCAGTCTCTGACCCTGAAAGCATTTTTCAAGAATAACTTTCAGGAATATATGTTAGAAATTGAGAGATATTCTAAAGGAGCCAGTGAGAGAAAAAGACATCAGAAAATAGAAATAAATCACACAAGTACTACGATAACACGCTTCACTTACTTTCCATTTATTTTCATTTGTATTTTTTTATACTGAAAGATTCCAAAGAACTCTCAGAATGAATAGGTAGTACTAATAGCTGCTGAGTGCATTTTTGAAGGTCAGGTGGTTGTTTAGTTATTTCAATATGAGCTTAGAGATATAGCTTAATCTGGTACAAACATAGAGCAGGATCTTATTTTTTGCTGTTGCTCCTACCAAGAGCAATCTCTGTTTAAAATAATCATTTTGGGTGTTTGTCATATGTAAGTTATTTATGCTCTCAGTTTACTGCCTTCTGCCCACTCCATGACTGACCTAGAAGCTCATGATGGCTCTGGTGGTGGACTGCTACAGAGCTGAAAATACACTTTGATACCTTATGGAAAGGGAGCAAAAGAAGATAGATATTGTTGCAATTGTATATTAAATTACAACACACACAGTTATGTCTGCAACAGTGAAAAAAATGTCAACTAAAAAAGTTATTCTGACAATATTCTTGCTACCAAAGTGTGCTGGGAGAGTTTCAGCTGTGAACCTTAACAAGTGCCTTCTTCCCACACGCATGCAATTACTTTGGCGCAGCTCAACTGCTACAGCTATTTAGACCTGATGACGGGAAAGAAAGGTTTGTTCTTATACACATAAGTAAAGGATAAAAGACTGCATGGGAGAAAACCATATGTGATTTCCTACCACTATGGGCATCTATAATGTAGTGCAATAGATGAAAGATGTCCACATGTTGTGCATATACCATTTTAACACCTGAATCACTTGATAATGAAGATTTCTACTTGGGACAACAGACCCAGGCAGAGTCTCTTAAAGCAGAAATAAAATAAAATTAAATTAAAGCAGAAATAAAATCCCCAAAAGAAATTCTGCAGAGGCCTTCACCTCACCATTTCCCTCTTTATCTTTCTTTCCTTCACCACACATATTGACCACAATCCATTACCTCAGATACTAGAACAAGCTTGATGCCTCAAGGTCAGAAGCCTTTGAACCTCAAAGCCTGCACCTTCACACAGGAAGACAGCATGAGCAGAAGAGTCCAAATGTTTCATTACTGTCCTGCTCTCGATATCCTTTTGACTTTAATGCTTCCAGCCAGCTGCAATAAATTGCTAAGCATAAACCTCTTCAGGGCCCAGGTTCAAGATGGTATATGTTTGGGCATAGCCTTTCCGTTTCTCACATTTTGAAAGGTGAGCAACGTAGCTCAGGCCTCAGCCTCATCTCATACGTAACCAGACTACAGAAATATGACGCATCTGAATAAATCATTCTTTTCCTCCGTGTGACTTAAAAAAATGCTGTAGACTACAAAGCATTTTTTTTTTTGCTTCTATGCTATGGAAATTTCTCTGACCTTGCTCGTGAGTCCAGCTACCCATCAGGTCAGGGATATCTGTGAGCCGAGCAGCTGTGACTGTCATCTCCCCTGCCTGCCCCATTGACCGAAACAAGCTGAACTGCAGCCTTGGCTACCACTGTGACAGGTACATTCCCTTCTAGTCCCTGCTGGTCCTTAGCCTTTTCTCTCTACTTCCTTTCCTATCATTGGTGCCTCATGGTTCAGTGGGAAATGAACGTAAACAAGCACAAGGTCCTCTTTACCTTTCAGTAAATCTCTGTGGCATCACCCTTAGTAATAAAGAAAATTGCAATTTCATCATGACTGTCTTTTGCCTATTAGAGAATATATTCTTGGTTTCAGACCTAAAAAGAGGCTAATGTGCTCTTCCCTATAAGTCTTGCTTCAATATCAAACAGGCAATGTAAAGGAATAAATGCAGATGACGACTTAATCTGGGATGTTTTGAAATCTGTGGCTACCTTCCCTTTAGATCAAGACCTAAATCTCCATTCCTAAAATATCTTCAACACCTAATCTTTGGAAAAAAAGAAAAGAAAGTCCAAACTCTTAAAGGTTTTTGGCTTTTTTTTGGCAAAATAAAAATAAATAAATAAAAATAAAAAGACAGTAAAAAATATGCTGTTGGCTGTATGACTTCTATCTAGCCTTCAAAACTTCCAGGAAATACTTAAAAATGTGAACACTAAAACCTGAAAAGTACAGACAGTGTAGGAGTATTTCTCACTTTCTACTGTCTACTTCATATAAGTCCTTCCATGTCTCTTACTGACTCTTTTTAATACCACAATCATTGATCTAAGCCAATGACTCTGGAATAGCTGGGATCAGCAGGATTAGGTGTGGCCTCACCTAGTCTGAAAGTTTATCAGTCTGTCCAGACTGTCACTTAGAATGGGAAGTCATCTCATTTAATATAATTTACATAGAAGTAAGACGTCCAGACAAGATGGTCATCTAAATCCTTTCTGTAATCCATTAGGAGAGATTGCCTCCCTTTCACCCCAGCTAATTTGGTCTTTTATCTTGGTTGGGATGAATGCAACCTGCAAAAGTGCGTTGCTGTCCCTTGGCTACTGCCTGTGTTAAACAAGCTGCCCACAGTAGACACTTGCTTTTCTGTGCCTAGCACTATCTGAAATGATTTCCATGCACAGAAAATGACTACATGGAGGAGTAATGTAAAGGTAATAAGCTGGCTTGGAAGAAATAGCTGATTACAACATTTACCAGAGAGGCAGTATGAACTAACCTATACTCTGCTATGCAATTTCCTGCAGCCGGTTCTTCTGCTGTCCCAGCCAGTCCCACCTACAAGAGCAAGGAGACCCCAAGACATCTCCTGCTCGCTTCAAACCTTCTCCTTCCCTGGTTCTTGGGGAGCAATGAGTGAGATGCACCTGTGGCTGCATCCAGCATCTGCAGGCAGAGGTAAATAGCATCTCAAAGTGCAAGAAAGAGCTTTTAATCCATGTATTTCTCTAAAAAAAAAAAAAGGAAAAGGAAAGTTTTTTTGTTTTTTTTTTTTTTCCCAAGGATAAGGTTCATGAATGCTTTATATAGGCATGTTCATTGCTGTTTTATATATGATATGTCACTTCAGGACAGGAAAAAAAAGGAAACACAGCACACAGCTCCCGTGATATTTAACCGAAGTAAAATACAGCTGGTTTAGGTGAGTAATTAGGCGGGCTGTAAAATCTTAGAAACACAGATCAACTTCCAGTTCAGTTTTGCATTTGTACCATGTGCAAAGCATTGATGTCCCAGTCCATGACTGATTCCAGGTGGTATTGATGTAACAGTATATATTCAGGCTGTATATCTCTCTGTATAAAATAATTTAACATTGTTCAGGGAAATGAGACACTGCCTGCATAAAGTTGTAGGTTTTGTTACCATCTGTGGTGCTGATTTGATACATGAAATTGGTAAAGCCATTTAATCTCTTATTCAGATTTGTGTTTTATATATATATAATCATTCTTTCCTACTGGAAGGTGATTTTAGCTCTTGTTAGAAAGCTGTGATAGAAATCTGATCCAGAAAATCTGAAAATTTATAGGAAGCATCCTAATAGGAATCAGCGATCATTAAATGTGGCGTTCTGCAGTTTTACTGAGGACTCTTCTGGCACAATTGAAACCAGACCCTTAGTCAAACGCCGGAAGCCTCTTTTCTGTTTGTCCATTCTCCAAAGTGACTCATCCTCTGAGCACAGACCCGGAGTGTGGGCTAAAATATGACTCCTCCATTATTCAGATGACATGAATTTAGAGCTTTCGGCTTTACTAATAAAGGAGGTGATAAATGTCTCTCTGTTTTCCTTAAATATCTTCGCCTTCCACAATTGTCTCGGTGTGTTGGAGTAGCTACAATTGTAGACTGAAAAAATTAATTAAATCTATGTGTTAACTTTTTACTTTTGCTCTTCATTGGACCACTTTATATGCTGGCCTTCCTTTTTGTAATACTGAAGTTGTCTCCCATGGCTTTTAATTTGACTGTATACCGTGTTTAGCTGTTATAGTATGACAAGGATGTGGAACATTTTAACAAGCAGTTTTTAATGAATCTCTGCAAAGAAAATATGCTCAAAAAACAATGCTTCAGTACATAATGTACTTTTTTATATACCTTGATAAAATAAAAGCACAAAAAGTGACAAAGATTTTCTTTCTCCTCTTTGTCTTTTAAACAAACTTTAACCACAAATGATGTGTCATTCTGTAAGAGGCATTGCTGATTAGGGATTTCTTTCTCCAAGGCTGCAAGTGAATTATTTCAGTGTGTAGGGTGATTTGCTAGAAAGATGTGTTAAGCTGTTGGTAATTCCAACACCAGCAAGCAGTCTGCATACTTCTTGCATCTATTCAATAAATGCCATCATCTATTCGGTGTTGCCGTGGGCTTCTTGCACTTATGGCAGAAGAAAATGACAGATTTTAGCACAGCGAATGATTTCAGTATGAAACAGAGAGGGGCAGAATGCCCCTCAGGTCTGAATCTCAGTAAAGGTTCAGGACACTGTGCACCTGTAATCAGTCATTTGTCTTTCTGAATTACTATGTTCAGAATCATGGACGGTTTTAAAATATTCCTATACTTTATACTTTCAAATGAATTTCAAGTGTCAAGGAAAGAGTGAAACAAGGGGGTAAAAAGGAAAATTGGAAATATATAAGTCCCAGAGTTTTTGTTTGCAGGCTTTACTGCTGAATTTGTGCAGTCAAATGTTTAAGAGGTAGTTTCTTTCTACTCTGCATTTCTTTCTATTGCTTTCTCTGCTGCCTTTGCTGGAGTATTTTAAAAAAAGTAGTTGAGTTGATGCTTGCAAAACACTTGCACTATAAAAGCATTGTCATTATTATGGAGCAATGAAGGCTGCAGATGAATTTCTACAATAAAATAATATTCACTCTTTCTATTCCCCCCACTGAGTTGCAGCAGCTCCAGCATCGCCAGCCCCATCATGAGGCTGATGCATCATCTCCCTCTCATTGTAGTTCACCCACAGGGAGGGATTGCAGAAGACTCTGCTATTGCTTCACACAACAGACTTGCAGTTTTTAAGACAAAAAACAGCAAAGACTTATGGTTTCTGAGCCAATGGTCCAAGTCTCTTTGCTGCTTCTAACCCACTATGTGGGACAAAGTAATGTGAATCAGAATTTCAGGTAGAATATGTCCTCTGCATTTAAAGTAATTGGAAATTCCTAAACTATTAATAGGGGCAATCACCAAACTCTGAAAAAGTCTTAATGTTTTTGGAAAACTCTTTTATCAATTTATCACAGTTCCACATAAATCAAGTGCATCTAGAGCACAAACAAGTGACACTGGAATTACGTTTTCTAAATGTTTCTTCTAAAAGCCATTAATATTAATACTTAAATGTGGAATAGTGATGAAGTTGCTGAGTGTGCAGAGAGTAGAACATTAAGAGACTTCTATAGAAAGGATAGTTCAGACTGGGAGTCCCAAAGTGGAGTATTGCTGGTGTTACCTGTAAAGTAACTATCCCTGCTGGCAATGCTAACTGCAGGAAAAAACAATGTTCTATCTAACCAGCATCCACATGTAGACACTTTCTCAAGCTTCCCTTCGTTCTGGGAGTCCTTTTGCCACAAACTAGGCTAGGTCTTAAAGTTATGCTCTTCACCTCCTTATCCCCAGAGACTGTCTCACCTTTTTGGCCGTGGCAATTCATCCTGAGTGCATCCTTTTACTGAGAGTCATTGGTTCAAGACAGCAGTGAATAAATACATCCTTATTGTATGCTCTAGAGCAGAATATTGAACTTTCTACTCATCAAAACTGCTACCTCACAACTGCACATGACATAAAGGACGTGTTTTCTAAGTATGACTACAGCACAGACGCATATTCCTTCCCCAATGAGTTGAGCAGGGATCAGGAACAACACCTGTACAACTTTTCCAACTGAACTGTGCCGTGAGCATCCCTTCACTCCCTTCAACTGGGATGCTGGGCTAAGGCAACTCCTCATGAGGTTGAGTGTCCCCTGTACTTTCAGGTCGTAGAAAGTCAAGTATATATTTTTCACTCTTTGCAAGGTTGAGAGTCCCCTATATACTCAGGGTATAGCAACGCTATAGCAACCTCTTTTATTTTATTTCATTTTATTTTAGCTTTTTATTTTATCTTTATTTCTTTGTCTTGGAACAAGCAGTGTAATCCATTTAGTTGTGCTAATTGCTAATTCCTGTTTACTAATTGATCAGCTGATTCCTGTAACAATCACACCAGTTAACGGTGGATGTTGTTATTGAAAAGGTCTTCTGCTGGTGAATGAAAGCAAATAACTAAAGTTATCAGTGGTTTTTGCCCTTCTGGATTATTTTCCCATCTTCTTTAATAACAGATAGGATGACATTGAGGTGTCTTGGATGGTGAAAAGTGGAAAATTGCTATATCAGGGCAATCAATACTAAACTCAGTTCTGGGGCATGATTTTGCCTGAAAACTTTACTGATGTCTCTGATATTTTCAGAACATCAGGATTTAACAAAGACTTCTTTGCAAATGCAACACAAAGTGTTGGAAACTGACACATGATTTAACATTTGTTGGCATGGAGCAGGAAGGGAAGAGAGGGATGGAAAAATAATGCAGAGTTTACTGTAGATAGTAAAGCCGATGGAAAAATGGAATTTCTTCTATAGGAGGTTCTATTACTATGATAGTTGTTTTTATCTTAAAAGTTTATCTTCTCAGAGAAAAAGTTAAAATTGTTTGTCCTTAGCATTGTTCGACAAGGGATTAACTGCAATTTTTAAAAGAAAGTATTGTACCACAGGGGAACAGAAATTAAACACGAAATGTGAAAAATTCAGAATTACAATTTTGACAAAGTATGGCAGAGTTCAGATAGAGGAAAACCTTAGTTATTGACTTGAAATTAATTCTTGTTTGTAGATATCCTATTCAAAATATTTGAGTAAGATCTTATTTTTTCCAGTGGAGGAAATGTTTCCAATGATATTGTTTGATCAGTCCAAAAGGTTACAGAAATGATTTTCATCATTCTGTCAATTTCTGCACTGTCTCTCATAGGAATTCTGATGTGTGTTTGGTAATACAGTCATGATAATATGCACACCTTTCCAAATATGATCTGATACTGAAATCTGCCAGGTACCAGAGTTGTAGATTTAATCTGTCAGCAAAGTACATGTTACAGATAAGCAAATAGAACAAATAGATGAACAAATAGATAATTTAATTTTTTATTGCAATTTTTGTGAGGTAATTAAACATGTTCATCTTTGCTGCACACACATGGAAAAAAAAAAAAAATGTAGACTTCCAAAATTGTCTATGTCTATGGAAGGGGACATTACCGGGTATGTAATGACATGATTTCCTTTCTTTGATAAAGCTTGTGTTGGTACTAATGTGTGGCAAGGCTGAATACAGGCAGAGGGAAATCCAACTGTGTCTTCACAGTGAAGCTGAAATTCCACTTTTCCAAGGAGAAAGGTAAAGGCAGTGTCCAAAGGAGAGCGAACCAGCATGTTTCCGTTGTGCTTCCTTGCTGTCACTGCATGAAGCAATGAGTTCCCAGCAGTGCATGTGCAGCACGTTCATCCCTCAGCAGTCACTGAGCAGAAGGATAACCTGATTTTTCTGAGACCTGTCTCTTTTTCACCGAACCAAAGGTCAGCAAAAAAACCTTTCTTCTGAAGAAAGCAACTCTTCCACCCCTTCAAGTATCTCCAGAGATAGTTTCTAGCACATAATCTACTCCAAATGCTGCTGCAGTATCATTCATCTGTAATTTAGCTAGAAAATATATTTTTCTAACCTTGAATTTTTATGTCAACACTGTAACTACTTCTCTTAAAATTAAAGCAAATAGTTTCTCTTCATTATCTCTTGCAGACATAAATTGTTTCAATTTTAGACGCTGTCAGCACTTAAGAACCCAAACAATTTCCTTTTGAGTTCCAAAAGACATGATCTTGAGCAGAAAATTTCTCTTCTGTCTTCAAAATGTTAGTTAAACAAAGCAATGGATTTTAGTAGGTACATCTACAAGTTTCTATCCTCACAGAAGTGTCACCACAATATTGCTTGAATGAGTGAGCTTCTCACACAAGCCCTTCTATTACAAGATATAAACCTAATGTTTCAATGTATAATAGCTGTGAGAGGAAGAAATGTGAATTTAAGGTTAGGAAAAGAAAAAATGTTTTTCATGTGAGCTCTCAAAATAGATAGAGAGTCAATGAAGTAGAAAAAGACAAGACTGATGTTGTCAGAGAAGGATATGGAGTGGAAGGAATCTGTAGGCTGTAATTGGGAGAAACAAGAAGTCTGATTTAGAGGTTGCTTCCACAGCTGCAGCTCCTTAAGTCATTTTAGATCTGCAATGTTATCAATGCAATTAGAGCCAAAGGTGAGATTAGTTACTTAATGGAAACAGTTCATAAAGGGGTTTAAAAGTGGTCTGTCTCTATCTCCTGGTAATTCCAAAATCCTTCCTATGTCTTCAGTAGATCAGAACTAGTGGACAGCAGGTGAAGGTCAACTCTAGGTAACATCCCATCCCACTTTTTGTTTCTAACTCATTTAGGCTCATCTGCAAACTGTTGAAAACAGCAGGATAAAAACCTTCCTGTATGGACTCAAGACTACATTTAACATTTTCACCTTCTTGGTCAAAGTATCTGTTTTCCTAGAGATTACTGCGAGAAAGGCACTTCATAAAGGATAATTATACAACCTGTACATTAAACAAGACCCTTCAGATCCATGTGACAGGAAAAAGGCATATATAGCCCTAAGCACTGTAAAACAATCACTTCTTTTTTAAAAAATATTATTCATACACAAATAAATACCCTGCAGTTGAGAAACATCCTGAGGAGAGGCAGGTGTGAAAATCAAGACATCCGTAGGCAATGTTAGCACTTAGCACTCAGAAGAAATGGCAAGATCCCTTTATTTCCCCAGAAGAAATGGCAAAGTTGAAACATATTTGTGAAAATTATTGTTAATTCTGCATTTTTGTTAAATTGGTCTGATTGATAAGAAAGGTTACCTAGTCAACTAAGATTGTTCTCTCTCTTACTGTGATGTATTTTCTGTGTCTGATTTTAAGCAGGCAAGTTATGTCCATAATGATCCATTAAGCAGTATCAATACATCTTGTCCAACATGAGGTTTTCTAGCAAATTTATATTAAAACATCATTGTCTCAAACAGATAACAGCATTATTATTAATGCATTTATACTAGGTGTTAGAAATCAATTCTGTAAGCATCATTTAACACTGATGCTGTTCACACTTAATTCAAATGCCTGTGATAATCTTGATATCACAATCCAGGTAGTCCAAAATTAAGTTATCCCTAACCAGTGTATTAAAAAGTAGAAAATATTAAAAAAGTAGATTTTAATTTTAGATAGCCCTTCATGGTGTGGATGTTTATTATTAAAATGTGTTTTCACTCTAAAATGGAAAGCAAGAGAAATAAACAAAAAATTAAATGGCACAGAAGCATTCTCATGAGTAAATAGACCAAGTACCATACAAGAGAGCAGAACCTCCTGTTTGAGTCCTCCTGTGCTTTCACAGGTGTCCAGTCCCAGAAATCCCTTAAAAAAAAAAGATAAAATCTGACCTTAAGATAAGTTTATGTTTTACTCTCTGCTTTTTTTCTACATCTTTATAACATCTTTAAGTACATAGTTAGAAATTTTCTGTATGCCTTTCATCTATATTTGCACTGCATTATTGCATTATTTAACAGAAAGGAATAGGGTTTTGCATATTATATGTATATATAATATATATAAGCACAATAGAGAATTTAAGAACTGTAGGAAAACATGATGTCATTATATTTATCTTCACTCCATCTCATCACCTTTTGTTAGTAATGTACACCATACTGTATTCAATTGCAGACATAAATGGTTATATACAGTCATTTGTACATTATTTGACAAAATGTTTTCGACAACTTATGGTCTCTAAGGCACAGATATTTTGAGGCTTTCCTGATGGTTCACAAAGCTAAGAGGAAAAAATAAATATATTGATGTGCCCAACTGTGACACAGGATAGATTCTTCACAGTGTTATAGAGAAAAGCTGCCACAACTCTGGTTATATATTGACATTATTGGAACTTATCAGACCAAGGATCTCCAAGTATTAATGCAGACTGTACAGAGGGAGGCAGGACCCATGTGCAGGGTGTCACAGCCTCCCCTCCCTTGCTGCAATAGTGACGTTTTTTTGGTTTAAGGCCAGTTTTTCTTCTTTTCTTGCTCCCTGCTGAACCGCGATGCCAGGGATGGTGAATGTCACTACAGGCTCCTGCGAGCAGAGTGATGAAAGAGCAGGAACGTGAGAGAGGGATGCAAAATCTCCTCCGAGATCTTTGTGTGGGAGGTACAAAGTGGTGGCTTGGTAACGAGGGAGGAGGGAGCCTTCCCTTCGCAGGCGCTACAAACCCAGTACATCTCGGTCCCGAGTGGAGATCATTAAGGACAGATGGCTGCTCAGCGACCTGGGTGAGACTGGCTGTTGGTCTGAGTCCAGAGTCTAGCGAGCAGGTATCCGTACTGCAGCTGGTGCTAACGGGCACCTTTGTGCACAGAGCAACAAGAGCCAAACAGGCTGCACAGACTGAACTGTCCTCTCACCCGTCTGCCACAAACCTGAAATGTATTGGCAAGGAAATCTTGCCTCAAATGTAACGTGCTTCTTATTTTCTGACGTTAATGTCTTTCCTGTGTAGTAAGTACTTTAAAAAATGTTATATTTTTTACAAATGGTTCACACAGCACACTTGTAACCTGTGTATGTGTAATTAAAGAAGCAGACATAAAGGATTCAAACAGTTACAACTGTTTGAATTTTACAGTTCCACTATTTATGTATGAAAATCAAAACCCAGCATATCCTTCTCACTGTATATTATAGACCTCACTGTATATAGATGTACAAAAGGCAAAAAAAAGCATCATTTTCATTAAGGGCGTAGAAGTAACAACTTTTCATATACTTTCCCTTAATTCACCTGATTATGAGAGAAACTGGATTTATGAAGAAATTTTGCATTAAATGCTGGATTTTTTCTTGACCTAGACAAAATCAATAGCGAAGCAACATAAACTATTTTCTCTGATCTGGTAGCAGAGAGATGAGTAGAAAATGAGTAGCAGCCAACACAGATTTTTCAGGAACATATCATGTCAAACCAACCCAAACTGCTTTTGTGGCAAGTTAACAGGCCTTGTGGATAGGGGAAAGCCGTGGGTATCGTGTATCCTGGCCATAGAAAGACTTTTGACACGGTCTCAGATATCACTCAGATAAGTGAAGCAGGTCTAGATGAAACTATGAGAGAGTAGGTGCAAAAAAGACTTGAGTAACTACAGCCAAGGAGTGTGCAGTAATGAAGAGAGTCACTGAATGGGGATCTGCAAGATTCAGGTCTAGGTCTGGCCTTTTTTCAATTGTTCTGATTCAACATTGTCAAATTTTCTTCCACATTAGGGCCTATAGATTGGCATCAACCATCAAGCTCTGTTTGACTAAGACCTTAGCAGTGGATATAACTGCACTTTCAAGGCACGATGCCTATATTTAAGCTATTTCACTTTAAAGCCGGAATACTAGTATAATGGCATAAAATATCATAAAAAGCTCATTATAAAACGTATCCCTTCAGTAGACCAGATAATACGTTCACCATTGGTTTCATCCTAATTTCTATTTACTAGGGCTAATGCCTTCCATGCTTTTGCCCTCAAAGGACGAAAGCTTTAGTTTGAATCTTTCCTTCCCATTTCCTTCTTCAGAAAGGAAGAGGACAAAAGTATCGTAGAAGCTTTGAATAGAGTTATAACTAAAAAATTATATCCCTTCTATGTTTTTGCCTTAGCTACCCCTCTCTCCTCTGTAGATGTAAGGATTTTTTTAAAAAAAGATATATTTATATGTATGTGTATTTATATTTAAATATGTATGTTCTTAGAAAAGAGAAATATGGAAACAGAGGCTCTCACTGTTTTATTCTGTGTGGTTTATTCATACGAATTTTAACACAATTAGGTGATTTTGTATTTACTTTTTTTTCAACCTTTTAATTCTACTCACTGAAATCTGAAAATATGGGAAACTTTAGCCTCCTGACATTGGTATTTATTTAAACTATGGCTCTCTTTATACATATATATGTTTTTTTCATAATCAGTCTAACTGTGATGATGGTCATCTGTTTGGACGTAGCAATTATTTTGGCTTTTGGTCACTTTTGGTTTTATTTTTCCTCCTATTTTTCTGGAACAGGGTAGAAAAACAAAACAAGACAGATATGGTGTGAAGGCCACTGTGTATTCTCACTGTGAGCTTGTGCCCTCTGATATTAAGGAAATAATACTGAAGGAACAGCCAGAAAGGAAATTGGTAGGAAAGTTGCTATTTTTCATTTGCTTCCAAGCTCTTTGCCTATTTTAGAAAGAAATATCTCTGCCTAGGAACAAAAGTGTCTTTTATTAAAAAAGTAAAAAAGAGATTGATTTCCATTCTTTAAGTGTAATGGAGAGAAGTAGCACATAAATGATGTTTTTAGAAATGCTGTCCTGGCAGGATACACTTTAAGTAATCATGAAGGTCTATCACTGTTATTGCTTGGGCTTTGGGAGAAAAAAAATGTGTGGCTGTTTTTCAGTAGGCTAACATGGGGCCCCCAAAAGCAAAAAAATGTGTGAACAAAATAACACCCAAGATTGTCATGAAAACAGACCCCATTATAATTCTGAAGAGGAAAATGAAAGTTTTCTTAGAGACGGATGGAGACTCGGGGTTGGATATTGTCCATTATTTAACAGATTGCTTTACAAATTAGGCATAGCTTTGCTGGCTCCATGTGGTTTGCCCCAGAACGAGTGAGACCTGAACATGAAAAATGTGAAATAAGAAATGTGGAAAAAGCTTTGTGCCTGGATCTGCCCTGCAGACAACCAAGAACACTGCAGATAGATAGATTGAGAATTTTGCTCTCCATTTAATAGACCTGTTGACCAAAACAAACCAGTGGGATACTTGGGTTCATTTTCAGTGTTTTCAATACACTTTATGGTTATAATTACATAGAAGATTACTAACGTAAATCAGCAGTGTGTCTTTTCTTGTCTGACCTATACCATGGCACTACCTCTTAAAGAAGGATATTTCTATTTTTCTATTATCTAACCTTTATGGTTAGATTTTCTAACCAAAACTTGAAGGGCTTTGCTTGCTCACAGCAGCAGGTCTGGCTGGCAGCTCACTGTAGCTGTATTGCAGAATTATTTTTTTGGAAAAAAAATACGGATGGAAACATAAAATTTTCAAGTTGCAAGAAACAAGGATAATAATCATTGAACCTTTATTTGCATTCTGGTGACTCGATTGAGCAGCTTGAGTAAATCTCACTTCAACTTCCCCTTTTAAATCCTCACAGAGCCTGTAAACCTTATATATGATATTTCTGCAAGGTAAACAAATCAACACAGCAGATCCTAATCTCAGAGCAGGATCCTGAATTGACAGAAAGCTTCCTGAAGGATTGGGCTGTGAAATTACCAGGTTGTTCACAACATCCCTGTGCAGTCAGAGATCAGGACTGCTTCTCCTTCTAGTACAGAAAAAGAACAAAGATTTTGTTTGTTTGTTTGTTTTTACATATTAAGTAGTTAATATGTCATAATTTTCAGAGGAAAAAATCATACTTCAGCGGATAATGAAGATAGATTTGCTTCAAATATATGTCTACTTGAGCCACGCTATAATCATATTTGAATATCCATATAAGGAATATATTAAAAAGTTCACCTAATTCAAATTTTTGATGATATTCAATTAAAATAGTTTGACAGCTGTAATAGATTGAGTCAAAAGAAATCTTGAATTTGAGGGAAAGACCTGAGCTGCTTTTCTGTGGTTAAAAATGGGAAGAGTATTTTCTTAGTCATAGTCTGGATTTCACATGGAAGAAGCCTAATCTCCAGTAATAATCTCAGTTGAGATATTAATGTATTAGTTACAAAAAAATGAAGAGTCTGAACTCATTTTAACTATTTACAGAAAAATATCACCTGTCACTACCACGATAGCAAAAAAAAATATTTTAATGAAAATGCTTAATAACTGATAGATGCCTGGAGGTTGATTTTTTTTTAAAATAAATGAAATAAAGCCAACTTACATCAACTAAACAGGATATGACATCTCTGCATTCTAATTAAAATTTCCACTTAGAGTTCATGGGATGTAAACAAGGTTTGGACATTCCTTAGGCAGTCAAAAGGCTCCCTTTCAATATGTTATACTCAACTAATATTCTTTTTTTAAAAAAGAATTTTTTAAGAGAGTGATGCTCTCTTGTCACTTTAGATTATTACCACAAATTATGTCCAAGTGCAGCGCAGTTTGATGACCTGCACTAAGTGGCTGGATGGCTGCTGGAAAGACTTGAACAGAGCTCATGGACAGACGACCATGAGGAATTGCTCTGACAGAAAAGTGAAGCTGGGAGGAGGGTTTACTTACTTGTCACTTAATTCTTTGTCACCATGCTTACTCGATTATTGTTATTATGCCTCAAAAGTCTTCCTTTTAGCACCAGATTGTGAGTTAAGCAGAGCAGGGAAGCCATGTAAGCTACTTAGACGCAACCCCTGAAGGCAGTAGGGCCCTGAGATGCAATTCACTCTATTTCTTTATGATCACTGAATATCCCCTTGTTCACATCCTAACATTGTCTGGGGTTATTACAGACAGGATATTATTAGTTCATGAGTGCTGACCACTTTGCAATTGTACATTTTGCTATTACCATTAATGTCTTTTTCTAAGCCAGCTTAATGTTTTCACATGATGTTATGGCACTTGATTAATGAGCCATGGAACTTTGTATGAGATACATTTCACTCAACTTTAAATAAAAGATAACAATAAATAGGTTCCCTTGTCAGTCAACGGAAGGACACCCCAAAAGTGTAAGTAAGTTCATCACATTTGCACATCGCTTTCCCAAATGACTGAAATAAAACTCCACGTTAATTTGAAAGAGAGAACAGGTGATTAGTTTAGGAATAATTTTTAGATGTCTGAAAGTGCAGAGATGTTTCATTCAGGAAGAACTGGGGGAAATAAGTGAGGTGACTAATCTGAGCTAGAAAATATTCATTTTTAGAATCATAAAATAATTCAGGATAGAAGGGATCTCTGCAGTCACCTACAGTGCAACCACCCCACTAATAGCATATCAGAGAACATTATTCTTTTCTTTTTATTTTTCTTTTGGAGGTCTGTGAACTCAGTCTTTTCTGATGTGAATTGGACTCTATAAAACATTCAAACTTCAATGTTCCTAAATTCACTAAAGTGGATTTGGGATAGCAGCATGGAAAGTGTACAATTCCTGTTGTATGGGTTTGCTATATAAATCAAGCAGCTAAAGAACAGAAACAATATCACATACTTAAAAACCTCATTTAAAAAAAGGAAAATCACAGATATCTGCTAAGAACTATTTGCAAAGCATCTGCAAATCAAGAATTATTCAGTGAAGACATTCATGAATAATTTTCACATGACGAATAAATATTCACCAACAGGAAAAATGGCAAAATTCATCAAATAAAACTCTTCGCTGAAAATCACTCATACAGCTCCTGTGTTTATATAAAACTTCAAAGCAGTTGCCGCACTGCCTACCATTCAAGGAGCTGTTGATTTCATTGTAGTTCAAATTTTCTTAAAATTAACTGTTACTTGGAAACTGCTATGCAAGCAAAAGCTGTATTAAATTATATTTATGTTTTAAATATCTGCTTTTATTCACCATTATTAACAAGATTATTAATCATGCCAGACGATTTAAGAGCTTTGTCTATTTATTTTGATATGCACAATGAAATCTAACATAAGGCTAAAGATAAAGACAGGAAACAAATGTGGAAAAGAATTGATGGGAATAGGAAGTCTTCTATTCTTTGCATCTAAAATAAGGTATTTAAACAAGAGTATTTCCCTCATGAAGGAGACATGTCTAGAAGTCAACCTGAGATCTGAGCTTTCTGCTGTGCGTTGTGGGTCATCTCTCTTAATTTAATATATGAGGGAATTTTAATACAATAAATATTTTATATAGAGAAATAAGAAATAATTCTTAGCAGATAAATATATATATAAATATTAGCAGAGATAAAATAACATGAGAGCATCAGATGACCTTCCTCTTAATTAAAAAGAGGACCTGTCTCTGGTATGATAGATCTCATGCAGGCTTTGGAACAAAGCAAACTCCTCGGATGGGGTTCCTTCATCAAGAAGAGCTTTCCTATCATTAAAGTCTCAATAATTGGGGTCAGCACAGATGGAGGCTGGAGGAGATAAGGCCAGGAATCTCTGACCAGTCAAGACAAGGTCTGGAAAGAGTTACCAAAACTTTTCTGCTTTGGTTATGACACAGTCTATGGTCCCCGAAACTTAGCCACAGCACCAGCTGATGCAGAAAACTGAGACTATGATGCTCATATCAAAACAATTCTGGCAACTTCTGCATGCCTCAGTTATACAAATTATGGATTTTTAGAAAGCTTTCCCACAACCTTGGGTTCACAAAAAAGACAGACATACAGCCTTGGTAGTAGCTAAAGGATTTTACCCGTTCTCCTCAATAGACAAGAGTTTCCCTCTGTCATGGACCTGCACACTTTTCCGTCCTGTTACCCTAATAACGTTGCATCGGGTCTAAGAAGCTTTCAGGAGAATGGCACAGACCATAACCACACATGTTATGTGTAAACAAGATTAAAAAACTCTCTTATGTGTCACAAAGAATTTAAAAGAGGCAATTTTGGTAAAAAATAGATACAAGCCTGTTTGTTAGTTTTGATGAAATTAAGCCAACATACATCTGTTAAACTACTCTGAAAGAAAACAGTTTTTTTTTTATTCTTTTTTGAATGCTACTAAAATATATTGAGGAGACTAAGTGGGAAATCCTGCTGAGAATCAAGAGACGGAAAGCTTTCCCCTTAGGCAGCCTGAATACAATGTTTGATTCAGCAAAGGTAAGCTGAGAATGTGTGTCAAGAAAGGCCCATATACATCACTATTTTTATCAAACTGCTGTTGCTGTATTTTCACTCCTAATTTGTGCATTTGCATTGTGAAGTCTGCATGCAAAACGAGTGTTCATTTCTTACCTCTCTTAAAAATAAATAAATAAATAAGATGGAAAAGAGGCAGAAAGAAAGAAGCTCAGAAGGAGAGAATGGTAAATCGAAAACCCATGAGAAAAAAAAAGAAAAGGAAGAAAATGAAAAAGGCAAAC
Organism: Crypturellus undulatus; assembly: GCA_013389825.1. Lineage (NCBI taxonomy): Eukaryota > Metazoa > Chordata > Aves > Tinamiformes > Tinamidae > Crypturellus > Crypturellus undulatus. Next base: position 99,248 of record VWPW01006684.1, on the reverse strand, counting down.
AATAACTTTATAATCAAATAAAATCATCTGTCAGAGTTGATGTACAGAAGATCAAGGAAGAAAAGAGTGCTTAAAAGTCACCTATACCATGAAAAAATGTGGCAGGTGTGAAGTTTATCCATTAGTGTGATGTACTTGTTAGACTACAGCCTTCCTTCTACAGGCAGCCCTGCGTACTGGTAGACATTCTCGGCTGGGCTATTGTCCATGAATAAGCAGATGGAAAACTTTTATCTGTTCACTTATCTGTATATCTTTATATGTATATCTGCAGGCACACACACTCGGATATACACATTGATGTCTCTAAAGTTCTTTTATTTCCTAATTAAATTTCCTCTGTTTTAATAGGGACCAAAACCTTCATTAACGTATTGACTTTGTTGTAACTATTACTAAAGAAACGGCATTATTAGAATATGCTTCTTCTCAAAAGTATGCTAATTGGTACTATTTCCAAAACCCATTTAAATCTTTTTGTCAGATCCTGCATAATAAAAGACATTTTTTTAAAAAAAAATTCCACTGAAATGTGTATCCATTTTCTGATTCAGAGATAAGTGATTTTAGAGAGAGAACAATAATTTTACAAAGCCAACTAGCTGGAATATATAGCAAGGTGAATTATCCCAAAAAATCATAATTAAGTGGATATTGTTGAATCACGGCATCCTTGCAGGCAGTTCTGCTGTCATCCCACCCATCCCACCTCACCCCTTTCTGTCCCATCCCATCCCATCCCATCCCACCCCACCCCATCCCATCCCATTGTATCTCTTTCCATCCCATCCCATCCCATCTCATCCCATTCCATCCCATTGCTCACTGCTGCACCACACAACCTAACAGCAGGTCACCTCCTCCTTTTTGATTTTAGCCTTGCTACAACTCAAATTGGCACAATCCTCACAGTCAAGAATGACTGTGAGTTGCTCTATTTTTCTTTCCAACAGTCTTGATTGACAACTATTTCATAACTTGATATTTAATACAGAAATCGTGTTTCATAATGAAATGCTGTATCAGCCTTAGTTTCCCTGTAGTCTCAGCTTTAACAGTGTTTTGGAAATCTCTGTGTGACTGATTTCTTTTTCTTTCCCTGTGAAGAATGTGCAGTTTCTATACTATTATTTTTTCTAATATGTTGATTCCCTTAAGGTTCCAAAGCTATTTCCACATTCACTGTGTTAGTGTCTTCAGTTTGTTCTTGTTTTGCAGTCTCAAAAGTGCATTTCCAAATCTATTTCTTGCCTTATCTTGGCTTCAACAGCTGACAGGAATGAAGATCCACTCAGGATAAATAAAAGAGGTTATGATGATGGTAATGATTATTGCTATTATTATTTCAGAGCCACTCTAGCTTTCCCCCACAGTGGTAACTCAGTAGCTACTGGATAGCATCTCACCACTTGTAGGACGGGGCTTGGCATCTTTCCTCATGCCTCTCCTAATGTAACTGTGACTACTTAAAATACTTAAAATAAAGACGTCTGGAGATACTTTTATTCTTCCCACTTACCAGCAGAATTAGGACATATCACAGCCTTATGACACTGTGATTTTGCATCTTTGCCTATATGTAGAATAATGTGTCTCCTGCAGATGAAGTCATCCTGTGTGTCAGAGACTCCTGTTTTTATTTATTTTCCCCAATTCAGCTGTCTTGCCTCTCTGCGTGGGTGATGCAAGAGGCATTTTAAGAACCCAGATACCATATTCATCCCTGTGGATTAGTGCCCAACATGTATTTCAGCTCTTAGATTTGATCCCTTTATTGGGGCTGTCCTTAGCTGCCTGTCATTCACTTAAATCTCTCTCTCCTCTCTCCCATTATGCATTAAACCTGAACTATTCCTTCATTTAACTTACTATTTCAGGGTACCATGGATTGTTTGATTCACACTATTATGATGGAATAATATGTGAAAGATTTCATTATTTTGACATTTTTGTCACAATAAGTTTTTGTGTTTTCTTCCAAATATCTCTTTTCTTGGGATACCAGTGCTTTTAAGGGTTTCATTGTTTTCAGCTTACTGAGTATAGTTTAATGCCTTCCTTTACCAAAGCAATAGCTGCGTTAACTCACTCTCACTTTATTGATACTGCCAATGGTAGTGTGGTGTAAGCAAATAATATCCCATATTCTCTCTTTGGATTGTTGTCTGCTTATGCCTCGGTGTCAATTTTGAATTATCTAAGTAATTCTTCTGCACAGAGACCATTACACAGCCTTAAGCACTACTGTTTTTATTATTCTGCATTACTACCTAAAAACGAGGTTGCATTATTCCCACCAAACTCCCATCCTTAAAGGCACTTTTGAGTTACCTGCACTGTTTTTCTGTTCCTGTCCCTTCTGACAGGAAGGGTCACTCATTCATGCAAAATAGCTTGCTTTTCAGATTAGCTTTTATTATTACTATTATTATTATTAGTTATATACATTTATAACAAGCTTGTCATACTGGAATTATGTGTTTCCCTTTCCATGTTCTGCAGGGCTAGTGCATAGTCAGTGTATTTCTGAGTTTTTGCACAGTGTGTGTTTAGTTTTGGAACATATCTTAGTGTTCTTCTACTTGGTTATCATGACTAGTATTTCATCTGCTTTCTGGATGTTTATTCCTTCAGCAAATGAACACACTATTACAAAGGAGTTTTGTTTGTTTGTTTTCTGAGTATTAAAGTAAGCTGCAAAATATTTGTTGTATTTTATTTGCCTTTGAGTGGCATCTTCTGACATTGTACTGACCGGTCTTCCTGACTTTCTGAGCTGCAGGGCAAAATCTGTGTGTTGAGACTCCCCAAGCACATAGCACATCTCCTGGAAAGAGAAAGGAGAGGACAACTAACCCGGAGTAGTTGCCAGGTGGGACACAGCGAGACCTTTCCAGAGTCTCAACAGGTTGGGCTGTTTGGGTAGCTGATGCGGATGCTGGCGCTGAGGGTCATTTAGCTCTATCAAAAGCTCCTGCAGTTCATTTCATCTTGGTCCCTGCATTATCCCGCAGCTTTTCCTCTCCTACCAGCTGTGTGTCTCAGAGACCATCACAGAACTTGGTCATAGATGCTGTGCTTGAAATATCTTCAAGCCTCTGGCGCTTCCAAAGCTGCAAGTTGCCCATCTCTCTTTAGACTCTTATCCCAGTAGCAGCTAGAACATTATTCTTTGAAATTACTAGACTTTAGGAAACAACAGAGCTCAAACAGATTGTCTAATCATCTCCTGTGTGCTGTAGCGATCATGTCACAGGAGATACATTCTATGACTTTAAGTCTTCTGCAGCTACCTGGGCTTTCTGAGGTCTTGCACAGATCAGCTCCATTAACTCCTTCCACCTGGTACTGCTCTGTGCAATGCTTACACTTGCAAAGCCCATATTTTTAATATCACATTTTATCATATTTGCAATATCTATATTTATCATATTTTAAATTGTTTCACAGAACTTGTATTTTAATTTTATTTCTGTTACTGGATTTTTGTGAAGCTGTTCACAGGACAAGAACTCCACATCTATTAAACCTGTCATATTTTCATAGAGGTTTTGCAAGACATTTGCTTAAAAACTGAACTATGTATGTCCAGAATATTTGATAACTGCAGTTTGGATTTGTCTGATTGCCCATTTGAATTTGATGCCTAGAAATCCCCGCAAATTAGTCAAAATAGGGAGAAATGTGTGCTGGACACCTGGTAGTCCTACATGGGGTTGGATAGATTTTTTTTTTTTTTACCAAGGTGTTATTAACAGGACAGAATTCTTTTCATAAACTGTGGCTAACCAAAAACATACAGCCAAAACCACTATCCTAAAGCGAGTCCTTAACCTTTTTAATGGATTATGAATTAGCTGCAGGAATATAACATATTTTTACAAGTCTTTCACATTTCATCATCATATATTTGACCTTATCCTTCTGATGAGCTGTGCTATGGGATTTCTTGCAGTTGGACTTCCTGATAAGGAAGGATCTCTCAGAATGAGGTCCCCTGGGTTCAGCTTTCTGTACTGGGAAGCTGCTCGGGCTAAATAGGGAAATGGGAGCATTTGGTTTTTATGTTCAGATTATCATGTTGTAACATGTGTTATCCTCAGTGCAGCTATGTCTAAGTCGCCATGGTTACCCTGAGTACAGCTTATTTTCAAATACTAACACTTCCATGTGGACTATTCTGCAATATGGTTTGAGGGACACAAATGTCACTGATAAATCTCACCTCCACAGCATCCCTGGCCATAGCCAAAGTTCTCCACACAATATTGCAGAATAATCCTTAGCAGCACAAACTTTCAAATTGCTGGTCACAACCTTTTTTCTTCTAAGAGTATCAACCACATTACAACCTTGTTTCTCCTGCACTTTAACACTGAGATGCACACAGCATCACATTCCTTTTGTGCAGGGGACAGAAAGCAAACGCTGAGAACACACGGCACATTTGAAGAGAAGAAAGGAGAGGTCACTTTGTCCTCGTAGCTGTGACACAGTCGGGCTTAGAGAGTTCTGAAAAAAACAGTTGTCCATGTTCTGCAGAGTTTGGAGGAATACTGTTACTTCCACAGGAGAAAAAGAAAAGATATAAAAAATAATAATGAAAGTTGTAAAATGAAGCTCTTAATGGCTTGAAAATGGCAAAGCTAAAGTTTCCTGTACCTTCCTAATTGCACCTCTCCTGCATGGTTTTAGGAACCTTTTTATTTTTTATAGTATCACCTTCTGTTTCTCAAATTATACAGTATATAGTAGCGGAGTTGGACTATCTTTATATCACCTCAAGGACAAGTATGAACTTTAGTTGTGATTCCAAATGTTAAAGGAAAGCTATTTCACATGTTTAAGAATCGGGTGTTATTTTTATATTTAACTGCTCTATAGAATGTGTGCCATTTCCTCCAAACAGAAAAGCTAAGCACAGCTCAGCAGGTCTTGTGCACGTTTACTTGTGTGTGTTATTTTTAGGCTTACAGATGCTGATGCCACCAACAGAGCAGAAGACAAAGAGGTGAAGGACTTATAGGTGTTTTGTGAGCGACTACAAGTCAAAGAATTGATCCTTGGGCAGCAGGGGTTGGAAAGGGCAGTCTGAGTGATGAGGGGTTCAGGGATTGCTTGCTCTCTGCCTGCATTTGGCCTTCCTTTGCTTCCAACTAGAAAAATATATCCAAGGACAGCTGAAGGACCTAACAGTTTTGTTCTCACCTTTTCCCTCACGTATAAATTTTTATGCCCACTGGCATGCTACCTTCTTCCCCCTTTGCGGGTTTTAATGGCCTTGCAAACCCAAGACATTTTAATTTATGGAATACTGAAGAACTTCAACTGAAACCAAAGGCAGGTTTCATCTCACAAAATGCCCCTGTCAAGCCCATTTGAGGGTGCCACTAGTTTTATCTGAAAGACCCTGTCTAGACATGTTAAGATGTCCTAAACTGACCTTATTTGTTATTAATTACCTACATGTGTGTCCTACGATGGCTATGACGGCTGGAGATGCCTGTAATGTAAATGTCAATCTAGAAGGCTGGGATCCTCCTCATCCAATTAAATCTACATAAAGGCAGGTGGGATGAGTCCCAACCTGATAGACTAAAGATAAATGCACACATCTAAGATTATTTAAGATTATTTTTCCTACTGAACACACATTAAAAGAAAAAAGATAGGAAGAATACTTTACTGTAAACATTCATGCTTGACCTGTGTAGCATCTATCACAAAAAAAAAAGTATTTTTTGCCTTCTAGAGTCTGAGTATTCTCTACAATATCATATTTACATTGTTTTCCACATTAATCATTTCTCAGGAAGAATTAATTATTACAAATCAGAAAATGATTTCAATATATTCCATCTATAACAAACAAAACCATTAAATTATTGAATGTGTCATTTATATCTATAAAAATGCCATTAGCTAAAAAAAAATATTTTTGTAAACATTAGGAAATCAATGAAGCACAAAGTGGGAAAAACTTATTCATCTGAAGTGAAATAATACAGTATTATTTAAATATATCTTGCATTGATATCTTCTAAATGGCTACCATACTCACTAAAAAGTTACATTCAATTATCAAAATCAAATTGTCATATATTTAAGATATTTTAAAAAATCAGGATGTCCCTTTCTCTCTTCTCTCTCCTTTTCTCTCTTCTCTCTCCTCTTCTCTCTTCTTTCTCTCTCTCCCTCTCTCTCTCTCTGTGCAAAAGAAACCTATCATGAAAGCAGAAGACCTGAAGCTTCTTTTTATTCCTTTCTGCTTACTATATCTTTGTATAGATTTAAGGAATTTCTCTTCCCTCCTTATGGAGAACTTGGAAATCCTCAGGATTGTGTTGGTTCACCTGTTTGGTCCCACACATAAGTAACCAGGAGGTGGAGTGGGAGTTCTTCTGCAGAGGACCTGGCACCACAAGCTACATGAGATAAGATGAAAACCGAGTGCAGGATATATATCCCAGCAAAACAGAAGGCAAGTTCATGATTATGAAATTATAACAACACAACTCCAGAGAGCAGCTGTCACTACTTTCCTTCTGAGACTGGATCTCTGAGGTGTGTTGGGAGTCTCCGAGGAGACTCACTGGTACTTCCTGGAGCGCTGCCTGTGCCAGGAGCATCTCCTCTGGGTCCCTTTCCTCAGAATTTTCCTTCGGGATGTAAGTGTCCTAAGGCTCTTCATTAAATATGAATTTTCAAAATAACCCTGGAGAAAACATCATTATCTTTTCTAATTTAGACAATCTTTTTGTTCTGCAGCTTTGTTGCATCCTAATGTGTATGAAGCACCCTTAAGTGAGGACTTAACTCACCTTTGATTTGATAAAAGATCTGTTGTCTGTCACCAGGGATGATTTCTCAACTCTACTGGTGCTTTGAACTCAAAAAATCAATTGAACTTTAACTATAAACTCATTCTCCACACTCCACCAAGTTGCTAACTGCTTATCACGAAAAGACTTAGCAGAGATCTCTTTGGAAACATTAATAAAACAGAGGTGGGTATTGGAGTCAGGCTCAATGGACAGACTAAGCACTTTCTCTTGTATCTAGAAGAAAAAAAAAGATTCTGATTTCCAATATATATATTTTAGGACCTAGTTTGGAAGGGGCTTGCAGACTGTAAGAGGTTTTAGAAAGGAATGTGCTCGGGAGGTTGGGTGCTGAAAGGCAGCATCACTTGTAGCCCAGCATCCCAAAGCAAAAGGAAAGATCTGCCCTCTTGGGACTCTTTCTAGATTTGAATACTTTTCACTAGAGAAATAGTCTGTTGTCATTTTCTCCCTTTTTCTTTATTATAAAGATAACATTTAAGTGCATTTTAGCAAGTATATATCCTCCTGTAAGATTCCATCTTTCCTCTTTACCTAGATGCTTTCACAACTGTTACACAACTGTTTGTAAATGATAGTAGACTTGTGACCTGTTAAAACCAACTAACTTCCACCCAAATACTCCCAAAATTGTTAATAAAAATGAAGGTTCTTCAAACACTATGTTGAACTCAAAATTTCCAGAACATCTTTCTTGCAAACTAACTTCATGTATTTCATGCATTTAACAGTTGGTTTTGACTTTGATGTTTCAAATTCCTGTCACATGCATTAACTCTACTAAATTCTCCTTTGGCATTAGACACTGAAAGACTCTCAGAGAGCAACAGCAGTGAGCTCTGAAATACATTTCAGTTCAGAATTTTGATCCAATTACTTTTGAAAATTGCATGTTGAGAAATGAGAGGGGAAATATTTCAATGTACCCTTCCAGTTCCAGTTTTTGAACAGCTTAGGAAATGATTGACATTCTGCAATGTGTAGAATTTTATATTCAAAATGTTTAGTGAAAGTAGAGACACTCCATAAAGCAAAAGCACATAAATCTGTGAAGACCATCTACACTGCATGCCAAAAATTCAATAGAAAAAGAAATGCTATTGAAAATTCGACTGCGGTTCTTAGAATATATTTGATAAATGCAGAACAAAGAAGTGGAATGAGAAAGACTCCAAAGCCATAACAAACTGAAGTACATATAATGGAAAATAAACAAAAGCAAAAATGAGAATTTTAGTGCTTCGGTTTTGGATCAAAACCGAAATCATGTCCTCTAAGTAAGTGAAAATAAAAAAGGGGTATAATAGTCCTTTGGAAATCATCTAGATAAAGAGATGATTTTTACTTTTCAAAGCCAAGAGCTTGGCTTAGATCTATGTGCTTTTGGGAAGGAAAGAACGTACAAGAGTAACTCAACATGAGATGTGAACAAGTGAAGTGGTGGTGCTGTTTTCTAGGTTACCAAGGTGAGCAACAGTATTGATTAAAAAATATCAGAAAATAAATGGAGAGAATTGGTTGGGAGAAAAATGTGATGAGGTGGAGTGCTAAGTTTTATTAACTCAAACACAAATTGCAAGCAAAATATACAAAAAGAGATGCCTATGAGAATATGTGTGAGTCCTTAGCGCTGTAAAAGAGTATATGTGTGTGTGTATCACACAACTGTGATTTTTAACAGTAAGATTTTAACAGTAAGGTTTTTCGTTTACTTCCTTCATCCCACACAAGTCTAATTCTTTCTAAGGCTCCCATCTCTAATGCTAAATATCCATAAGATACTGCCAGAGTTTAAATAGATTCCCTGCTCAACTGGTAAAAGTCTTGTTGCCAACAGACTAACTCCACTAGTAGCTGATCAGCAAATGAAAAGCTGATACCTAAAAAGTGAATATGAAATTTATATTTATCCGTATGGGTATACTCAATATGCCATGTTACATTTACTGGAAAAAAAAGTTAATAAACATTTGGGGCTTTCATTATATTTCTAAGCCCGTTTCCTGCACTATGAAACAATGTAAGAATCTTGCCTCAGCTTATGCTTCGAAAGTGAACAAATGAATGTAAATCCCAGCAACACTGATTCAGTGGAATATAAAATGGTGTTGCCGTGGAGAGATCCTTCAAAACCTTACGAAGAGAAAAATAAAGTACTATTAAATCATTTACTTTATAAATATTAACGAAAAACCTAGCCCACTTCATTGGCTTTATACCATTAATCTCAAAGAGCCTAATAGTCCCGGTCAGATTTAGAGTTAGAATTTCCTCTTGAGGTCAGCGGAAAATTTTGTCCTGTATTACATTGAAAAGTGTTTGCTCTGTCTGTAGCGCATTCTGGTTTTGACTTGTTAAGAGAAGCCTGGGCAATTGTATTCTGTTTCTGGAGGAGGGATGAAAGGTCACAGTATTTTCTAAATATTTTATATTTCATGGAGTAATTTTAGGGCCTCTGGGAATCTTAGTCACTTACTTTAGGATTACTGTTCAGTTTTGTGTTAGCAGCCGCTCTTGGAATATGGTCTTTTATCATGAGCCCAGAGCATGACCACTCTCATTGCTTGTCTTTTCTTGCCCCTAGGAGCTGGTAATCTGAAAATCAGCTAAGCAGTAGATGTTCTGTAGCCAAGATATTTTCCAAGGTTATCACAGGAACTGAATGGACTATATGTACCATGTTTGCATATGCAATATTTGAGAGGATACAATTTAATTGCTAATGCTTAGATGTCTGATGGGTAACATGATCATGATTCAGAAAGCAAGTCAAATTGATTGGTTTATGATGACAAATTTTTTTGCTCTTAAGAGCTCTTTGTTGCATGAGATTAAGCCTGGGACACCATTTTGTGTCACCATGTAGGGTTCAAACTAGCCAAGCTCTGCTTTGCTCTTCTCTTCCCACTTTCTCCTCTGTCTTGTCCTTCTCCTGAGGACTTCAATGTTCTCTAGGTCATGCTTTTCTCCTTCCTTCCTCTCATTTCTATAAAAACTGTGATTGTTGGGTGGGATTAATCTGAAATGGGATAGTTTGTATCCCAATGAATGTGGGAAGAAAGGAAGTAGTGCTCTATGTCTACTGCTTTCAGCAGTGGTGGTATTTAATAGAAAATAGTCTCTAGACTCAGTAATTTCATAATTGCTAGGAAGCAATATTTTGGAAAAAAAAAAAGAGCAAATCTGGTTGCAGCCCCCAGAAAACTCTTTAGTTCTTTGTAGAATGAACTAAAGTTATTTGTAAGAAAAGGCTTAATAATATTGTGCAATGGCTTAATAATAAATGCAATGAGACTGTTTCATGTGAGCAGTGAGACCAGATCCACTGACTATATGACATATTGTTCTGTTCCATACACAGAGAATAAAACTCTCTGGACAAACATAATCTTGAGGTCCCCACGAACCAGTACTGGCAGCTTCTTGAGGCTCCAAGTTTGTTCATATTCTGAAAAAAAGATCTATGAAAGTCAGATGTAAAAGAATGAAATGAGAAAGAGGAGAAGAAACTTCAAGTTCACATTCCTAGCTAATGGCTCTGGAGTTGAGGCTTTATAAACTCATTAAATATCTCAAGATGTGGAATAAAATTGTTAGTTGACACAGTGAAGTGACAGCAAAAAGCAATACCAAATTATGTACTACCTTTCTTCAGTTGCTAGTTTATACACTTCAGACAAGAAAAAAATCTTTTCTATAAAGCTTTAAATGCTATCAAGATGTATCTATTATTCATGTATGAATTCTTCAGAATTTATAGGTTTTTGTTTGAATTGCCTATGAATCTTTAAAACCTCTGCCAGCTTCTAATCAGCTTCAGTCATAACACTGGCTAACTCTGGAATATAAAGGGAGATTAACAAGTAAATATTCCTTCCTATTTTTGAATTTCACAGCCTTTCTATGCCTCGGAGCCTCCAACTGTACTACCTAGGGCTCTGAACTCATCAGGTCTCAAGAAATGCTGGTTTGGGCTAACTTTGTAGTTTCATAGAAGAAGGAAACCTCAGAGCATGCGGTTTGTTATGCAGCAGCCCACCCTGTGCATCACACTGACCCTGCGGGGCTGGAGCGATGCTTCTTGGACGACAGGCAAAGTTGTATTTCTAATCACTTATGGTTATCAAACCACACAAGGTATGTTTTGCAGAAATAAGATGATTAGCTTGTTGTGCTGGCCAGCTTCCAGTTTGGAAAGCTTTGTTCACTGCATGCAAATGTATCCAGTAGTTTCTTGCAGAGCTCCTTCTCCCATAAAATCCAGCTTGGAGCTGTTGAACGGGTGTTATATTCCTCCTTGGAAATCACTGGATCCCAGTATGAAAGACTAAAGAAGGTATGGTATTGTTTTAAAACTTTGGGAATTTATTTTTAAATAAGAAGACATTAAACTGTTCCTGTTTTTATATGAAGAGGGAGAAGAGCAATGAGGGAGAGGGAAAGATTTCTGATTACGGCAGGAAAGCGAGTGGAAAATATATCAAATAATGCATAAGATAAACTAATGAGTTATTCTATAGAATAACATTTATTGCAGTGACTGGGGACAACTAAATCCCCCAAATTATTGTTTTGAAATTGGATTTTTTTTTTGGAGTTTTCAAGCTCATCTATAAACACTACCTGCATCTCACATTATTCTTAAGATTTCTTATTTAAATCTTTAGAAAGAAAATCTCTTTTCAGTGCAATGAGTTTGCACTTATAGTAAACAAAATCTTCAAAAGGATGGGGAAATCTTCAAATCTTCAAATGGGGGAATGATTCAGAGTCCCAGACAAGAAGAAAAGCCTGTGAACAGTGGACAGCGATATATTGGAGAGAAGAAAGTTAGAATTAGGATTTGTCTGAGAGGGGTGAATCTAACAGGCTGCTTTGATTCTGCAAACTGAGTGCCTCTATCATCATGAAAAATGGTTTGCAACACATCTATCTCTCTGTCATTTTAAATCTCTGGACCCCCGTTAGCACTGAAATGATCTTTCCAGCCTCAGAATTTTCTGGATGGATGCAAGTCATCTTCCAAAGCCTTCGAGCTGTTGAAAACGGCTTAGGCAGAATTTACATGCTGCTTAAAAAGCAGCATGTAAAGTATTCTCACGGGTAGAACTGAAAGACTTGAAGATGTGAGGTAGAATATACCAAGTAACTGGCTAGTTGCTAAGAGTAGTAGCCTCCTTCCATGGATCATCTACGACCACATGATTGTAGTCTCATAGGACCCTAAAAAGCAACACACAGGTGACTAACAAATGATCCATTTTGCATTTTAAATGCCATTTGAACCATATCAGGATTTTTAGAAGAGAATGTAAAATAGGGGATATTCAAAAGGATAGCACATTTTTCCTTCTAAAAATTTATAAATGAATATCTAATATCAAGTCCAAGACAAAGAAAAACTTGCAGAGATATAGCTGTTTGCAAAGGACAGTTTTACTACTGAAGATTGGTGAGGATTCCGCACTGTTCAGGTCTTAGCTCTACTGTCACTGTGGTGAATACCCAGCAGTATCTCCTGCAAAGCCATTGGAGAAAAGTCAGTCCTCTTTCAAGATTTTGTATTTATTTATTTATTCCCTGCTTCTCTATATTTTTTCCTGAGGAAAATTTAGACCTAGACTTTTCAAATGTGTCCTTCCTTCAAACAGGATGGTGCTAAAGACCTTCCTCTCTTCTTGGAACTGTTTTAACTCAGCTTGATATGCACCTGCATGAACATACTTGACTGCAAATGACATGGAAACTGCAGGGCCTTAAGTATCTATAATACAAACTCTTGCCTGGCTGCAGAATCCCTCAGAAATCCCTTGGACAAAATGAATCACCTTGAATGAATTAAGAATTTCCAGAAGTCTCAAAAAAGTAACTTAGTGCACAGGTTTTTCCAGGATGTATCATGTGCAATTAATGAAAAGTAGATACCAGACAACAGGCAGCAATGTGGGTTTATAAATCAATGAACATTCATTGAATAAAACGGGTGCAACATGGGAGCTTTTTGTTAGTAGAATAATAGGGTTTAATATAATTAAAGCTTTCTTTCTGAGGAGTGGATTGTCCCTCAAATGGTTTATTTATTTTCTCTTTCCACTCCCGCCCCGCCCCACAAAGCATCTACTGTATTCATTCCCCAATGTCAGCGCCTGAAGAATGCCCGTTTGGATTCTCGATGTACAATCGCAGTCTCCTTGGAGACAAAACTTTTATTTATTTATTTAGGTGGCTTCCAGAAGGAATCTGTTTCTGAGAGAAGCACCAGAGGTAGGAAACAGTGGCATCACTAGGTGTAAGTGAGATGGTTCTGGCTGACCAAAAAAAATACTGAGTTTCTATCAGCTCAGCTGAGTGTCAATAGATTAACTGGGCTGTGACTGGAGGTTTAAATAAAGATAACCATTTTCAATTGCATTGTATATGTACTATAATATCTATGTATACACATGTATATATATACAGAATAATAATATACGAGAATCATGGCACGTTATTGTATTGTTGCTGTCAGATTTCGAAGCAGATAATTCAAAGTATGTAGACAGATATGGATATGAATCAGATATGGATGTTCTTTACTTACTGACCAAGCTATGTGAAAGCCAAGTACTTCTGCCAAAGCCTACAGGGAATGATACAGTGCATGCAACCAAGGCAGCATCTGAATTAGATTCTGCTCTGATGTCAGAAGACGTGTACAGAAATGGCATCAGTTATCTATCTCCAGAATTCCTAATGTAGATCCAGGGGACTTACTAGGATACAACACGGTATTGGGGATAGCAGCTAATTAACATCCTTGCCTACTTTAGTTCCAGACAAACATAGCAGCCAAGGAACTATGCTTGGTGATAGTAAAATCATTAAGGAGAATACATTGACTTAATAGGGGGATGAAATTAATACCAGACTACTTGAGGAAGGCTAGATAAAACAGGACAAACTGATTAGAAATTATTTCTGCAACTTTCACATAAATGATATATTCCAATACACAGCCTTTTATTCCTTAGCTGTCTGGTATTTCTGTTTCCTCTGTCACGTTCTCTTTTACTATATGCACGAAAATAACCTGCACTAACAGTCTTTTATCTTATTACTGAAAAGAAGTAAAATTGTTAGAAAAGTAACTTTATAGCAACTTTAATACATTCCCAAGTTCAAGGATCACATTTCTAGTGACAGATCATAAACTGCGAGCCTGATTTGTATGAACAATTAGCTTGAGCAAATGAAGTTATTTGATATGCCAGTTCTGATAGAACAATTTATTTCTTTTCCCCTGTGCAATCATCATGATTGTCAAGGCAATTGTAAGGACAATTGTGATTTAAGGCAGGGACTGTTTGCTATTCTGGACTTGAACTCGTCCTGAAACCAGAGCCCCATTTTGGCTGGTCTCTTGCCACTGCCTTGATTACCATGGTTAGAAGGAATAATTTCATGGTGTTTTCCTGAACAGAGATAAACAATTGATGCTTCTGCAATTGTAATGTGCAATGCTGGATTCCCTTTCCCCACCACAAAGATATAAGTAGAATATATGGGATTTGTATGACTAAATACTTATTCATAAATCAAAACTATACAGAAGACATTAAAAGAAATATGATGAATGTACATGGGGAGTAGCAGCAATGGGTAGATAACCTAGCCTTCCAATCTACGACTTTCTACTGTTTCTTTTGAAATGGAAATCTAATGATAGTAAAAGGTTTCTGACTGGCAGTAAAACGCCCCATTTTGTTGTGTATTTTGCTTCACAGAAGGTATCCAGCAGAAACAGTGCTGTAATCATTACACTGCCACAGCTATGCTTCACAAATCCTACTTGCAAATAAGGAAAGGTCTTCCTTTTTTTAACGTCTATCTTTGGCCTCTCTGCGGTGGAGCTTGTTTCCTAGAACTTGTTTTCTCCTAAGCCAAAAAATTTCCATAAAGATGAACTGGTTTCTGTCTGATACAGAGCAGTTGGGGATGGAACATGTTGCTCTGACCCAGGCTGAGCAGACTTCAAATTGAATCTCGTCTACAACACAGAGCTCTCATCCATGCATTCCCCACCTCATACATATATATTCCTTTCCAAATCAAAGTACTCAGATTTTGCACCAGAAAATAAACATCCTTTACACGTGGAAGCATTAGGAATGCTTCGTGTTTTGCTAGAGGGTCATTCAAAATAACAAACTTAGAAATTTTGAAAGTTTCTGTGGAATAAACTATTTCCATCTTTTGGTAGATAGATCAGCAGCCAGGTAGGTTAATCGTGTAGGTCTGCAACCCACTGAGAGCAAGCTGGGCCCATAGAAAGGCATTTCATGCCATCTGTCATACATAAATTAAAAGCTCGGTAGAATGAATCAGACCTTAAAGGAGAATTTATCACGTCCCCAGCTTTTAGGTTCCAGTGAATAATCACGTGCTTTCACTCGTTTGAATTACTGTGGCCTTAGCTTTCATCTACTTCTTCTCCAACAGTTTTGAGATACCTTCAGAACCTGAAGGAACCTGAGGAACTCAGGAGATTAAAAATAGTTCTAAAATTGCATGAACTTGAAGCTCTTCATTTAGGACACGAGAAAGTAAAATTTAAATACTGCTTGAGTACTAAGCAAAAACCTGTTGTCATTAAACAGAAGCTGAGAAAACATATTCAAGATAGACCGTATCCCTTGGGGTTTGATGAAAGTAGAGAAAGAGCAATTAAGATGCTGTGACTAATATAAATTTGTCAGTAAGAGAAGGCAATCTTCTGCTGTCTGAAACAGCTGTGCAAAGTTCCCACAATAAAATGTAGGATTCAGTGTGCAACTGTGAGGAATGAGTGTCCTTTGCTGTGTCAGAGACTCCCAAGTGGGCACAACATAGAAGCACAACGAGTACACTTCTGCTCTGAGTATTTACTTTCTCCAGAAAAGAAAACTAACACAGAGCACAAAGATGTCTCCATGGACTCACAGAGAGAACAAGATCTTTTCTAACAGGCACCAAAATGAACACAACCTTCATTACTATCTATCTGGACCACATACCAAAGTCATTCTTTCCTCCTGACATTTCTGCATAATAATGCAGAATATTTGTAGTAAAAGGCATTTTGATAAATGGTGGACATATACAAAATTTCTTTTCTTCATTTCTCATGAAGAATACCTGTAGTATTCTTTAAGTAGATGAGAGTCAACTTAAATCTATGAGGAAAAACTTCAGTGCTAGGCAAAACCTAGACATTCCTACTCCTAACATTTTCCCCCTTTGCTAAGCTGCGTATTTTTCTTAGAGTTACTAATGTTTTACTTAGAAAAGAAGTTTTGTTGCAGCCATGATAGTTAAAGGCTAGAAATTGTCCAGAGAGACAGTGTCTATTTTGGAAAGCTTTTGGAATTCAGGAATTTTTCAGGTCTCCCAAAGAGAAACTGCATGTATACTTTCAGGGTGGCTGACTCTTCCCTCCCACCCCAAAACAGATCAGATAGCGAAATAGAAATATTGATTCTTCTTTCTCATCTTGTCTCTCACTTTGGAAAAGAAAAAAAAAAAGTTATTATGCTTCTTTAATCATGGATTTGGACACTGAAGAAATAAAAAAATACAGAAAGAAAATTAAATGAGGGCTGTTTAGACCCAGCTGGTCAGCAGAAGTCTGCCCGTTGGGTAGAAATGGCACAGTCTACATTTATACCAGTGAATTAAGTATGCCTGGGAAGGTTCCCTGGCACTAGAACATGATCGTTTATGCTAGTAAAGCATTAGAACATTTCCTGGCAGGGTTTAGACCCATTCCAACAAGCTCTTTCCCTGAGCAACTTCTGGACATGGTTTGGCAGCTGGAGCAGCCCAGGAGCTGTTCCAACAGGCAGTTTGCACACAGACAGCCTGTTCTGGAGGCCGAAGCACTTTGTTAGAAAAGATAAGCAACGTCCCATACCAGTTGGCCCCATTACTTGAAGGTATTTTATTTGCTTGTGTAGATGTAGCCATTGCAAAATCTGTTCCAACATGTGGGCATAGGAACAGGCCAAAATCTTGGCAGTGAAAATTTGCTCAAAGGAAGAAAGGCTCAAGATAATGTTTCATTTGAGAGGAATCTCGTTACTACTTATTAAGCCTCAAAGTCTGATCAGGTATTATAGAAAGAAAAGGATTTTGTGCTCAAGAAATGGAGTTCCCTTGTAGCGTTTTAAAACGGGTACTAATTTTAGAAGATATTACAGTCAGGGAGATATCATGGTACACACAAATTTCACTTCCCCAGAGTTAAATGTATTATTCTACCCAGTTTATCACAATAAAATAAAAGCAAAATAAAGACACACTGACAAAGACTGGAAATGTGAATGCAGATTTTGAATTTAAGTTTGGATAAGATTAGTAATATGGATATGATTGTCTACTGAGACAGAGAGACAAAATAAACAAAAAATATATGATTGTATTCAGTAGTCCTAAGAAAAGTCAAATAACTCTAAAAAAAAAAGGCAGCTCTGCAGTTCTCTCTTCGTGAGAATCATTATTGAGGATGACTTTTTTTGATCTTTTAGATCAAAATAATATCAATGATTCAGAGATTGATGACGATAAAAAAGGAGCTCCAGAAGCTCCAGAAAAGAGCTTCACCAGTCACTGTGATTTGAAAAGCTCTGCTGGTATCCTACAAGTAACCCCTGCTAACATTCAATATTGACCACAAAGTGGCTTTGGTACAGTGAAATAAAATAATAGAAAAAAACATAGATTGTTGAAGAGAAAATTTCTGAAGGAAAATTAGACTACTGCTAGCTGTATCTTTAGAAGTGCTTGAACCATTCAGATGAGCTAACATATTCAAAGATATAGAAGTATTCTAGGACAGATATTAGATGATTAGGAAAGATATTTGGAAAAAAAAAATGGAAAACTTTTCAGTTTCTTCTGATCATCAAGGTATTTAAAAGGAAAAAAAAGGTTAGAGGGCTTAAAAATTGTGTGATGAAGACAACAAAACTGGTTTTAGGTTTCATAGAAATAGAACAAAGAAGACCTTAATACATTCATTTCCACTGTAGTCATTTAAGAGGAGGAAAGAGAAAGAGGACTTCATACAAGATTAAATTACCTTCTGAAAAGCATGCTTGCCATGACATGAGTATCAATATTAATGCCAAAATAATTTCTTTTGTAGCTCCAAAATCAGGTAAAATTTTTGCAGAGCATGAAGAGTCAGGTCAGAGATAAAAGGAAAGATAAGAGTAGAAAGTAGGCTGAGATCCACTATCACCATCAATGACTTAACATTGCATCATAAATGGCAGAGCTAATTCTGCTGTTTTCTCGGTCTGACTATCACTATCATGTCGTTCAATCAGCAGAAAATCTTCCTCAGCTAGTGTTAGTAAACAGTGTATACTTTTCACTTTATCCTATAGGTTTTCTTGGGATTTATTATTCCTCACCATTATGTGGAATATAACAGGCAGAAATGCAAACACAACTGAGAAATGATGCCCAGATCTCTTAAAAAGAAGGAAAAATACAAAATATATAGTTTCTGCATAAAAGCATTCTGTGATGACTAGAAATCCTCCTCTAGCAGCAGGTGAAGAGCCAGCATTAGAACAATTAAGAACCTCTTATCTGAACTGGAAAGAGGGCCATAAAAATATTCTGACACCTTGTCGCCTTCTTATATAACGAACTTCACTAAACTTAGCTATAGGCACTTATTTCTCTACAAACACTGGCCTCTGAAAATGTGTTCTCTGGGGGCAGAGGAAAAAAAAAAAGCAACCAAAGTTGTTCGCAAACCAACAGCTTTGACAAACTTACTGCTGCAGTTGGCAATGCAGTTAACCAAAAGCTCATTAGCAATGATGGAGATAAGGGAGTTAAGTACTATCATTTTTTTAGCCTACATGAAAGAAAGAAAAAGAAAAAATAATCAAGTAAATCTTGTTATTACTCTCTATTTTAAATGTTAATTATATTTTGATTACATAGAAGTCTTGTTGTTCTTCGTGGGATACTATGATTAAAGACAACAAATTCATAATGATTATTTATAAATAATTTAAGAAAGTGGAAATTCAGGAAAAAAGAATGGAAAAGAATATGCAAAAAACCTAAGCAATGCTTGTTTCAGTTAAAGGCTTTTATGTTCTCTCCATGGAAAACTTTCAGAAATTTCCTTTGATACATTGTCTTTTATTAGGACCATTTTTCTCTAAACCAAATTTACAGTAAAATATTTATTTCTTTCAAGTCAGTAATTAGTGTTGCATCATGTATCTTTGACAAGTGAATATATTATACAGATGAACAGTAAAGTCCCATGAGAGGGACTGACATATTAAGATGCATGAACACTACTTAGAGTAACACCAGATTGTTTATGAAAGGGCAAAATGACTTCACCTAGTCAATAAAAGTGATAATATAGTTAATTAGGCTACTAAAAAAAAAAAAAAGCAAAAACAAATTCCAGAATTTTCCATGAAAATATCTTCAAGCTTTCAATAGAAATATACACAAATGAGAGACAAGATAGTGCTTGGGATACACCATGGTGTAAAGTCTTCCCAGATTGCAACTTTCATCAGGTACTGTGGAAGCTTATGTAAAACAAAAAACACATGGAAACACATAGAAAAAACTGCCATCTGAACCCAGTAATGGTGGTTAGCCTTTCCATGTTAACTTTTTAGAAGTGAGAATTATCCCATACCTTCTTTTTTAGTTATTTTCAAATAGTGTTTTACTGGTGGTGCGGGGAGGAGAAGAAGGCAGAGGAAGCCAACTCAGAGATCTGAAATTAATAAATTTTCTCTGTACTTTCCCCCCTTATGACATATATATTTTTTATTAATTTGCAAAGATCTTTTGAATATAAATATTTTCATGAAGCATTCAGAATACATTGATCTCATCTCATTTATTTTTTTAATACCAATTCATGTATTTTCCAGTTAAGCCGTAAGATTTGTGTATAGACACTGGTATGGGCCCAGTCGCAGTTAAATGTCAGAGCCGCTGTATTTTAAAATGCTCAAACATTTTGCATTTTCTTCTGTCGTGTCATAATAAAGGTCTAAAAATAGGATTTCTGTAAAGGCTTGCATTACATTTATGTATAATTTGTATATAAAAATACTTTAAAAACAATATAGTCTAATAGGTCAAGATCTTTCTTTAAAATGCAGGCCATAATACTCTCCATCAGCCTGCGCTTTAACCTCATCAGAACAAATCTCTGCATATTATAATATTTATTATAATTCACAGAATCACAGAATGGTTGAGGTTGGAAGGGACCTCTAGAGATCATCTAGTTCAACCCCCTGCTCCAGCAGGGACACCCAGAGCACAAGGCATCATAGTATTTTAAGCTGAATAAAACCCCAGGATAGCCAGGAAGATCTGATGTCTGTTTCTCTCCCCTGCATACGCCTGTTATTGTCGTGCTGCACCTCTGAAACTTTTGATGATCAAGTCATCATACTTTAATGCTATTCTTTGGCAACTGCATAGAATAAATCTTAGTCTTATCTTATATCTATATCTTATGCACCCAGAAAGCCACCAAAACTGGAAGCTCCTAAGAGTTCTTCCTTTCAGTGATTTCTGTCCTGTGTTTTACTCAGACTGGCTGATGAAGATGTCAAGAAAAGAACCTCAATATATTTTTCATCAGCTTTTTCAGGGCATATAATCCAATGTACATCAATATCTGGGTATAGAGATGAGTCTGTAGTTCCACATCTTCATTGCAATTTGGGTGTTACTGAAGTCTACTCAGAGAAAGCGCTGAAGCAAAGTATGTAAAACTCTAATAGTCTATGACCACTCACAGCTACTGCAGACCCAGCACCACTTTTGACTACTTCCACCTACTTAGTACTATGTAGATACTAAGTTAAGATCAGAGTGGTTATTTTCTCCAATTTTGCTAACAGTTATGATGATATTAAGGAATCGTTTTAGTTCATATCTGTTAAAACATCTTCACCCTTCCCGAGTATCGCTACTTGTCTGACCAAATTGCCTATCAGCTTCAGCAGTTTAACAAATTCAGCCACCAAGATGATTTTATCAGCAGAGCTGAGACTTCACAGCAAGATGGTGTTAAATTCAGAGAATCTGACAGCTTCCCTCTCAGATTATCTGCCACACAATCAACAGCAATTTTAAATGACAGTGACAGGATTCAGCCTTTGCCTAACCATGGTTCTGTTTTTTTATATCAGGCAACTTTCCATTCCCATTTCTCTTATAGGGGTTTTCTAGTAATAAAATTGTTTAATAGGGATTTGAAGATTGTTTCATCAGATCCTACAGGCTTATTTCATTGAACCAAAGACCTAGTGAGAATGTACCAAAATGATTTACTAAATTTACTTTTTTTAAAGGAGCAACCTTAAGTTAAAGACCTGGTCAATGGTAAAGCAAACAGCTATAAAGCCACATTTTGGCCTTTGCATTGCTGATTTGGGTTGTGATCAAGGAATTAAGGATTTTCCTTGAAATAAAACAAAACACAACATCAGCATGGTATCTTTATTCTTGTATTTGCTCTTGAACATGAAGAGCCTTAGTTAGCTGTTGTCTTCGGATACAAAGAAGTTTTAATTAGGAGACTGTATATTATTGTTAGTAATGCCGTTATTTCATCTCGAAGTTCCCTTAAAACACTGAAGAGAATACCATCCAGTGCTGGCAATGTGTTAGTGCTCATTATGCCTGTTGTATTGTATATTTATGCTTCTTCCACAGCTGCTTGCAGAGTTCCTCAGCGCCCTCCAGCAAAGCCTGGGGACCCCAGGTGGATTTTGGGTCCAGAGGACACCTGAACACAGCCCAAACACAAACCCTTGCCCCCCTAGAAGGGGGCAACAGGGTAGATTTTTCTCAACTCACCTCCCTGCTTTGCCTCTCTCACAAGTGACAGCCATGGACAGAGTCAATACAGTTTCCTTTAACACAGGACACTGTCTAAGGGAGGTACAGCTTCAAATCCATCCTCTACTGGCAATGGTTAAAACTCAAACATGAAATGTTTTAAAACGTTGTTTTAGGTATTCAAGATGAGAGTCTGTTAAGTCTCCTGCTGAAACTGCTAGACTTCACAGAATAAGTAAATATGCATTGGGCAAAAAAAGTCTATGATCTTAGTGATTAGGGTATTCATGTGGCAGGGGAGACATGAGTTCCTGACATATTTTAATGAATATTTACATAATTTTATATGAAGTATTCACTGGAACAGAAACAGCAAGTGGCCTAATCACTTACCTATAGAATCATAATTTTCTCCCCTTTCAGCTCAATTAATTTTTAATTGTATCTCACAGAAGAAGAGCCTTAAGAGAAAGTGCTGTCTTTGCAGACTGACCTAGTATTTCAAGTGTTTACCTAAAGAAATAGTTTGAAGTCCCTTAAACAATGAAGAGATTTAAATCTATTTCTCACAATTTCTCAGTATGCTAATTAAGAAGGGAACAGTGATTTTTTGTTTATTTTGTTTTCTTGTGATCCTAAAAAGTACTGCTCAGGCAAGGGTTGAACTCCAGTACATTTTGCATTTTAAGCTCAACGTTTATGATAAAATGTTCCCTTCCAGGCTGTCCTCTCTCTGGGCCTTCTGATCTGGCTACGGACAGCACCTGACGCGTGGTCTTTCTCTCCCCGCTGACGTCCCACGACGTCCTCCCTCCCTCCCTACAAGGGGTCGAGGCTCCCCCTTACCCGTCCCGGGATCCTGCCGAGGAAGGAGCGCCGGCAGCGGATGACTCCTCTCCGGGATACCCTCCAGTTAGGAAGCTGCTATTAGGGGTGAGCTCGGTTGAGGGCGTGTCCCCCGACGACCGACAAAGAAACCACTCCACAGGAGTAAGGGTCAGCCACCAACTTTATTGTGGCAATACAATGACTTAAATAGGGTAGAAAGGGGGAGGAGAGAAGGAGGAGCAAGGGACAGGATTGGCGGCATGCTAATATCAAGCCCCAGGTGATTTGCGGAGCCCTGTAGGTGGGCGGTCAGCCGCCCGGGGCAGATTGCTCCGGCCCCCACCTACAGGGACTCCAGCCCCCACCATGCGGCTTCTGGAGCTTTCCTCACTAGTGCAACGACTTGCTCAGTCAGGCCTGCCGGCCTGACTGAGCATGCTCGCGTTCAGGGGTCGCACAGGGGGTAGATGTACCCCCCTGTACATCACCCATCTGAGCATGTGCAGGCCCAGAAGTTATACAAGGGCCACGAGCTGGCTCCGGGATTACAGAGAGGACACGAATGCCCTCTCTGCGCAGCTGCAGATGTTTTCAGGCCTGTCCTCTACAAATGTTTCCATTTGGTGGCTGACTTCTGAAACCAATGAGCAATCCAGCAACTTGTCTCCAAGCCTTGTGTCCATGACCTGCAAGGGAGACTTTCTTTCACATGAGTTTCCTGAGAAGCCTCCACGCTGCAGATATTCACTCCCTGTTGACAAAATGTGGCTTGAGGTTCCTACAGGCTCCAGAAAATGCAACAACAGATGTGTTTTCAAGATAGACTCACTACTGAAATAGTGGGAATGCTTTTATCCAGCAGATTAATGGCTAACAGAATTTTGGAAGATCTCCATTCAGTTCTCTCCTCTGCTTAATAGGATTTAACTCCCTACCTCTTATGTCTTTGGCAAGTTGCTTGGCCAGCAGATTCCAGGTGGCTTCAAAGTGGGGGCAGAATGCTGCTATGAAGCCAGCTGGAAACCACTCCAGAGAGCAAAGGGAGATTGGAGAATTCACTGAGCTGGAAAGAGAACATCAAAACAAGGATAGCTCCACCAGAAAGGCTAGGGTCATCCTCTAAGAGGACAGAGAGGCCTTGGTTTTATTTTCAAAGAGGAGCTTTTTCCAATTGCAATTTCATGTTAAATGCATAAAGTCCTAATTGCAGGGGTTGAAAGCTCAGGAAGTTTCTGCCCACAATCACAGATGAGTTATAAGCATTAGACTGCTCTGTGAAGGGGGAATTCAAATATCCTTTGGGGCAATTAAAGCAATGTGGCTTCTTAAAAGTTATATTGGACTAAATGACGTCTTCAACTATTGAAGTAGTCTATCAGCAAAAGTTTTCTCCTCTGCCTCTGTCTCCACCTTCTCTAATCAAGTCCTGGCAACAGTAATATCTGTATTTATTGCCTCCAGATGTTCTTATTCCAAAGGTCTCCAGTAGGACTGGAATTCACAGGAGGGTCACAGAGAAGACACAGCTGCTGCCTCAGATTCCTGATTCCTAAATGACCTGAGCCAAAGACAGAAGTATCTGCCAACTCTCTGCAGCCAGGAGGATCTACTTGCTCACAATTAAATTTATGCCAACATCCTAGCACTAATCTGCAAACACCTGCATTTATTCAAGAAAGGCAGAAAGAGTAGAGGACCCTTAACCTGCTCTCTCATCTCATCCTGTTCTGTATCGTGGAAATAGTTGGAACAACATAGATCAGGAAAGTATTAACTCCTGGGCATAGGCTCATTTTCTGACTAAAAGAAAAAAAAAATAGTTGCTTTGTCAAAGACGAGGGAAGAATTTCACTATTTACTCACAAGCGTACTTTGATGTTATGGCTGCTGTCAGTGGCGAGGGATCAATGACATGGTACAGGGTAGGAAACACACTGTGCTTGTGTTTTCTGAGAGATAATCAATACTGTCAGATAGCCCCAAGACATGCACAGAAACTGAACTGCATCTCCTTGGAGATGGATGCCTCACTAGGTCTCTGATCAGTCATAAAAAAAATTACCAAATGGACTGTTAATTTTTAAGGCATGCAATGGATCGGACTGAAACAGTTGTCTATTTTTAGTATTTTTTGATAATTGTCTCTGAAAAAAAATAGAAACTGTTCCATGGGATGATACTTAGGGCTTATTTTCATCATTAAATAAGCTGTAGATTACACACTAATTTTGGACTATATACTTTTCAGCTTGTAATTCATCTACAATCTGTTGATCATCTGCTGAATTTCCAATAAGGGAATTCCAAAACTTGTGTCAGATAATAATGCTTGGAATGTTAAATCAGATTACAAGGTTTCTTTTTGGCCAAAGAACATATGTTTAGCTTTCCATATCTGCATAAGTTAGCAAACAGGCTGCAGGCCAGACTATTAGGAGAAGTATGACCTGTTCACCAGTCTCTAGATGAGATGACAGGGAATGGAGAACATCTGTTTCTCTCCCTTACTGAGCAACTTAAGTGGAGATGGCAATGAGCAACCTTACCATGCAGATATCAAAGAGTATTTATGCACTGAGAATACAACTTGGGAGTCTATTTCCAAACTAGAAATCAGGGAAAATCTCTGATCAATCACTTTAACAGCTGCAGACATGAAGGCTTCCATGGGTGAAATTATTTAGTTGTGCAAAAGTCTGCAACTTTACTCATTGGAAATGACAGTCATTCTGATTGAGTGTCTCACGCCAGTATCATCTCAAAAACACTATCAGGAGTTCACTGTGTAAAAATCCACAGAGCCCATCTAATATGTAATTGGGAGCACTTATTGAGTTCTTCATAAAATGCAATGACAAAATTCATTTCTGGAGGCTGTGGAGAGCGTTGTCTTTTACTGAATACATAAAACCCCTTACACTGAAGACTCCCTCATCCAATCAAAATGTCCTTATTGCTTGGATATACATGCATAATTCTGTGATGAAACTGGATATTAATGATTGCATGGAAGGAGCTGTGAGCAGAAGACAATGTTTCTGATCTTCAGCATCTCATAAATTCCTAAGGCAGTGAAATTCGTGTCTGGCACTGAATGCCAGACATTGATGGCATTCAAACTCATGTCTTTTGAAAAATCCTATCAAGATTTAAACAATAACAACAACAAAAACTACTTTCCATGGATTGCATCTCTGATTTTTACTGTGACAACATGGTAAGGCTATTCACAGGCTCCAGTTTTCTTAGCAGATGATAAACTTGCCTTCTGTGAACCTAGCAGCTATTTACAGTGCATCTTGGAGCCAGACAAGTCAAACAGACACCTCTTTTCACCTGTCTTCATCCAAAAACATCCATCTTGCGTAGAGTGCAGGTTTCTGCACCATTGCCAAAGTAATATCACTTTTGCAGTGCATGTTTTGGTCATTCCCCGGAGTAGGCCTTTTGAGGCAGTGTGTAACCATCTGTATTTCTCTGTTAGAGACAACATAAGAACCAGCATGCACTACTGTAAGACGTATTGAAGATTTACCTGCTGTTCTATTAAGTAGTTTTTTATTGCCAGAGCACTGTAAGTGAACAGAATGCCTTGCAAACATATAAGCAGACAAAATCCCTGCTGAGAGAAATTTATAGTGTAGCTCAGTGAAGTGATAAGAAATCAGGTATAAGAACTCATGTTGTATATGACAGGCAAAACTCATTGCTTTGCTTTCTCTCTCTCTCTCTTTCTCCCTTTCTCTCTTTCTTTCTCTCTCTCATTCTTTTTCTCTCTCTTTCTCTCTCTTATTTTTTTTAATGGCAAACTAGATTTCTCCATCCTATTTTCCTTGTTAGTATTTCTTCTTGAAAAAAAAAAAAATCTGATGAGAAAGAATACCATGTTTTTCCTCATGAAATAAAATCCAACTAACTCCTTTATCTCCACATGTTGCAGATTTCATGACACCTTCCGGGAGAAAAAGAGAAAAGAGCTTTTACTTGTTTTCCATGCTGGTTTCGGTGTATCAGCCTTGTGTTTTGTGAACTCTGTAGTGTCATGACCTGAACATTTGATGTCATCTGCTCCCTTCTTTTGGTAATTTATAAATATAAACTCCTTAATCTTTGAGGAAAAAAAAAATGCCAGAGAAAGAAAGATTTTCCAAGATTTTCCAAGCAATATCCTGAATGCTGAGGGAGAGATGCAAGCCTGCAAGTCTGATTAGACAGGTGTGCTGATTATTATCTGGGATTGATCGACTCTCAATGCATGTTTTAGTTTTAAGGAAAATTAAGTGCTCCAGATAGAGTGGGATACTTATCATATTGAAAAAAATGCATGTTGTCTTTCCCCTTCTTTCAGATATCTAATTCTCTTTAAGAGACAAGCAGAAATATCTACCAAGTGATGCTTGGGTTTGCTCACACTGTCGTTGCCCAAGATGTACGAGGTATAAATTATGAAACTGCTGGGCTTATATATCAGGGCACAGAATCATTTTTTTTTTTTCCTTTTCTTTTCCTTTTGTCCCATGTGGACCTCAATCTATGCTTACTACCTTCAACTACTTGTAGAGATTTGAACTTAAGCATCTGAAAAATCAGGCCTTTGGAGGGCTTAGTAGATGTGGGAGATCAGGTTTGGTGAAGACCTTTGGCTTCTACCAATTCATCCCTTGGCCTTTGAGACAAACCTTGCCCTGATGAGCTTCACATGAGGCTGAGTGATGCTTGGAGACAGGGACTGCAGTGTTTGCACAACGTTCTTGGTAGTAACACCATAATACTTAAGCCCAGGAATCTCATTTGTATTTCAGAATTGATGCTTATAGCAAGTGGTGGAGTATGGTAGAAAACTACCTCAGCTAGCACAGAATGAAGTCCCTCTGCAAGTGGAATTTCTACAGGTAGAAACTGAAAGGCAAAGCTAGATAGCAAAGGCCAGGCCTAGTGAAGTCCGATACTACTTTTTAAATCTGAGCTATTACCTCCATACTGTGCATATTCTCCAGAGGGGACCAGTCTGCTCTCTTAAAGTCATTTTGGACATCTCTAGCAAAATATGTTACTCTACAGCACAAGGACATTCTGACGACAATCAGAAATTGACGTCTGTCAGACCGGGTTTCGGGCAAAGAAACTGGAGATCTCAGGGCAACGCGCAAGAGGTGACAGTGGGATCATGGCACTGTGATCTGCTCCATCAAAGTTCCTTCAGATGCCCATATGCACCTTTCTTTGCAAAAATCTCTAGAAAATGTTGGTTGGGCTCCCAGCTTCTGCATTTCCTCTTTGAAGCATTTTGATGCATGTAGCAGAAGGATGGAAAATCATTTTTTCTTCTCAAAACATTTTTTTTTAATGTGTAATTATAGTTATTTCAATGAAGTAGTTCCTGGTTGTTTTTTGAGTAGGCAAAAGAGAGAAGCAGCCTTGCCAAATGGCAAGAACACTGAGAATCTGCTGGAAGTGGATTGTATTCTTGTCTGATCCAACAGACTGCTGAGTACCCTTGTACAAGTCCGATTTTATTTCAATTTTGAAGGAAGGGATATCACACTTTTTCTTAATGTACTTAAAGATGTACTGATGGAAACAGTTCTTTAAGAGCTAAGCAGCATTTCTAAGTTATCACAAGTATATCCACATGCAACAGCAAATCCTCTCTTGAATTTAGAGGGCTATAGTGGGTTTATTTTTCTAGCCCATTGCATTATACACATTGCATAGTTTGCTCATTACAGAAATAGAGCCACACTGAGATTGTTTCCTGCAAAAACGCTTCCCTGCTCAAACAGCGTTCATGATATTTATAAAGATAGGAAGGTGGCATTCCAGCTATCTGTCTGTGTATGGCTGTCTTTCTGTATGGGAATACCTGAAATCTGAATATTCAGCACAGAGCCGAAGCACCAAAATATCTGAAACAGGCTGTTCTCCTGATTCTTCCAGAGGAAAAAACTCTCAAACTGGAAACCAGCTCTCTGGATTTCCTCCAAGTAGTTCATAAACTTAAATCTTCCATATTTTAGGCTAACTTGCCCAGACCAGAACTCCTTATCAGAATAATTAGGGGCACTGACTGGGTCTAAAAATTGTACAATAACTATTTTAACAAGTGATTGCACACTGACAAGATGTGCACACACAATATCCATGGTCTAAGCTTTTATCTCTGTTTTGTTAAGCAAAGTGAGGTTATAATATCCTTTAATACCCACATAGTAAAACATGCTCTCCGTAGGTAAGTTAGCATAATGGAACATTTTACTCTGGAATCAAAAACTCTGAAAGATGGATAGGTTATTTTCTTTATTAGACATGCCATTCAAAGCATTTCATAAATGTCAAATTTGCTGCCATTAAAACTTCAATAGCTCTGTTCCTCCTGCCAGACAAGTATGCACATCCCTCCTACCCCATGCTTTTCTTCTTCTCTCTCAGTTGCTTCTGGTATAGTGATGGAAATGATTTTAAATGATTTTATTCAAAGGTTGCTTTTAATAGCCGTGTGTACAAAGAGTAGAAACAAAATCTTCTTCCTGAATAAATAGGAGTATATTAAACCACCTGTACATTAGAACCCCAGGGAAGCACAAAAAATGCCAAAGGTGGCTTCATCTAATGAGAACAATATTGATTCTTTGTTATTATTTCTATTATTATTAGATTAAAATTTGAGAAGAAGTCCTCTCTTGCATTTCCCTCAAGTACTAACACATTACACTGGAACGTAAGCTTTAAAGAATGTGAAATTCATCTAGAGCTGTTCCAAAGAGAGTATAAAAATCCATTTACTTCACATCCTCTTAAATCCTCTTAGTGCCTTAACAGATTAGTGTGCGAGGGGGAAAGCAACAGTATTTTGTTTTAATTGAACTGGAAGTTAGTTTTCTCAGTTAGGTTTGATGAAAAGGTGAATTATCAGGATGAAGTGCTGGGAGATTTCAGTCAATTGTAGCCATTCCCCTTAATGGGTTGACAAGTGCAGGGGAGGACACTTTAATCTTAGGAATGCTGCATTTTGCCTTTTTTTCTGAAATGCAGCTTGAGGATGTATACCAGTGCTGGTTTTGCTGAGAGTTTATATATGGATTAACAGAATGACTTAATTTGGAGAGTGCTTCATCTTTACAAGCCAGTGTCCTGATAGCATGAGAAAAATGTCGTAAAAGTGTACACAGCATCCCTGAAAATGCTCCTAAAACAGGCTGTGACTATCTTTCATCTCCCTTGAGGGGTCAAACCTATAAACTTCTGGGAGCTCGTGCTTATTACTAGCTGATGGATTGGTCAAGCACTGGAATTTCACACTTTAGCATGAAAGGTTCACAGAACACAAGGTTCATGGCTCAGCTTTCGGCAATATATTTCAGCTCACATCATCCATCTGTATCTGCCCAAGATATTATTATGACCAAGAAGAATTGTTTTCTGTAATTGTGAGTCTGCTGCTTCTTTCCTCTGTGGTTGTTTCCAGAAAAAGGAGATTTCATCTCTGTAGAATGCATACATATTTAACTCAAAAACTCTGGAGCCCATAGGATGTATTTCTCTAGTTTTCTGCTTTTTTTCTCTCTTTTTTTTCTTTTTAAAACACTCTTTTAGAATTGGCTCATATTATCAAAACTCACAGAAAGCAAACAGTAAGTATTCAGGAAAGCTTCTGTTTTTCAACAGAAATTCAAACCACTTTTTACTTCAATAGGCAATAGATAGGCAATCTATAGATGACTCACTGCTTAACAGTGTATTCTATCAGTTTCTTGGGATCGATAAACCAGTGTTCAAATATACTCACTTACCTGGACTGTTGTATGTAGGTTTCCTATCATCTACCTACAAAAGGTGAGTAGATAAAGCAATTTATCAAAATCTGTTCTATATTCTGTGGGCAGACATAGATGTTATAAACTAGGTGGAATGATTTACGTGGAAAACATGTCTTTTGAATAACTCAAGCCATATGGGAATTTATCCCCTTTTCCCACCCTTAGTAAAGCTATTTTATGGCTTTGTAATCCCATCTGGAAGACCTACAAAATGGCAATTATTCTGCTTTGTTGAATAATCTCGTATCCATGGACAACATAAAATGATATTCCCAAGCATTGCATTTAGACTCAGTATTTGTGACCTGCATCATCTTGTCAAGAAATACATTAGTACTTCGTCTTATCTAGAAGGAGCTATTGAAGTCAATATTGCTCTGTAGGACATTTGAGATAAAAAGATGTGAGTAGATCTGTATAGATTCAAAATCAGCCTTTCTCTCTTATTACAAGAGAGTACATTACAAGGGAGGGCGCATCTTAATTTTAAAAAGCCAATAAAGAGAAAGCAAAGTGAGCCCTCCTAACAGTTCAGGGAAGCCACAGAGATATGTCAGCCCCTAGAAACCAATTAATTGAAAATTGGGTGACCTTTAGCTTCCCTGCAGAGTTCTAAGAGGGTTCGGCTTATTGCCATGATTATGAATCACTCCATTCCTATCGGTATAATTACTGCTACCACCAGGAAAATTACCTCAAACCTTTTTCTGATCTATTGCCTGAAACAATAAACCTCCAGTCGCCCACCAGCTACATCCTGAGAGCTCTATCACCAGTCTCCAGCTTTGATCTAAACTGGCTCTGAAGCTTCACATCTGACTGCAGCCTTCTCAACATCACCTAGCAAACCGGTAGCAATAGGCAATTCGAACCCAAGTAAATAAATTTCTTTTAACTAGATGAAAATTTAGCATTGTTATGGCTCAGAGAAAGGAAGTTTAGCAATGCTGAAGGGGGATGTTAGCTAGGACACCTTTTGCTGGAGGAAACTTGCCGTCCAAGTCTGCTTTCCACCTGGCAAGGCTGAAGGACTTGTAAATACACCCTCACAGAGTGCCCGTCTTTTGCCAGCCATCCCTGCCTCCTGGCAGAGATACATGTTCTAGCTGGCCCACAGCTGGTCAAGATGGTTTGATTCTGGGAACAGTTTCTACTTTCAGCAGTGTAAAATAATCTGGCTACGCTAATAGATTTTGAAAGAATGTGTGATAGCTGAGTGGCCTCCAAAATGATTATGTGGTGGCAGGAAAAGGTCTACCCTTGACTATGCACCCAAGTCAGAAGCTCATTTGGCTTTCAGTATCCTTGAGGGATAATTAGTGAGGTATGACTGAACAGCAGTGTTTGATTCTCATCGTTCACCTCTAAAACTGAAGTATTTGTGTTACATATGAAACTTGTCTGTTGCCTCTCATGTGCATCTTACACAAGTGGAAGTTGTGCTACCTACCACTGTGCCTCCTGACCTATCCCAGCAAATATTTGCCCATTATACCTGCTTTCTATCAGAATCATTACCAGTTATATCGACTGGTGAAAGGGCAGCGCCCAGACCAACTCTGTGTGACAGATGTAAACCTATGTGGGTCTCATCGAGAGCTGAGTTTCCCTCCTATAACTCCAACAGGATTTCACTGGTTTCTATAGGTATAAGGCTATGCTACTGGCCTGTGTGTCACAGCCTTATGCACATAGATGGTTTTGAATTTGGGCTGTACAGAACAATAAGAAAGCATATTCTTTTCTTCCCTTTAGAGTTTCTTTGAATAAAAGGATGGAAAATTTTATTTATTAAAGGCTTGGCAATAAATCTTAGTCCCACACAATGAATAATTACCCCAGGCTCTGGTAAACAGATCACATACCATCAACAGCAAAAACTGGCCATTTAGCTTATTGAAAAACGTAACTTGTATTTATTTATTTTTCCAAAGCACTAAAAAAAAAAAAAGCAAAAACAGAAGAAATGAAGCTTGTTCTTTTTGTGCGTTAGAGCCTCTTGAATTCAAAAACAAACAAACCCAAAGCTCTCAAGGCTGAAGCAAGCGCAATTTATTCTGCTCCTTCAACCACAAAGGGATATTTTCCTGCCCTCCGGCTTGAAAACCTGCTGGTCATGAGTCCTGGTGCATCTTCTTCTTCAGCCTTGACGTTTTCTGTTCTTGCCTGAGGCCCTCCGGCAAGGTGAAGTCGTTTAGGTTTTGCACTAGAGAAGCAGGTAAAGGGTAGACGTCCATTTGTTGTGCTTTAAACTGACAGTGACTCCAGGCACTTTGAAGCAGACAGCCCTGTTGCCCAACAGTTGCTTCTGATACAGCAAAACACTTATTTTACCTGTTTGGTTTTGATTTTCCTCCAGCAATTTCATTTACTTTATGTTGGACCTCAGATTCACACTAGTTCACGTCTTTGAAGAAAAGCTGTATCCAGTACATTGGCTGTTGTTTTGTTCCGTTTTTTTTTGAAAAATCCCAATCTCTCAATGGTATTCACTTATTTATATATGCATAAACACTTATATAAACCCAGAAGCATGCATATCCATACTTAAAGAAACTGAAAATATAAATTGCTCATCTTAATTTACTAATAGACCACCCAATTATTGATGGCAAACATTGTCAGGAAAGCGCATGCAGAATAAAACATTTGTCTAAAAAAAACGTGTGCTTGAGACTAGAACTCTTTGAAAAACTGTTCAGAAATCTGTCGGTGCTCATTAGCGTGTTGTGTGACTCTTGTGTCTATAGAAAAAGCCTATAGCAACCAAGTCTTTAGGTAGTTTCAGATGGATGAATCAATCCTGGACTGCATCAGTGGCTGTAGTGCAGGGCCAAGGCAGGGCCTATTTCTGAGGTGGAAAAAGGTTTTATCGGCTGGTTGAGATTCACTGCCCTTGAGAAGTGGAGAAATCCTGTATCCCAAATCTACTTAAAACGACTGGAACATATTAATTTATGATAATTACTTGATTACCAAACTCTAGAAACCTTCATGACTGGTAGACACTTGGTTAACACTAATATATTCAACAGTGCTTGGGAAAATTCCTGGACATATGGAATTGGCTGTAAGTAGTGTGAAATTGTCTCTGGCACAGTTTTGATCTGTAGGTAGTCTACATGGAGTTTTGGAGGAGTAAGAAGTCTTATTAGTATTCCCCATTTGAGAAAGTATGGTCACAAGTACATTTAATTTGTTATCACATGCCCATAACCTGCCTGTCTGCCCAATTTTAGCCATGCCATTTGGAAGGAAAATCTATTGTTTATTAAATGAAAATCTATTGTTTATTAAATGAAAAGAAAATGGAACTACTATGGAATACTATTAACCTAGTGAAACTGTGGTTGCACTCACAGATCAGTATTTTGTAGCATGTGTTCGCTGTCTTGAGTGTTGCTGGTGCATCTTTGTATCAGACCACCTTCTTAAACAAGTTCATTGGAAAAAAAAAGAGAGAACCCCAAAATTTAGTAGTCTGTAAAGAGATAAGAAGCTGGTATGATTGCCACTACCAAAGCCACCCTATAGACACATCTTTGAGGGACACTGAGAGCAAAAGATACACATCTAGCTCATGACATTGCTAAATTCATGCTGCAAAGACTCCTGTTAAACAGGGACTAACTCATTGATAATTCCTGTTTGACAAAGGCAGTTTATGAGTGATGATGAAGATTTGTATTTTGTTTGCTTGACTGATCTCCCAGTCTTTATAGACTGGGACTGAGTGTCTTTATAGACCCTTTAGCCACTTTGCAGACATATAGGTGGTGGCATCGCCTGCCTCCGAGGTTTCCCAAGAGGCAGAAATATTGAGGGGCCAAGAGAAGATACAAGCCAGTGAGATGCCCTGTAAACAGCAGGGCAGCATTGGTCTTTCTGAGGGGAGAATTAAACCCAAGGATGTACAACCCCCTGCTCCCCAAAAACTCAGCAGCAAATTTAGCACAATCTGGCAACCCTGCTGACGTTTTATTGACCTCCCTCCCTCCTGCCGGGACCACAGATGACAAGAGCTAGATGTGCACAATGACTAAACAATGTTTTTCTTCTGGCAAATCAGCAGGGGACAGAAAAGGAAATTTGCCGACTGCTTGCAATTCTCCATGGCTAAATCCTGGGCTTCCGTTTCTGCCATTCTCATGCAGCCTCCCACCGTGAACATAAATTCATCGGGAAAACAAACAAAATAGAGGAGGGTAAAATAGGCTTTTAATGCAAATTGCCCAGTGCTGAGCAAATAAAGAGGCTAATAATAAGTGATAGCAATATGGACTCATGCCTTTATTAAGAAAAATGAGGGAGTCTTATTTAGCATTATTCATAGTTACAAATTAAAAAATAGAGGCATTTTTCTCTTTTGTGTGACTTCATTTATCTGCACTCTTTTATGCTCATTTTTAGGTCAACAAATTCTTTCAGGTTCTTTGGATACCATATGCTAAGGTCATCTCCATGATCTTTAAAAAATATCTTGTCTCTTTCTCTCCTAAAAATATCTCCTTCCTCTGTCTACCTAAGGTGCTTTCCCTGGGCCCCACATCTTAGGTCAGGAGTTAACTATTTGGAAAAGAATTATACTTTCAGTGTTAGCAAATGAAAATGCCAATGAGGTTTCTGGTAGGATCATAACTGTGACACAGAGGCTGCAGTTTGATCTCAATGTGTACCTGAAAGGTTTCTGTGCTGATGAATCATAGAGCTATTAATCACAAGACACAAAATGCTCCTGTCTTGCAAACATGAAAACGAGATAGAACGCAATCCTAGAATGATGGCCAAATTACAGCAACATAATGAGTTGCCGTTCATCAAGCGAGCTGTGGTAAACGATTGTGTGCAGGTACATTCTTAGGCCACTGCAAATGAGAGAGAATTTATATTATTTCTGTTTTGAGGACTCAAGAGCACCTTCAGGATGGGTTACCATGGCTCAGCCGAGACATGACAACTCACTGTACCAAGTCTGGATGCAGAGGGCTAGGATACTACAACATGCTATAATGAACTTTGGGGTTCACACAGGATTAATTGGCAGGGGCACATGGAATTTTGTAGAAAAGGACCCTCTGTGCTAAACTTTGGGACACAGAACAGCTTAGCACACTGAATACTTTTATCTCCTATGTATCTTAGCTACAACATATCTGTATGGTAACTAGATGATTCTTTACTGGTATGCATAAGATATAATACTGAAAAGTCTTGGCTGAGAAATAATAAATCATTCTCTACTTTTTCATACAATGACATATAAGTTAATGGATGTGAGTTCATTTTGCTCAGGTCAAATACATTGCTGAAAGGTATAGAAGTATGGGGGAGTAAATTTTACACTTAAAATCTCTACAGGAGATCTACAGGAAAGTTTGTTAACTTTTTTTCCCCTTATTTGTCTATCCGACAACATCGGAGTCTAATTGTCCAGATTATTAATCCTAGCTGTAAGTTATTTAGAGTAGTGTTCTACACAAAAAGCCAAAGTATTATTCCAGAGAATGGCAATTCCCACTTTTCTCAAATACTTCAGCTGATTACACACAGATCTTGAGAACTACTTGAAAAAGAGCGATATCCCATTTTTCCAGACCGAAAACTACTGAAATTAAATGGGGCCTGAGTATATGCTTGATAAATAAATAAATAAAGATATAGCTAGAAATGCTGAACAAAACTGAAGGAACTTCTTAGGCTGGTCAAGGATCTCAGCTTTAGTTGTGATTTATCTTTTTTCACTCTGCTAGAACCCCTAAAATGTCTCTTCACAAGTTTTTCCTCAAGGTTGTGGAGTCTGAGAGGAAAGGGAAACAGGACCTGCTGCAGGGTTTTACCTAGACCTTCAGCATATTGAAATCAGTCTAAAGGGAATGAAAGGAAACTTCAGGGCACACTGCACTTCCCTGGTAACGCAACATTTGAACGGAGATCTGTCACGTAAGGTTGTACCTGTTGTATGGGAACTGCAAATGTGGCTGTTTCAGTAGGGTGGAGGTGCCTCCTTGAGAGCAACCGGCACCCTGTCCTCAGCCAGGGGGATGTTGACTTTCCCCACCAAGAGTGTCTGGCTGCACAAAATGACACACTTATCAGCATTAAAGTGGAGAAAATAAGTCAGGGGTAGCTGGAGCAGAGCTCAGTGTGATGTGGAGCTATTTCTGAAAGATCATTCTGTCAGTATTTTCTCAAGGTCCTGTTAGCTTGGCATTTCTTTTCATGGATACTCCTATTCCTACATGTGAAAATACTACTTAGTTGAATCCTTTCATGCCTTTCACAAAAGGAAGCTTAAATCTATGTTAGCAATTCACTATCAAAATGTGTTTTTGTTTTTCATTTAGCACTTCATCCGTTATAATTAAAATCTGTGTGTCAAGAGACTAACTTCTCGAAGGAAATAAAAATTGCCTTGACCATAGTAACCTCACATTTGTGACAGTCACCTTTGGAACTCAAAGCTTTACTTTCTTTTCTTTAATGAAAACACTGATGATGTATTTGAATATATCTCCAGATGAAATCAAACAGTGAAGAAATTATTAACAGTCCAATTCTTTTAACAACAAGAGGAAGAATCTAGCACTATATGACATTAATTTTCAACTTAACTAACTGATTTAAAAAAAACCTCTCCGATTTTATGAGTTTAACTCTAAAACAAAACAGGCAGTTTTTAATGAGGCATCTCCTTCAGTAATAGCTAAAAATTCAAAACATATTAAAAAGTAGTGGCTAGGTAACAAAATTAAATTAATTTTCATCTAAATAATTACATTGCAATGAAATAAAGACAAAGATATTACATTCCCATAGTCTGTTGAAACTTGAGTAGGCTGGTGGTTGATAATCTTGTTGCAAGCACTCACTTATCATGTAATACTTGGATCATGAACAAAACATATATCACTGAAAAAATATTTTCTAAAATCTAAACATGAAGGGTAAAATTTTGGTTCCACTGTAATCAGAGGCAAATTCCCAGACTTTGCCATTCCAGGCAAGTTTTTGAGACTGCAGGATGGATGACACCAACAATGCAGATTTTGCAGTGTTCTCATACAAACTCCCCAAGTGCTTTATTATTCATATCATTAAAAAATTAATCCTAATATTTAGGATTCCTTTGTTTTTATATGATGCTATTACTGCTTGCCCTATCCAGTAGAGGTTTGAGAAGACATTATTTCTTCTTCTGTACACATTTGTGCAGCCTTTACACATTTGTACAGTTTCTACTAAGTGTTATATATATTTTTTTCTCAAGATTTAGCAGCTACAATTCTTTCAATCATTCATATGGGTGATATTTTCTAGGCCTTTAGAATCACTTTACTTCTCTTTTTCACCACCATTAAACAAATCCCATCCTCCCCTCCATCTTGCTTTGACTTCAGCTACAAAATTTGCTTTCTGTCTATATTAAAATTCTTGGAGGGATTCATTTATGTCACTGATCTACCACAAAGTGAATGTACTTTTGCTCATTTGTTCTCCTCCCTTTGCTTTTGCCTAGCTTTGTTTTGTTGTTGTTGCTTTGTTTTATTTTATTTTTCTGAGCAGAAACTAGATATTTTTTTCAACTTCAGAAATGCTGTCAGTGTGTTTACCATTAAGTGCTTCCAGGACATGAACTTTCACAGCAAACAAATATTTCAATAAATCGTGGGAAAAAGACACCATGGAAAACATGAAAATTTTGCTAATAATGTCAGCTGATTTTGAAGAGAACTTGACTTCGTTGAAGTCTGATCATCCAACATGCAGAGCACTCTGATCCTAACTCAGTGTTTGGTTAAATGGTAGTTTAATTTCAAGCCTTTTGGTCTCATTTGATTTCTTCCAGAAAGGCACGTTGCCTTATTGTAACCAGACTCCTTCTGATTGTCACCTAGCTGGGATTTTGGAAGAAGATCCTGGAGAGACAGCAATATGAAATGTCGCATAAGTATTTGTGTTTCCTGTAAATACTGACAAAAGCAATGACTTGTCAGTGCTTTCAAAACATTGGCTCTATTTGTTATCATCAGTCTCATCATGATAATTGGAGACTACCCTCTCTCTTTGCATTTTCCTAGGCAGGAATACAGTTTATGGTTCTGGTGAGGCACATGAAATGGATCATCTGCACCCCATGGAGGCTGTGGTGATGAAGTGCCTTCCATTTGCTCCATGTTCTCAAAGAGGACTGATGAATAGGATCCTCAGAAACAATTACAAGGAGGAGATCCATCAACAGATCAAAAATGACCTTTTCTCACCCCAAAATTATTTCTGTATCAATCTGACTTCGTTTCTAGAGTTTTAAGTCTCTTTTCTATGGAAATTTAATTCTAGAGGTTCTGGCAAAAACAAATGATTTAAACATGCAATTTTGAAGTCAGTGTCAAATTCCAGTTGATGATTCTTCACTTGATTGTTAAGAAAGGACAAATCATTCTTATCTTACTAAGCTACAGATACTTTTAGTTCTCTGTGACAAAATTGAAAAAAAAATTAAAGGGTTTCTTTTTGGTGGAGAGAGATGTTCAGACTCCTTTATATTTCTGATAGTTTGTTAAGCTTCTTTTTTAAAAGAAACACAGTCTTATGGAGACTAAGATTTTGAAAAAAAATCTTTCCACAGCTTCAAATGTAAATCTGGAGTACATATTTTCCCCCTTGTGCTATAAGCAATTTTATTGCTGGTATCATTATTATTATGAGTGCATTATTATCATTATTATTATGTTTTTGCGAGTAACATTATTATTATGTGACACATATCTGTGTGTTGTTTTGCTCCTTAGTTGAAATCCATTCCCTCAAGAGTCAAATAAGGCCAGAATTTCATTCTATATTTCAAACTTGTGTGGAAATAGGAAATTGCATATCATAACATATTTCTCTTTTTACATGTGGCATGAAGGATGACAAATTCTAGAGAAATCAGTGCAATATTTCCCAGTGATAGCCCATTTCAATGTAATGAAAGTGAGCAGTGCTATGATAATTATTATCAAATCCCCATGTTTCATAGATTTTACAGAGGGGAAAAAAAAAAGGGAAAAAGAAAAGCTATGTTAAAGCTGAAAATAATTCCTTCATGTAGAACTTGCTCAGCATTCTTCTTTGGCAGACTGGGAAGGTGAAAATAATGGGAATGCAGTAGCATAATATAAGGAAGTAAAGCAAAAAGGATTATTTTCTTTTTTTCCAGCTCTGCAATGAATCTTCTTCTCTAATTCAAGCTAGCTTTTGATTTCTTAGTTTATGTGCTTGGAAAATGAACTAATGCTACAGATAAGGTATTTTCCAAGTCTAGGACTTCAGGCAGTAGCAAGAGAACATACAAAAAAACAGTAATACAGCCCAAATCTGTATGATTATTGAGAAGTGGAGAATGAACTTCCCCAATAGTTTCATTTCACTGGGGTTATAGGATG
The DNA here is from genome assembly GCA_013389825.1 of Crypturellus undulatus. NCBI lineage: Eukaryota > Metazoa > Chordata > Aves > Tinamiformes > Tinamidae > Crypturellus > Crypturellus undulatus. The sequence goes on along the minus strand of VWPW01006684.1, from coordinate 59,465 downwards.
GAAACAATTTCTGTCTTCTCCACTTATTTGCCTTCTGTTTTTGGCCAAAACAACCATTTTCTCTCCAAAATATTTGGTCCTGAAAGTTAAGATTATTATTTTCTCTTGCTATTGTAATGGAATTTTCTTAATGAAATGACATACTGTGATGTATCTCAGTAGATCACTGCCAAGAGCATTTGCAACTTCAGGAAAACGAGTCAGTGCCAACACTGTAAATATAAAAATACATTCATACGCATAGATATATACATATTAATTGCCTCTTTTGGAAACACTTTTCATTACCATAAAAGAAAAGGTAAGATGATCCATCATAAGTGTTGGAAACCAGACAAATAATGAATGAATTTCACATTTTCTGCAAGGGTTAAAAAAATCATTGTACCTGGCATCTGCACTGGCATCTGCAATAAAAGGGAAAGATGTCATCTTAAATAGGTATAATAGATACAATGGCTGCATCCTTTTTTTTTTTTTTTTTTTGATAGTAAGAATAGGATAAGGTCAATTAAGCAGGAATATGGATAATAGCCTATTTAACTGACTGAATTAATCTTCATGTGTTTTCTGGCCACATAGCTGCCTGCAAGCAAGGTGCAGACACAAAGCTTTGGATTGAATATGGATGCTGCCAGCAATACGTTGGGATCAGCGATGTCAGATTTTGCCATGACTTCATGGCTATCAAGCTGAGAGGCAAGGAGTTATTTCTATTTCGAAAGTGCTATTAACTCCCATCTGAATATATTACTGAAATCCCTTAGAGGGAGCAAATGTGAAGGGTGGAGGCAGGTAAATTTTCCAGTGGAAGACACTAACCTTTTCTTATAAAGGGATGTTTGAACTTTGAGCTACCTGAGTCTCTAGAGTTTCATAAAATGACGCTGAGCTCTTGTGTGAACAAGATGTGTATTTCTAATGCTAGTCCCATCTGGGATAACCCCATGAGCAGGTTTTCTTCTCTCTGCACTGTGTCCAGATACAAAGATTAAAATTTCACACATCTGAGCACCATACCAAGACAGAAAGAAATCTTTTTCCTTTTCTTAAAGTAATGGGTGCAATCTGATCCCTGCCATTCTAGTTTGCAATGCGTTAACCACTAATCAGTTGTAGCACTGACGTTCCCAAATGAAATGGGAATGCTGTACCCTTTACAATAACTCTTCACTAGGCTGAAGCCTTTGCAAGCAGCCGCAGAGTTCCTGATGCAACCTCTCACGGAGGTGAGATCCTGCCTCTGGTGAAGAGATGAGGTCCTGGATACAGAACTGTCCTCGAATTTGGTCTCAGAAATTTTCCCAAATGCTTCTGTGAGATGTGAAAGATTCACATTTCTGTGCTCAAAGCTGAGCAAGTTGTGTCCTGCAGTGGAAAACACCACCAAAATCTGACACTGATGGATCTCACTGTGAAATGTAAGGACTCTTCAGCAGACCTACTGAGTTAAATTAGAAGGAAAGGTAAGACTCCTTACTCTTATAAGAGAGGTTATTAGACTGTAGTAATTCCTGCGAAGCTCAGAAATAAGCCACAGAATTGTATAGGTCTAGGAAGGGTCTGGATTTTCAAGGTGATCTCTGTTATTTTGAACATATAGAAGCAGTTGCTCCTGAGCCTGTATGTTCATTCCTGTAAGGTATTAGCAGGAATAGCAGCATCTATTGAATTCCTTAAGGAACTCAAGATATCCAAAACTTTTTGGGGTCTGTATCCCCCAAAGTTTTCCTCATGTGGGGACATGACATATGCTATCTCTATCTACATTGATTATGGGAATGTTTTAAAATATTTGATATAGGTTATAGGCTAGACTTTCTGTCTATGAGTGTGTAAATTCCAGCTCAATTAAATGAACATCTCTGTCATTTTGCTGAGGTCATTTCATTTGCTCCTGCCAGGTAAGCAATGGGAGCTTCATACCATTAAGAATAACATGGAAGTCTCCACAAGATCACTGTCTCCTGAGGTCTCCATGCCAATTTTAGTCTGTATCTATACCTGTGATTTTACTCAAACTATCTCTGATTTATCTGAGAACCTCTTAAGTACATAATAATCTGATAGTACTTTGTGTAGTAATGAGATTAAACCCCCAAATCTCAGTTAAGTCACACTTCAACTTGAGCAAAATAATCACTAAATACCCATCCTATTATTCCCTTTGACAGCTTGTTTAACAGAACTATTAGGGAAAGAATCTTTTTGCAAGCAGAGAAAGTGAACTACAAGATACATTTTGTAATCCCCAGGGCAAATACAGAAACAGAGTAATAGAGATAAGACTCTTTTTTTGTGGGAGGTTAAAAGTCATAGTCAGCTACTGCAATTTCAGTCTGCTAGACTAGTTTTGGTGTCTTATCATGAGACAAGCAAGGTAGATAATGATATGGTATGGCTAGGATATGTGAGCTCATATGGAGGTGTATATGATTTATTTATTTATTTTTTTGCCTGGATCCAGAGGAACAAGAGCCAGGAGGTAAAACTGGGCAGAAGGAGAACAGCAGTGGTGACACCATTGTTGGGATGCCCTAACAAGACCAAAAATACTCTCTTGAAGTAAAGACAAAAAGTTTTGCACACAGGTATTTGTTGATAAAGAAAGAAAAATCTTTCTGTCTGCACAGCCTCATTATAAGTAAGGCAGGTTTGTGTTCAGATTTTCCTTTGCAGAATGAGTTAATTCATTTCATAAGTTCCTGCTTGGGTTCAGACCTTAAATTAGACATTAAATAAGAGGCACCAGGGCTTTCACTCAAACTCTTTCGCAACTTTAGAGATAGAGCTCAAAAAAACAAGGTAGAGGTAAAAGTTGTTACTATTGTAAAAGTCCAGATAATGAGTCTGCAGGGAGCCTAATTGTGGCTATAGGAGTCTGCACATCTTCTGACTGTGCATCTCAAAATTCAGATCTAAGAAGAAAATGCCTTCAGCAGCTCATCATACTTCCAGGAAAGTAGCTTAGCAGAAAGTACCATGAAAATAACCTCTACCTGCAACTTGTAATTCATATCCACTTGGAAACACAGAAAAAAACTGACAGGGAATAAATGCAGAAACAAGATTATCTTGATGTACACATTTCATCATCTGATTTCTTCCAGAAAGAGTGTGTTAGGTGCGAACTGTGGGGTGGAATCTGTGCCCTGTAAACAGTGAATTTATCCCGTGACTACAAGGAGGATGGAGGGGTGGGTTTAGCTGATGTAAGAACAACTGGTGAGATGAGCACACAGATCTGCAGTGCTCGATTCGCAACAGCGATCTTTCATTCGAGCATGGATGTTATTCAGTCATGGCTGGTTAGTTCTGTAATGGGCAAAATCCTCTGCCAAAAGCAAACTCTTAGCTATTCTTGCTGCCCTTTGTTTATTTAGATGAATATATAGGCAGCTTTTTCCCCAGCTGTCTTCATTTACTGTTTATTTGTACAGTGTGGTCCTCTTGTATTTATATCACTTGCATTTAGCAGTTGCCTTTTTAGCACAATTAGCTTCTAATTTAAAAATTTTAAACTTTTCAAATCAGATCTCTTTCTTTTCCATGTGGCTACTCAGTACCCAGTTTGCCTTTCTTATGTTCCCAATTGTTAATTTTCACTCCTGCCCTAACATCTACAGCGCTGACAATGACTGCATGAAGATATAAAAGATTCTAAGTTTTTTTTAACCTAAAAGACATTACCACATTTCAAACTCCTTTCAATTTGAATTAATTAAATGAAACTTGGCTTAGATATTTCTACTAATGCCTTCTAGACAACAAGTGAATTATCTTCTCTGAAATAATGCAATTCTTTTGTTTTACTATGTATAATTCCTAGAAATCACAAGAAGAATGAACTGAGTTCTCTGGCATACCAAAAAAAAAACCCTGCCCTGTAACTCTTAGGGGCATCTGTGAAATAGAAATGGAAGTGCGAAAATACTGTTTTAACACTGGCAGAGCAGAAATCTTTAGACAGACAGCCTTTGGGAAATCACAATAATGAAACTATATTTTCAATAAAACAATATTCTTGCCTTTATTGCAGAAGAGTCAATGAAGAGAATCAATAATAAGGTTATAAGATGCATTTGTGTCATTCAAACACTCGCTGTCTTGGCAGTTAGTAGTTTATGTTGAATAAAATCAGTTGGTATGGAAAAGAACAGTTTTATGCTAAACAAGTCAGCGTGTAGTCAAAGTTATTAATTTACAGATCCATCCCTGCCCTGGGATGTATAATTTATATGACTGAGTTAGTGCCCAGGTTTTACACATTGCCGGAGAAGAACAAAGTCCTTCAGAAGGGTTCACAACATCCACACACAGAGCAGAAGCTGCCACAGGAAATGATGAGGGCAAGAGTATGTTTTAAATTGTGTCACTGATCCCCTCACAAAAGCTGGAGTTACAGACTTAAACTCTTGTCTCTGTTCAACATCTGAAGATTGGGACAATGCTTGTAAATTGGAGGGGGTAAAAGAAGGGCCATCCACTTTTGCCTAATGCTGCCCAGGGAAGTGGTGAATTTTGCTATCTACCTCTGGCAAGGGAGGTGGAAGAGACTTTCCAGGCACTTAATGCCTGGAAAGATGCAAAAGAAGGCAAGTAGGAAGTAGAAATATAAAATAAATAAATAATAATAATAATAAAATGACAGAATTTGGCAATTTTCTACTGAAAAGAAAAAATCTGCATTTAATGACAGTGTTTGCTGTAAAAAATACCATTCTCTTTGTAAATTCTCCCAATACTAATTGCTGTGGCGTATCCCTGATGTGAAAACACTGCAAGCTTCCTGGGAAGAACAATCGCTCTTTGTAGATGAAGGTTAAACTACCAGTGTGGAATTGCTTCCTACACAATGGGAGAAGTGAAAGGCTATAAAATATGCTTCCTGTCAACAAGACAGCTTTAAAGCTTCTTGGCTCTAAATGACTCCCTTGAATTGATAGTCTGGGAGCAGGGCTTGCGCTTCATAGGACTCTGTTCAGTTATAAAACAAGCCGATCCCTCTTATTTATGCAGAAAACTCAGAGAACGCGATTTTTTAAAACATTTCTGAATAAACGATGCCATACTTGCTGTACCCTGAAGTTGGATTTTCAAGTGGTAGTAAATTCTCACCCCAGAAGAACATCCTTGTTTTGGTTTGTTTATGTTTTAGAGCAGGTGGAGGGAGGAAAATTAGGAGGAAATAAAACCTCAGAACAACAGACTAGCTGAAAAGCTTTGAGCCTGACTGGGAAAGCTAAGGAACTATAGTTGTCTGACTGCAATCATCTGCAATAAGCAGGCTGACTTGTACTACAGACCGATATTTTTACTGATGTTATAATAGATATTACCTCTTCTGATTTAGCCCAGTTATACATTGTTGGTAGTTAGAAAATAGCAGAAGGAAAAACAGAAAATAAAAAAGTTTCATAAGGAAATTTTAACCTAAATAAGCTAAATAACCTGAATTCTCATAATTTGAAAAGAAAAACAACTTCAAGAAACAAGAATATTTTAAGTTAACTTTTTAGTTGAAACCAATCGCAAGTTATTCCAGAACTTTATTTTTATTTCTTTCTACCAGCCTACTCTAATCTGGAGGAAATTCAGTTTAGAGATGCAGCCACATATTCCGGTACTAGAAGACTGAATCTTCCAATCTGAGGTCTTCTGTGTCAGATATTAAAGACTGGCTAGAGAACCTTTACACTAGATCCAAAAAAATAAAAATTAAAAAAAAGAAAAAACAAAAACAAACAATAATTAAAAAAATCAAATNAGAGAACCTTTACACTAGATCCAAAAAAGTAAAACAAAATAAAGAAAAACAAAAAAACCCAAACAAACAATAATAAAAAAAATCAAGCGGAATTACTGCTAATTTTGATTGGGAAATTAGTGGACTCTCAGATCCTCATTTTCTATCAGTTTCTTCTGTTTCTGGACTGCAAGTAGTGGAAGAAGAGAAAAGGTCTTTAACTCAAACAAGCATCTGAAGGACAACAGGCTTGGTTTCCTTGAACATGATGAAAGCAAATCACAACAGATTAGTTCTTTTAAAACAATGTTGTAAAACTTTGAAATTTTGAAATTTTTGTCTATGAACATTACTGAATAAATAATAATGACAGATATTTTTATAATATATATACATACATAAATATATAAATATTACTAACAAATCGAGTGACCTAGTTGTACTGTAAATCTGCCGAAAAAATATGGTTTTTAGAGCAAACTGGAATTTTTTATCTGGTTTTATGCTTAAATCCCAATGCATCATTGTGAATAAGAGTGAGCAGTGAGAAGCAGGAGAGACTATTCAGATCTTTATTTGCTTTGATATAGCCCCATAAATCTATTTATTTAGCATATTTATCACCACTTAGATTAGGGTACCAGTGCTGCCAAGTAGGTTCAGGTTTAATTGAGGACCCCCTGTCCTAAGCATGTACAGAGTAAATGACTCTGTTTGCTCTGAAGGTTTTACTGGCTGAACAGAAGAGGTTGGCAGAGTGTGTGATACAGATTTTGCTCAGCTCATTTTCAGAACAATGTGAAATGCACTTTACTCATGCAAATGGCATGTACGGTAAGCCAAGGGAAAAATAAAACGTAATATTTGAGGGACGGACAAAATAAATGTTTACTGAATCGATCCCCCACCAGTCACCACTTTGCTCTCTCGGAGGGTGGGGATGTCTCACTGAAGCCTTTGGGACTAATATGTTTCAGCAAAAACTGTGACTCAAAGAGTAGATTGTCTTTTTATTCTCCCTGTGTGTGCTGTGCTAACCATAATGAGACTAAAACTGCTAAATCACATTATATAATTCCTAAGATTTAAGAGTAACCTGGAGTGAAGGCAACCTCAGTCGAAATGGAAGTGGGAACTTCACCTTAGTAGTCCCAGCATTAAAAACGAAGTCAAAGTCCTACCCTTCTGTAAGGGTCTCTGCTCAATAAATCCCAGGATGATCAATGTAACAAAAATGTTCCAAATTCTAAGACACAGTGAAATGGACTGCAGAAAGCATCTTTCAAATAAAACTGGTTCATAAAACAGAATAATCAGACAGTTGAGAAAACATCCTGCAGTACAAGCTCATAGTGTTCTAGGACTTGATGCTATAAAAAGATTTGTCCCGGTGAATCCCTACTTGCAGATAATTGGGTGGTTATAATATTCACATTACACTACAGTTTTTTCTTTGAAATATCAATTCTTACTTGCTCTCCCCTGCAGAAGTCTTATTTTTCCTTTTGCATTTATGAGTATTTTGTTGGATTTACATCTAGATTTGGAAGTTAGTTCTGCATTAGGCATTGAATTGCCAACAGATTGAGAGAGGTAGAACTCAGCCCTGGTGAGGCCAATCTGGAGTGCTGGGTCCGGTTCTGGACTCCACAGCACAAAAGAGACCCTGTGAGTCCAGAGGAGGGTCTCAGAAGGAAGTGGAGCAGGACTCACAAGGAGGAGCTATGAGAGTTGGAACTCTACAGCCTGCAAAAGGGAAGACGGATACAGGGGGTATCTAATCAACATTCATTAATATCTGATGGGATATCTACAGGAAGGATGGACACAGACTCGTCTCAGTGGTGTCTAGTGACAGAATGAGAGGCTACAGACTCAGGCAAAACCACGGGAAATTGCACCTGAGCATAAGAAGTCACTTCTCCAATGAGAAGCATTGAACAATAGAAGTTTGTCTAAACAGGTTTGGAATCTCCATCATTGGAGATAGTCAAAGCCTGCCTAGACATGACCATGGGCAATGTGCTCCAGGTGACCCTGCCTGGGCAGGGGTGGGGTTGGACGAGAGGGTTTCCAGAGCTCCCTTCCAGTCTCTCCAATTCTGTGATTCTGTGACCTTGTTTTGATTCCAAAATCAAATTATAGGATTATTTCTTTACCAACTGTGTAGTCTCCTCTGATCTGTCTCTAGAAAAGACTCAAAGACTCTCACAATCAAATCCAGTAAATTTAACAGTCAATCTGTATCCTTGATTTATAGCAGAACATGAAAGGAACTTAAAATAAATTCTGTCAGAGAGCACCATGAAAGGCGCCCTGTGTGCAGATACGAGCTGCCTTTAGCTACCACAGTGAATCCTTTCTTCAGTCAGACTGAAAACACACATTTGCCAGGATTATTCTGTTTTTTTTTTAATTTATTTTATTTTTTTTATTCCCATAAGTCCCATCTCTCTGGGGATCTCTCTGGGATTCATTAACCATCTGAAATATGGTTAATGAATATTAACCATATTTCATTCTGGTTAATGAAATATGAAAATTAAGCATAAAGATTCAGAGAGACAGCATTTGCCAAAGGATAAAAACAAGGAAAGAGAATTTAGGGGCATATTCCAAATGTTGGTGCTACCCTTGATATCCATGAGGCAGCACACGAGGGTATTTACTGTATCTCTGTTCTGAGCAAGGGTACAAGCTGATCTTCAAGTTCAGACTTCAAAAGGATGTTCAGGTCTGAAACTCGCATCTTGCGAGCAAACACCAACACGACGTTGTGTTATTTTTTGTCAAAGGAGCAACAAAGTCTTCTGAGAAGGGCCCTGATGTTGCCTGTTGAAAGGATCAACTGGATAAGGAAGATGCTTAGCCTAGGCAGCCTGTAAGAGCATGTGCACTCTGGTTTATGTTTTATAGAGAATAAATATAAATGCATGTAGCTGGTTAGGAAAATAGACTGAGCTTCTTGGCTTACCCCCATAAGACTGATGTTTCTCCTTTCATCTGTGTTTTATCAAATGTGCTTTCTAAATCTGCATATTTGCACAGTGCCTGGCAGATTAAAGATTTAATTGCAACTGTGGGCCGAGTGCCTCTGAATGATAAGTACCTAAGTTGCACGGGTACAGCAATTGCTTGAATTCCTCAAATATCTTTTCAGCTAGAAAATGAAAAATAAATAAGTCCAGAAGCACCTGGTTATTTCTTACTGATTTATAGAGGAATCGAATACACTGCATAAAATATGAGGCCTGTTCATTTACCTTTAGTTTCTCTTCTCATCATCCTTCCCAATAACCAGAGAGTGTTATTATTTTGGGGTTCCTTCAATATCGTTAAAGAAAATGCAGGCCAGGTGGGCTTAGGGACCCCCTAATATGATTTTCTCTTTCTTCAATGATAGTAGAATAGACAAATGAAACAGCAGGCAGATGTGAAAGAACAACTAAGCAAATGAACCAATTTTAACTAAGAAGTGAGCTGCAAAGAGCTCAGTGGAGAGCGGATGGCAATGTGGTGATCAAAAGAGTTTAGGGAAAGCTTTTCTTTGCCTCAATTCATAATATGAAGAGAACCATAACAGCAATTAGGGCTTCAGTTAGAGTCAGGCGGGTGGCTTTTGTGATATCCAGTGCTGACAGCATCATCTTCTTAGGTGTCTATCTTCATCTGTGGCTTTTTGCAATCATCTTTGCTTAGTAGTTCCCTGTCTGGAATGATCCATTTCGAGAGATGTCAAACTATTGGCATTCCTTGGGGTTCTGCAACTATTTGGCATCTCACCAAACCAGGTGATAACAGATGCCTGAAATTGTTACCTAATCCTCACAGCACTCCAGTAAGGCAGACAAAAATTATCATCCCATCAAACAGATGCTAAAAAATGAGAATAAAACATAGGATCTACAACCACACTAGTGACACAGTTACAACTCAAAATAATTTATGTTGCCTCAAGCAGCAAAATCAATTCATAAGGCAAAAGCAAGACAATGTCATAAGAGCATGTCATTCTGCACCATACCATGGCCACAAGTTTGGCAATAGCTCAGGATAGTCACCTATGATATTGTAATGCTTGTATAGCTCTTGTTGTTATGGGATTTCTAGTCTTTGTAAAGCAGAAGTGTCCCTTTCTGCTTTGTACTTGCTGGATTAAAGGACTTTGAGGATAGCAGGGTCATTGAGGTTAATAATATTATATATGTTTTCACTCTAGACAATTTAATTTGGGGTTATTTAGAAGAGAGAGGAAAGGACAACAATCAGTCATGCCTCATGGTTAAAATTATTCAACTTCTTATTCTGCATATTGAAAGCTCAGCTGTTCTGTGAAAAATCATGTTTCTTTTTGACTCGAAGAAGATCATAAAGAAAACTAACAGGTTAAGCTGGTATTGTCCAGTCACTGTCATAAGAATAAAGAAGGAGTATAAGTATATATACAAGAGGAGCATGTGTAAGGTGTGAGGGGCATAAAAATCAAAAGCAACACAGAAGGAGGAATATTTTATTAAATGAAGCTGCAGAAAAGGACGTTTCTTTACATCTAAATAATTGAACAATATCTTTTACCATGAATGGAAGCAGTTAGAGGATGCACAGAGCTGTTTTCTGTAGTAAAGAGTTAACTTTGTCAAAGTTTAATTTTGTGCCTTTCAGATTGGAGAGATGTAAAGTCAGAGTGGAGAAGGATAGATAATTTTTATGCCAAATTAAGGATGACTCTAAAACCTAGTGACCTTTAGATGGAGTGTGAAAATCAAGGATAATTGAGTGGCATGTCTACTAATTATATAAAGGAATTAATAATTCAGAAATAGAGAACTGGCTGTGACCTGGTCTACAACTTGAGGGGCATATATTATTTTGAGAATCCATCATTTGCCTTATGACCTCTCCTTGGGGTTTGCAAAAGTTCAGCCTAAGATATATGGGACAAATTAAAGTACTGGAAAATATGGCAAAGGCCAACTTGTAATTGGTGCTCCTATAAGACACAGAAGTTCAGAGCTGTGTCACAGCACCAACAGACATGGTCTAATTGGAGATGGGGAGATAACTGCTTCAGCTGCATTTGGAAGTACCATGACCACAGAATGATGCAGCAGGACATCTCAGGGGACATCCTAGTGACTGCTCATTGTTGATATTTATTAAAAATAAAATAAAATAATCAAAACAACATTTACGGTGGTCAGTGCTTTGAAGATATTTAATTGTGGATGTGATTAATCATATTACAATTGCGGAGACCACCATGCACAGAGAATTGTCTGAGGAATGCAGGACTGCAGAAAACAGCAAACTTATCTTCAATCTCCCATTTCTAACATACAGTATTTTGCTTGCCTTCTACGTATTAGTGTGGGGATTGAACAAAATGATCTGGGAATGTCAAACAAGTTTACTCTTTACATTTTAACTTACTTTATTGAATAATGTATTTGCCCTGGCTCTGTTTTCCATGATCTAGGTATCCTTGGGAAAAGCTAGACAACAAATTACAGCCATGTTTAACACAAAATATGAGCTTAAAAACCACTTATGCCAATGATGTCATGTCTGGAAAGCTAAAGATACTTTGTGAGTGGAGCATTTCTCCAAAAAGGAGAATTTTTCATAGTAGCAGTGAAGAGGTCTATCTAGCAAAATGTCTCTTTGAGATAGGTATCTCAATTGCCTTCATGGTCTGTAAAGATCTAGTCAGTATAATAAATGGATATTAGAAAAGGACAACAAAACTCCTCTTTTTGGTCAGCTGAACTCCTGCTTAGACTCCGCTGCCTGACCAGATGGACACAGAATGTACCAATTCTGTGGACACTGAGGCTGCATGCAGATATATGCATGGTGATAGCTACCACTAGATGTTTTAATCTGAAAGCAGACTTCCATCCATTAGGTACCTGTGTGTTTGATAAACCACCGATCTACAAAAACAGAGCAATAAAATTTCTTTTCCTTCTCATACATGAAAAAGAGATGAAAAGGAAACTCCATGTTCTCTAAGAAAGTATTTATGTAACAATACCTACAAGCATATACAAAATACGACTATATATTAATTAAAATTGTAGTTTCTACCCACAGATCACATATGCATGGCAAAGAAATCAGAATATCAAAGTGCTTGGGTATCTCAACCAAAGTCTTCATGCATTTTAACACAGTAGATCCGCTGGGCTTATATGAAACAACCTGCATACAGCAGGAAGCTGGCAAGTTGCAGAAAAGCACCTCGGTATGAGATGCTGCGCAAAACTCAATACTGTGATTTGATCCCTGCACTCAAAGTACAAGGAATCAATATGCACACTGTATAGAAAAGTTACTAGTCTCTTCACCTAATGCTAGTAAATCTTTTTCTATATAAAAGCAAAAGAACACACAACACCAGAGAGAGCTCTAATGAATATCTATAGAGTGTGGCTGTCTTTTGTTATCAGCTGCTGTCACAGAGGACTATGCATTTTTTTTTCTCTGTCTCCAAGGCCCAGAAGTCATATTTCAGATTCAAGTTTCTTTTATCTTAAAGTTTCCAAGTAGATATATTTGATTCATAAATTCATTCAGAAAAGACTTTTGTTGGCTCATGCTTCAGTGGCAGTATGTGTTATTTGTTCAGCAGGAACAAATAGTTCTCATAGACTGCGATTCAATAACTCTCCATAAGGACTTTAGAGAAAAATATTGAAGATAGACTGAGGAATTTTCGGAGCTGGGGTGGGATTAGCCTGCCTCTGCTCATACGTGGCATTTTGTTGCTCTAAATGCTACATGCATGCGTAGATGTGAAATAGGCAAAAAAAAAAAAAACCACTAAAGAAAAGAGGGTTGGCAGAAATAAATCTCTTGTAAGGAGATTCACAATGATTGTATGACTATGCCACCGGGGACGTATTGCTGTGTTATTGCTGCCCTCCATCCTTGCTCTGATTTTGAATGAGACTGATCAGCTTGCTATAAATGGTAGGTTAGATTCACTGATAAACCTCTCTCTTTTGGGCCTTCTCAGCTAGTATGATAGACTGGTTTTAACTGGTGGATTTAAAACTGGTTAATGACTATTCTGGTGGGAGCACGCACTAGCAGTGGGTCAAAAAGGGGGTTGAAAATAAAAATTTTAAACAGAAAGCAGATGCTGCTCTCTGGGAGAGCATGTTCTGACTTCATCCCTGAGGAAGCATGATTGTGTAGTGGGACCAGATCACTACAATCGTTCACAGAAGCAGTGAGATTTTGTGCTGTTCAGGCAGCAGCAGAGCTTTCAGAGCTGCTTGTGCTCTTCCTGGCATATTTCGCAAGCTGGTTGTGTCCAGATCTCTCTCTCTCAGCTTTTTCTCATAGCTTAAACTTTCAGACTCCGAAATATGCAGCTGAATGTCCCTAGGCTAATGACAATAGCCAAAACGCAGCAGGGAATCAATTATCAAGTGCTCATCCTCTAAAGAATGAAATCTAGTGATAGGTAATGCACACAACACTCTCATCACTTCAGTTGTCGATTATTGCTGCAATTCTGTTTGCACTTTAGGCGATGTGGGTTAGCTGTATGACGACATTACTGGTTGGGTCTTTTTCTACAGCTCAAGTATAGTGCCCAGATCTCTGCCCCAGCCTCAGCTCATCCTTGCCATAGAGACTTCTGACCTCAGATATGTTTAGACAATGTTTAATTTACACAAAATGCTTGAGTTGCCCTTGGATCCAGAAAATAGAGTGCAGTTTCCAGCAGCATCACCATGAATTATGAAAGATTTCATGCTTTTCTTGGATGGTTGCTTAGCTTTACTAATTTGTATTGAATGGTATTTGTATTGACTTTGTTCTGGGGTCTGAACTCGGAGGTGTTCAAGGCACCAAAAGCTGAGCTCAGTATGTGTCTGATAAAGATGAATAATATAGAGCTGGAAATTAGATAACCAAATCAATATGCCAGAATTTAGATGTACTAGATGAAAAAGAGAGTTCCACCTGTAGCTACTTTGGGGATCCATAATTTGACATTAGCAGCAAGAAGTGGAAGAATTAAGATTTAAGAGGCAAGATACCTTCCATGGTGGTATATCATGAGATTCTCCTAAGGGATGAATTGTTCGGGCCTCATCAGAAGCTGGTGTTACTGTATTGGGATTGGTCTGAAATCACCAAAAATAGAAAACTCGAGTGTAATTAAGAGTTCATCTAGATTATCTGCCTCAAGGTATCTCTGACATATGCATGGTCTGCCTAAATCTTTAACAGAGATTTATTTGGCATCTTACTTAAAAACTCCAGGTTTAAGCATCCACAGTTGTCTCAACAATTTATTGATGAACTTTATTATCAAAGATTTTTCTAACATTTAACTGAAATCTACCATTTTACAAATAATGCTTGTTACTTTTTTTTGTCTTCTCCAGAGTGCCCATAGCAGTTTATTCTCTTCCCCACTTAATAGTGTTTATCAAGAACAACAAAGGAAACGCCAGCCTTAGCTCCTGCCTGCCCTTACTCTCAAATTCCTTCTTTTTTCTTTTTTTTTTCCCTTCCCACAGGTCTTCTCTTTTATTTCTTCCCTTTCTTTTATTTCCCTTGGAGAATGAGTACATCGGTCTTAAAAGCATTACCGTGCGATGTACTTAATGAATTCTCTGAAAGTGGTTTCTACTATTCATCTTTTTTTTTCCATTATCTTTTTTTTCTTCCTCTCCAAAGAAATATCAAGCATATTTTGGCACAAGAGTAATGCTGACTATTTGGTGGGTTTTTAATCGAGGAAAACAACAAGAATTGAATTTCATTAGCTCAGTTCACGTCAGTTCCTCAGGAGAGTTTCAAAACTCTGATTTCAAAAAACGGAAGATCACAGGATTTAAAAAGTCCCATTTTCATATGGTGGAACCTGTCATTTTCCCAGCATTTGGGAGATGACCTCACCTCAGGCAAAAAAGAATTAATTACTTCTTTCCACACATTTCATTTACTTTAAAAGACTTATGATTGTTTTTTACTGCTTGTTCCAAATATTAATAATAGAATTTATGTTTTTTGGGAGTTTTTTGTTTGCTTGTTTGCAAAGAAAAAAAAAGTGCAAGTATTTGTTTTGAAAAGAAACTGAGATTTAGGAAAACAATTGAGAGATCTGTCCAAACTGGCAAGGTGTACAGTGTGCTGTATAACAAATATCCTTGAGGAACTACCATCTCAGTAATGACGGAAAAAAAAAGTTTCATTTGCATATTAACAAAATGTAGTGAATTGGAACAATATATTCTCTCTTACTGTAAGGTATTTATACATGGTTTAAGAAATTAGCTACTGACTAGTTTATTGGAGAGTTATTGAAAGTTTTACTAATTTATTTTTTTACTAACAGTAAATAGAAAACATTTTGTAACATATTCTATAGGGGTGCCTTTAGAGACTTGTGAGAACTAACCGCTGAGGAAGAAACTCTAAAAGGACTTTGCTGTGCAGGTAATAAAATGCCTTCATATATTAAAATTGTCACAATGATAATTAGTATGATAAAATGTTCTAATGAACTGAGGAAAAAATGAATAGCTGTGTTACAAAATACTGTTACAACATGATGGATATTGCCGATACTGTCAAGGGTTTGTTTTATAATAGTGATTTGCGTGTCTCCTTTCATTAGCAGAAAATAAATAGTGGTGTAAAATGACAGATGTTCTCCAGTAAGGTTTCATAAAAGGCAGCATCCAGCTAAAAGGAATAAATTTATTTTTGAGGTAAACTTCTTGAAGTAGAATATAAAAAAAGAAAGTGGTAGAGTTAAAGCCCCAGGGAGAAGCTCTTAAAGGTCGGTTTCAAAGGGTGCCTCCTGCACAGACTTCCTGTGTGACACGGGTAAGTCTTTTCTTCCTGACATTTCTGTTCTCTCTCTGTGTTGATCTATTCTGAAAAAAGAATATTTTATCCCTCCTCTGCTTGTCCACATGGTCTGTAAGTTTATTGAAGTTCGGCTACCTCTGATCATACACATTCAATGGTTAAAACAACAGGGTTAATAACCATAATTATGTACACACATTCCACGGCGTGCACAATATTTTTTTTTAGATTTCAAATATCAGTATTCAAAAACAAGTTTTGCTTCATTTTGTTCTTCAGGGTGTGTATGCATAATGCTAGGCTTTCATCATGTGTTTACTTGCCCTTTATCATATGGGGATCCTCACATGATGTAAACCTTCAAATTATTCCTGGGAATAACTTCTACATAAGGAGTCTTGTGGTCCTGCAGCAAGAGAGTAATGAGGTCTCTTTAACGTGCAGACAAGGGCATTGTATTTGAGAACATGAAGATGTGGGCCTCAACGCACACATCCTCAAATCTGTTTTCAGTCAATGGAAGGAAATATAAAACTTCAGGATATAGATCATCCTTCCTAAAAGAACCGATGCTTGTAATAGCACTCTCAAAACCCCTAATATATTCTTTTCTATTCCATATTATTCTGTATTATAAGTATATATTATAAATAATATAGATATATGTGATATTTTGTATGATAGAATCCCAGGATGGTTGAGGTTGGAAGGGACCTCTAGAGATCATCCAGTCCAACCCCTGCTCCAACAGGGACACCCAGAGCAGGGGCACAGGGTGTCACCAGGTGGGTTTGGAAGATCTCCAGAGAAGGAGACTCCACAGCCTCTCTGGGCAGCCTGCGCCAGGGCTCTGTTATTCTCACACTAAAAAGAAGAGTATTCTCACACTTCCTCATATAGAGATGAAACTTCCTGTGTTTCAGTTTGTACTCATTACCCCTTGTCCTGTCACTAGCCACCATCGAGAAGAGTTTGGCCCCATCCTCTTTACATTCTCCTCTCAGATATCTATACACATTGACCAGATTCCCCCTCAGTCTTCTCTTCTCTAGGCTAAACAGGCCCAACGCATTTAGTCTTTCCTCATACAATAGATGCTCCAGTCCCTTAATCATCTTTGTCGCTCTCCGTTGGACCCTCTTTAGAAGCTCCACGTCCCTCTTGTCCTGAGCTGCCCCCAATACTCCAGGTGCGACCTCACCAGAGCTGAGCTGAGGGGCAGGATCCCCTCCCTCGACCTCCTGGCAGCGCTCCTCCTCATGCAGCCAGGATCCCACTGGCCTTCTTGGCCACGAGGGCACACTGCTGCCTCATGGTTAACCTGTTGCCAACCAGGCCTCCCAAATCCCTTCCCACGGAGCTCCTTTCCAGCAGGTCAACCCCTAATCTGTACTGGTGCCTGGGGTTATTCCTCCCCAGGTGCAGGACCTTGGACTTGTCCTTGTTGAACCTCATAAGATTCCTCTCTGCCCAACTCTCCATCCTGTTTAGGTTCCTCTGAATGGCAGCACAGCCCTTGGGAGTGTCGGCCATTCCACTCAGTTTTGTATCATCCACAAAATATAATTATTATATATAAAAATATATAATATATGTAGACATATATTTATTATATATTCTTCTATATTGCATTTTTTAAAAACAAATAAAACCTCGAGTGCCTAGTTTAAATCTAGATTTGAGTTGAGCACAATACATACAGGTCTATATGACTATATGTCTTCTAGCCAGGTGAATGCTATCCCAAGCAGTAACCATGTGTCTGTGTCTCTAGACCACAAGGCAAGAGTTTGGGGGACACTCTAGACTATCCCAAGTCAATGGCATCACAGGAAAGAAACAAAACAACAGCAACAACAACAAAGAAAAAACTTTAATGGGTTTTGGATCAGTTCTCCTTTAATCAGGTGGTCTTGAGTTCTCTCAGCCCTTTCTATTAACACAAGATGATACAACCTTTTATTTTAAAGCCTATCAATCACATAAAGTGCATATAAGCATTGTGTAGCTAAATATCTTACTGAAAAATATGTCCTTTTTTGCTAAAGAGCATGAAAAATATACATCAGACTGTAAATTATTCACAAAAAAAATACTTGAGGGAGATCTTTGACATAAATCAGTTTTGCAATAATATTTATAATACACTTTTCCAAGAGAGCTGGGATTTTACTGTTTGTACTGAAAAGGGATTTTTCTCCCTCTTGGCAAAGGTAGAAGCATTGCTGAAGTTCCAAAAATTAATTGCAAGTCTGATTTAAGCTGCAGAGCTAGAAACGGTCATAAACAAGTGCACCTTAGGAGTAAATTTAAATTGAGTTTGGGCAAATCATAAATGCATTTGGATAAAAAAAATGATTAAAACTTTGTTGCTGGAAATATATTAATAAAGACAAAAAGCAGAAGGACCTACGGTAGCAAAGTAGAGAACGTGATCTGGAAGGAAAAATGACAGGGATATCATCTAGGTCATAATATTAATCTAGATAATGGAGAATTCAGAAAGTTAAAAGAGAAACCTTGAATGTGATCTGTACTTAATTCAAAATCATTGAAGCAAGTGAAATGCATGGGTAATGTAGCAGTAATGATGTCTGGAATGTGCAAAGACACTAATTGCAGTATTCTTTGCTAATTAAAGAACCTATAATTATAGCACAAGGATGTTGAAAAGTATCTTGTTACGGCACCAAGACAATGTCATATAAATTACTTCTTTCATGCACACAAAGGTGGGGCTTCATTTCCACATACATTGGTAATGAGTGTCAGGCCCTTTTCTAATTAAACAAATAGACATATAAACCGACGATCAAAAGAATTTAGAAGAGGAAGATGGGAACAGACTTTGTCACTTTTCCAGTTCCTGGAGATAGCTGTGTTATTTGAGCTCAATGAGCATCTCTGCTGGTCCAGCCTCACAGACTGCAGCTTTTGCTCTCTTGCATGTAGAGCACACATTCACAGCCGAACAGAAGCGGAAAAAGGATGAAAAACTAATATCAAGGCTTTCATGTTTTAATGCATTTTCTCATACTTTCTTCCTCAAGACCCTTTTTTAACCTTCTGATCATGCTAACAGTCCCTTCATGCTATAATTTTCAGCCGTTGTCTTCAATGTTGCTGGAATCAAAATGCTTTTTGTTATTTGCTGCTATTAGCAGTAGCATCAGCTAGGAAAGCTAAGTTTGGGAAAACGTTGTCATTCTTTCTTTCAAGTGAGACTCAATGTTTAGATCAGGACATCAGTTTTAGGTGAATGATGGGAGATATGTTCAGATTGCTTCTAATTAGATGGTGGAAGCCAGGTGATGTAAAGGTCAGTTGTGGGACATAGCATTAGTGTCATTGTCTTCCCTGGTCTGAGTGACAAACAATTATCTACAAGCTAGGCTTTAATTGGGTTGATAACTAGTGTTCTAGCACTGACAGCTGCCCTCGGGATGAGTATTTTTGATATACACAATTACATGCCATCATGAGACTGTTGATGATTAATGTGAGCCCTTCAGACCTGTCACCCAGAAAAGGAAATAAAGGCAGAGTCTAGCATTCAAACCTGAAAAGATAATGATGACCCTGGAGCCTTGGATGTGACTCTTCCATAAAAGCATAGTTTGCTGAACCTCAGGATCCTGCAGGTTAGAGAGAAGCTCATTATCTGGCATATGATCAGGTCTCTTTTTGTTGCATTAGTAACCTCAGTAGGAAACACCTAACTCCTTTTGAAAAAGGTATCAAAGGAATTAAAGAGAAGTAAAGGAGAACTTAATTGGACATGTAAGAGTCACTTATCTGCTTAGCAATGAAAGAAGAGTAATTATACCCAACAAAAGCAATGCCACACTGCTCCACAGTCTACATGAGATGGATTATGGCAGTGGTGATACTATTAACTAATGACATGCAGTCACAGCGCAAGGAGCAGCTGATTACCTTGGTCGGGAGCAAATTCTTACTTCGTTGTCATTGAAAAGAGAGGATGTGTACCAATAAACTGCACAACGTCCAGAAGATGCTTTCTCCTCTACACCACTCTCTGTGAGACAACCACAGCAAAAGGCCAAGTTTTCTGCAGATGTAGGAAAACAACTTGAACTATAAAGAGTGCATTTATTTCTGACATTGTTATTTCCTTCTCCTCCAGACAGAAGTATTCTGTCAATCAGATTTGACTGTCCAGTTGCCAAAAAGACATAATGACATTAAAGTATTTTGTTACTAACCATCATGGAATAACATAATAGGCTATACAGAAAACATTACCATCAGGGCTGCATCTCTTACTTTTCCTTCTGTATAAGAGGAAGCCAAGGACAGTCACATTTTCAATGTGTAAAAAATAATTTACTGTACAATATCACTCCTTGGAAATAGTATATCTAAATCACATAACAGATGTCCTGGAAGTTTTTTAGACATCATTTAGTCTGCAACATGTTTATTCAGCATTCTGCTGCACAGAGTATTAGAGAAAGAGATCTAATATTCCCTGATAAAAATAGAGGAAAAAAAAAAGACTTTTTTATTAACTACCATTCAAGACCAAAACAAAGTTTTGACTCTTATTTCTAAAGAAAATATGGCTCTCAAGGTTGAAATAAATTAACATTTTTATTTTATTTTTCACTTTTTTTATTTTTTAATGAGATAGATGTGGCAAATGGAAGAATGATAATCCGCAGCTAACAATCTCATTATTTATTGATTGCATCTGTAAAGACATTCTGTGTAAAATATACACAGTGGCCAAGCAATTTACATGCATGATTATTTATTTACGGAGTCAGCATAGCTGGCCCATAAGTATGCAGCATAATGGGTCCCCTTCCTAATGTTATGTTAGTTGGAAAATGCATCACTGTACAAACAGTGTTGCACATAATTAGCCTGACTGTATACCTCAGGTTGCTTATGGCACATCTATGTCATAGCTGTAGACTCATCAGATTGAGATGGAGAGAGGGGTAAGAAGAGAAATGTTGTGTAGAGATGCCAGGACCTGCCCGAAACTACTCATAGCAGTAGTCATGCTATACTGGGACTATGGGGGATGTATAGAAGGATGGTGAAAAATAGCAAGGTGGTTTCCTTGCAGTCTGGCCTAGTGTTGTACTGTGCTCTATGGGCTGAGATGGTGCTGAGTTTCAGCAGTGATGGAACCTCATCTCTCCAGATGGGCCAGGTCCTACCACAAAATGAGGAGGGGGAAAGAGGTAAAGCAGAGGGAGATGTTTGGGGAGGCAGCTTTGCAGCTGCCACTGGTGCTGGAGGGTTGGGGGTCAGCAGGAGAAGGATGGTGACTGCTGCTTCTGAGAAGGTCTATAACTAATTATTAGATGATGAGTGAAACTGAATCAAGTGACCCCTTTTCTCCTTCAGTTTTGTATCCTACCTCTTAAATATTGTGGTGAACCCAGCAGAGCTGATTGTATTCTAAAAGAAATTCAAGATAATCAACTGACAAATATAATAAAATATCGTGCACAGCTCTGTCTACATATAACTCATTTTACCAATCTTGCCAGTTTCTGCTTCCTAAACTGAAATTTATAAGTTCCCAATAACTGTTTAAAACTGTTTTTCACTGTTCTAGACTGCCAATAGGTCGAGCCAGAGACCAGATCTCAAAAGATATAATCATAGCACATATATTTGCAGCAACATAGAAAAGTTGACTTTATGGGTAGGTTGGTCTAGTGCAGGTCTTGTCTCTTAGATCTGAGCATAAGGTAGACCACAGTTGCAACAGAATTACAGAATGGCTGTTCTTGGAAGGGACCTCTATAGATCATTGAGTCCAACCCAACAGAAATGAAGTGGTAAAGTCAAGTACAAGGTGTCTACCATCCTGCCATTGGCATGCAAAGAGAAGGAACCTACCTGACCCTGGAAATGCTGCTTTTTCTCATCACCGTCTTGTTCAGCAGAACAGCATGCTGTGTGCATACACACGATCTCATTACTCTTTTCTTCCTTGTTTGCCAGTGAGCAGCTTTCCCAAAGTACATATTTTGGAAAGGCTTCATTGTCAATGTGGATAACTTTTGCACTTCCAGATCAATTGTATTTTGTGCTATTTCTGTAACAAACATTGACAACAAGACCATTTGGGCTAGGATCATCCTCTCCTTTATGGACTCAGCATGGTTAAATGCTTGTGTCTTCTCTGCATGCAAGTCATTTGAAGTTGAAAACAAATAAGAAGTAATAATATTAATAAAAAATAAGAATGATAATGTTGAGAGATATCTTGTGGATCTCTCTGTGGCATATTGAATAGTGTTTTTTTTTTTCTCAATCCATCTATCTGGCATAGCATAAGTGCTATACTATCCAAATGCCAAGTGAAACTGAATTAAGGGATAAAGAGCTTAAAACATTAAAATTAATAGTAATCTCAAAATACAGAATGTTCATCAGCCATTATTTTATTTTTCTTCTGTTGTTAACAAGACATCACTGAATAATAAGCTGTTGCTTGATTGTTCTCTAGCTTTACCTAGCTGTAAATTATGTGCCTGAAGATATTTATTACTTATGGGATTAACTAGAATAAGAATGGTGCTGGTTTGTCTTTGGCAAAAGGAATTAAAGTTAAACTTTAAAAAGATTATGGAGCTCCAAGGTGAACTGTATTGGTATTTTCTCTAAGAAATTCATGACTACCTTTCATAAAGCATTCCAGAAGAATTAGCTTGTAGCTTGTGATCACAAATCCACAAGAAAGTAGGAAATAAAAATAGCATTGGCATTTCAAGCATGAGTTCTGCTTCAGAGAGGAGCTGCGAAGAGAAAAAAAAAAAGGCAAATAAAAGTCAGGATTTGTATACATACATTTTTCAGATAGTATATTTTTATAATAGAAATATGATGTCTCTAATTATACTTAATTGTCATAGGATGAGCACTAGCTTTCATCTGCTCTACTGTGAAGGTCGAACTACCTTATGGAAAGGATGAAAATTTGCTAATGAATGGTCAAATGACTTTCTGAAGGAACTGAGAACCCACGCAAACTGTTAATTTCTGCTAATTGATAATTAATCGTGACCTGCAATTTTTCAATCTTGGCACTTCTAATTACAAGAGAAAAAAAAGAGTACACATATAATTAAGAGCAGCAATTGCTTATATGAACTTAGGATAAGTGATGAATAAAAAAAAAGAATTAAAAAACGATAAAAATCTCTGAGATGATGGTGAAGAGTTCTGAGGCATTCCTCTGAATCTCAAGTAAGGCTAGTGAATGTGAATAAAATACCACAATAAAGCATTTACTGATTTCATCTGTCATTGGATTAAATGCAGATAATCTCTTTCAATAGATCCTGATTAGTTAAGTGAATGTAAAATTATTGCTACATTTTTTCCTTTTGTTTGCCCCCATTATGCAATTCTACAAACTCAACCATTTGTCTTACCTGGAAGTCCCTGTAATAAAGCTGGGCTAATGATGAAATTCAAAGTTATTCACATTGTTTTTTGTTCCATCTACTTTTTACAGTGTAATACAAGTCTGAGACAGAAACTGCCTTTTGGTTCTTCCAGTCCTTCTGGAAATGCTTCAGGTTTCTTAAAGTGAGGTTTACATCTTCACACCTCATTCTGTTATGGTAGAGTGTACCACAGAGGGACTTTTCCTAGCAAAACTTTTATGAAAGTAAAGAAACTGTGCAAGGATCTTTAATGGAAGAAGTATTTTGGTAATGAAAGGTTATGAAAATGCTTTCCATTGAAGTCTTCATTCAGGAGTCAGAGCACTCCAGGAGCTGAGCAATGGTATAAAATAAAGATAAAATGACAAACGAGCCAAATGGTCCCTGGGGTTCATTTGGCAGCATTAATGTAAAAACAAACAAACAAACAAACAAATGAAAACAATAAGAGGCATCTTGCCAATCTGCACTGCTCCCTTGGCACTACGATGTTTGCTGGGTTTGTTTGCATTCAGTATTTACAAAGTCACACTGTTAAAGGCAAGTAGATTGAAATATTACTGAAAAATGAAGTTTCCATCTAAAACATGAATGAAGTGTTTATATTAAATACCTAGATAGAAGATAATAACTAGAAGATAATAAAATCCAGTATCTGCCTCCAGTAAAGCTTCACGAATGCAGCTGAAATTCTGACAGTCAGTGATTGCAATGCAGATCCTTTAGTCCTCCTGTAGGCACAGAAAGGAGCAATTATTCTGCCTCTTCATTTCAGGGCTCAGGCTGCTGACTATGAAGAAGGTAAAACTATTCCCCAGGTATCTTAATAATTAGTGAACCTACATAGCCAAATCTCAAATATTGTAATAACCCAAATCTGAAACACATCTTAAAGCTAGAAGATATTCTGTAAGATACAATTGGAGTTGTTTTTACTCATCTTCTGCTTTTACCAGGGCTATACACTTTTTCTTTTTTCCTCCACAACAATGAAAGCTGTAAAAAATGTGAAATTAAAATATATGGATTCCAGAGACTCTTGTATTTGTATCCGTATATTATTATCATAGGTTTCAACAGCAATGCATATAAAACATTGAAAGTTTTTTAATAGTGACTCTCATGATAAAATGGTTAGATCTACAGAGACTTGGGGAACACCAAATTAACCCTGATCAATCTAGCTGTGAAAATAGAAGCAATACATTCGTGTTAGTGTGGTATCAAAGACAAACTAATTATCCCTGCTGAAAGGCGAGATTTATTAGCTCAAGTAGAGCAATGTTACAGTGACTATTACACTTTTAGGACATTAGAATGTAAGAATGGTTGTATTTGACAGCAAAAGCCTTGCTAGCTCAGTACCTTGACTCAACAGTGGCCAGCAAGGGATGTCCATGTGGCAACAGGACAACACTGACTTTTTTTTTTCCCAGAATATTCCCCTAGACACCAGCAACCTGTGGCTTAGGGGCTTTCTGAGCCAAAGGTTCCATCTTCATACCTCAGACCCCAAAAGCTGCACTTAATCACATGAACATAGACATGTGCCCAAGAGTTATCTGAGGATGTCATCACCTAAACCACTGCATGGCATCTATGTCTCCAGCATCATAGGCGTGATCAAAGAGGAAAGAGGAGGTGTCCTGACACTCTACACTGTCCCCTCGACACTAAGTGCATTTAAAGTGCGTACTAAATCCACAAGTTTTTGTAGATAAGGTTTGCTAAATGTAAACAGTGCTCTAAAAAACACCCTGAAATTCAATGTCCTTTCAAAACGTGGCTTGACTTTGGAAGAAAGTATTTAGATTAATAGGCTATATTGAAAAAGCTTGTTCGTGTTTCTAATTCTATAATATATACTAATCAGAGGTGACTGTTTTTTGAATTACCACAAGCACAATTCCATGTGAATTAGTGCAATTAGACAGAATTAATCAGCCTGCCATTTCTCTTTTTAAATCTTTTTCTTAGTTCAGAATTAATTTAATGGAGAAGTTAGAGACAAAGTTTGACACTAACCTCCTTGCTTGGGGTCAAAACGCATTAGTGGAGCTATCCAGAAACTGATTGAGACTAAAATGACAGTATGGATCTGGCTGTGTTGGATTTCCGTGATAATCTGAATAGAAAACCAGCAAAAACACTAACAGTAGAGGATGACAAATCAGACTAACATTAAATTTTGTTTTTTGACTGTAAGTAAAATCTTACATAACTACATATACTAAACATACATAAAGACCAAAAAGATAGTTGCCCATAAGTGTTATCTCCAGCTTAGGGTGTTTATCCTCATGGCTAAGTTGGCCAAATTTCTTGGCAAAGTGCATGTACCAGACCTACAGTTACTGCACACATTCACGCTAGTGAATGAAGTAGGTCCAAAGATTGGGTTCTAGCACTGTCCAGACTGTCCAGTTGTTCATTTACATCCTACAAAAACAGAGTAGCACGAGCGCTTCCAAGGAGTTTACAGTCTAGTGAAGAGGGTTGTGGCTCTGTTGTTGAATTCAGCAATTAGACCACAAAATCCTGATGGGACCCTTCTCTAGAAACATGACCACAAACTGCTGTAGCTTATTGCATACTCGAACGAATTCAGTGATGACAGAACCTTTATTAAATCTGGCACCCTCAAAATTCTGGAGAATCAAATATCTTTGGGAAACAGAGGATCCAGGTCTATGCTCCATCAATTGTTTTTGCAGTAGAACCCCTGATGCTGGAGAATGCCAAGATAACTACCAGGCAGCTGCTTAGGAGGGAAAATACCCTGAATAAAATGTGACAGTAGAGTATGCTGGCCTACCCAAAACCTAGAAATTTAATTTGAAACAAACCATTGCATTCAATGAAATATGATGGCAAGCCAGGAGGTTACCTCATCATTTCTAAAGAAATAGGCAACTTTTTCTTAAAAAAAAAAAAAAAAAAAAAAAAAGGGAAAAAAAAAAAAAAAAAAAAAAAAGGGAAAAAAAAAAAAAAAAAAAAAAAAGGCAAAGAAAAATACCATGAATATATATTTAAATAGTTAGATATGTAACTGATGGAGCAGTGACCTCTTCCTAAGCATCTTTTTACTTGTGAAATTATATACAAGTTTTTTCACTGACTTTAAATCCTTTTCAATGCAAATTCAGAACTCAGTCACATTACTATAAATATGGAAAAAATAATTAAAAACTGTAAAGTTTTTGGAGAAGATTGAGAGAGGATCTTGTCAATATGTACAAATACCTGAAGGGAGAATGTAAAGAAGAACGGGCGGAACTCTTCTCTNAATACCTGAAGGGAGAATGTAAAGAGGAACGGGCCGAACCCTTCTCTGTGGTGGCCAGTGACAGGACAAGGGGTAATGGGTACAAACTGAAACACAGGAAGTTCCATCTCCATGTGGGGAAGAACTTCTTTGCTCTGAGGGTGCCAGAGCCCTGGCACAGGCTGCCCAGAGAGGCTGTGGAGTCTCCTTCCCTGGAGATCTTCCAAACCCGCCTGGACACCACCCTGTGCCCCTGCTCTGGGTGTCCCTGCTGGAGCAGGGGTTGGACTGGATGATCTCTAGAGGTCCCTTCCAACCTCAACCATTCTGTAAAATTATTGGGGAAGGGTAAAATTGAGGTTGTAATTAAAAAAAAAAAAAAGGCTCCTTCTAGTAGTTAGCACTATGAAGTATAAAACACACAAGCATGCATTTTCAGTCTACTTACAAGACAAATGTCTTTTCTTCACCTGAGATTTATGGAGATCTGCATTTTGCAACAGAATTCCTGCGATGGAATTTGATCGGGGATATCTGCACTCCCGCTGACAAACTGAGGTGAGCATCTGCATCGGTGCCTACCTGATCCACGGCTCATCCGTCTTCTGCCCAAGCCGCCACCTCCTGAACAGACTGCAGATCACCTACTTGGGCTCGTCTGGCAAGTCCTAAATCACTCAGCAGTTTGCTGTGCCATCAGGGGTGCTGTGATGCACGGAGATTTATGTGGCAAGCAGAAATACCTAAGCACGTATCGGCAGCGCTGCCGTCTGTGCGAGCAGCGTGAGCGGGCGCGAGGAGATCGCTGCGGCCGGCTCAAGGTGCAGCCTAGAGCTGTACAAAGATAAGCTGTCATTACTCGAAATTAACTCTCCAATAAAGAAAAAGACATTTGGAGACTTCAAGGATGCAAGGTGAGTTGGAGATGTGCCTGGGAATGGACCGTGACATTAAAGCTACACAAGCAGGGCTGCTTTAGAGACTTGACCAAAGAAGGAAAGAGCATTGGCTGCTCAATTCTGTCCGACTAGATTTGGTCCAGTAAAATTTCTGAATGTTCACGTGGTAAATTAGTCTTCTGCTTTCTTTCTCCTGGTCATGGCCATTTATCTAACACAGTTAAGAATTTAATCTCATTTACACAGTACTTAAGTGACAGATTAAACCATTTGAACTATTTTAGCACAATTTCTCCCTATGTTATCGTCAAGCTCCCAGTTCCCAATGTTCTGACATGCGAGAGAGATGTAATTTGTTCATAATAAATCTATCAGTGAGGGGAACTGAACACGTGTTTCCTATATGCAGTGCAGCTTCTTGCTGCTCAGCCATGGAGATTTCCAAAGTATTTGCACAAGCTGAAGTACAACCACTTCTTTCCGCGAGACACAAATCCGTACTGTGTTTCCTGGCTTCGTTGCAAGCGCTTTATCAGTGCACAGGAGGAGACAGA
Source organism: Crypturellus undulatus (assembly GCA_013389825.1). Lineage (NCBI taxonomy): Eukaryota > Metazoa > Chordata > Aves > Tinamiformes > Tinamidae > Crypturellus > Crypturellus undulatus. The sequence goes on along the minus strand of VWPW01006684.1, from coordinate 31,722 downwards.
TTCCAGTATTTTCTGTATAAAATATGACAAGTGCTAATAAGCTTGTCTGCTCACAACATTTTGGATTGCTTAGAAGTAGATTTTATTTAGAGAATACACCAAACCAACACGATGCTGGGAAGACGATTTGTACTAACAGATGGTGGGATGATTTTTGCTGCCTCGCTCCCTCCACCCCACCTCGGGCTCCGTATTGAGCATGACAGATATTTCAAGGCCAAAACTCCAAAGGTTTCACAAGTCTATATGAAATGATAGCATAAAACAGCATTAAATAGGAACCAGATCAAACTCACTAGACCCAAATCTGCTGTCACTGGCACAGCTCCCGCTGACTTCAGTGGGGCCCCGATCTGGACGGTGGCCAGAGAAGCAGCAGCAGAACAAATAAGTCCCTGCACCAGGGGAGGTTGCTTTGTTGCAAACATCTCGTGGAGTTTGCAGGGCACATTTATGTCAATGTTGCTTCCCCATTAGGTTCTGGGTCAAAATCCACACCAGAATAAATGCAGGAGCATTTTCATCTCCCCTCATGCTGCTGCTGCATTTGACTTACCGCCCATGGGAGCTGCTTTGTCCAGATGTAAATCTGGTCCCCGTCTTGCTGTGAGTTTTGCAACATCTTCACCTTTGCTGACTCTTCTGACCATCACTGTGGTGCTATCAGGGCTGCAGGAATCCACTGGGCTTTAGGGAATGATGTCCTGAGCCATGTGGAACCCCACTGAAGGCAACAGGTTACACCAGGAATGGTTTTGTTCTCCCTTGCCAAAAAATCCTGGATAGGGATGTCAGGAAAAGCCTAGATTCAGTCTAGCTTCTATATATTTGTGCTTTATTATCTATTACATATCTTTGCCAGCCTCATATAGCACTTCCTTTCCATAGTTAAAGACTTAATCACTTACATTTTCTAAATCTCTCCTTGTGTATGCTACATAATAAATAAACTCTGCATTTTTGCCCAGTCTGAATTGGATCTGTCACATTTGGAGCACCACAGTTTACAGCGCTTTTGAAGAGTGCGTTTTTATCTTTGGAGATGGAGAAAGCAATGGAAAAATGGGTGTGAATGGCGAATGGCAAAGTGCCTGGTCTGATTAAGAAAGACCAACTGCACAGAAATTGCCCTGCAAAACATTGCCAAAAGGTTCACAATTCAGTGAAGCTGGGGATTATAAAAACTGTTAACACTCTGTAATGCAAGGGAAAACAATCAGTCTTTGTCAACACAGAAACAGTTGTTTAAGCAACCAGAATATTCAACAGAAGGTGTCTCTTTTCTCCTTTTTCTTTAAGGAAAAATAATCAAATAGGCATTCTGTAACAATCGCCATCATCTTGCCAAACAGCATGCTTCAAGTGGAAATAAAGCTGAGCAAAAACACAAAACAGCAAGGGGATTTATATACAGAAGCCTAAAATGGAAATAAGTGAATACATTCTTCCTGGTGTGTGCATGAAACACACTACAGAAACACAGGACAGAGCAACAATCACTCCTTTGACATTAATTCCTTCCTCTATACCTTCTCTTTCCAGTTCTCTGAGCAGACTTCTATTTTCTAGCTTGCCTTTTCAGAAATTTTCTCTTAAGATCTGTGTGGGTCAGACAAATGTAACTTAAAATCAGGTATTTTGCAATTAGTGGTACTTAAATATTTTATTCTTCTGATGGCTGATTCTTTTTCTTCTACTTTCATCCCCATGGGGACTGGCTGCTTTGTCTGTTCCAGTCTTGTTTTTTGCCTACCTGGATTGTAATTTCATGCTGGTTACTGCTGTTTCTTATCTCCTACATCACAAGTTCATGCACTGATTTCCAAAAGTGTGAGATCATAGAAAGACAGATATAAACAAACAGCGATAGCAACATAACAAATCACAGCATACATTCCCAAATAAAGGTAGAGAATTAAAAAATAGTGGTTTCTGATAATTACGTTCAATCTTTTTGGTATTCAAAGTGTTGTGTGTATATATTATCTGGTATTTCTCAGAATACCAGCATGAGACAGCAAAATAATGTCCTTCTTTAGAGGTATAAGTATATAAGTATAAGTAACTGAAAGGGTAAGCGACTACCAGCGAGTCACTGTCAGCACCAAGATCAATGCTGAAATGCCGTATTCCTAACTTCACTGGTTCCTTTAGACCACACTATTTCATCAACCTATTTTCAGCATTTAAACAGAATTGCAAGGAAAACACTTTGGGCACAAACAGTAATTTAATGGAGTGAAATAACAGGCTGGTTGCATTCGAAAGAGATTGCATCCCATTCAGAAGAGACAATGGGGAGGTCGTGTTCATTTGCCAATTAGAACTAATGATTTCACTATCTGCAAAAAGAGAAATTCAAAGACCTAATGGGGAAAAAAGCCTGATATATTAGTGCACAGAAAAGAGCTTGCAAAGAAGCGTTCTCAGCTCTCGTTCCATCAATTCTGTAGTGCAATTTGCTAGCTTGACCCTCTGTTGGGCTTTGCTGTCTTCCAAGGTGTGAACGTGCATGCAAACTTTTCCAAAAAGGTGTCTCTGCTTTGGTGTTAGGTGTGTGGTGTTTCCTCGATGAAAGTTCCCTGCTTGTTTGGTTTCTATTCCATCGATTTTGCAAATGGGGCTAGTCGAATTTATCATTGCTCAGGTTATGTTAGAAAGACAAATGCTTGCTAATCATGCCAGAAGCCTGACAGCCTGACATGCACAAGGTAGAAAAACTGCTATAAACTTTAGTCTGTCTTATTAAGACCTATCAAGAAATCAAAGCCATTTGGCAGAGATGTAAAGTTATTTCAGTCTTGGAAGTGTGTTTGGGAAGTCTTGAAAGGAAGAACTAACTGCAGCTACATCTGTGCATGAGTTCAAGCCAAAGTTTTCAGATCTGAGTACATGAAGCCCAGAGCATCACTGCATCCAGGGCAGCCCTTTCCTCTCTCTGCTTTCCCGTCTAAAGTCCCAGTTGGATTTAAGCAAGTACAGTAGGAGATCACAAATAGGCAGGATGAATAAAAGGAAATAGGATTTGCGGGTGATCCTGAGCCTTATGCTCATGACAGATTAGATATAGCCAAAGAGTATCCATATTAACTTTGGCCCTGAAAATGAAAACATATACAGTTAACATATATAATACCATCTGTTTTTATACTGTCAGCATTTCACTTGGATTCTTGAATGCTGTTGCACAGAAATACTTCAAAATCATGTTGATTTGAACAAAGATCAGTGTTTTCTCTGTGGCATTTATAAAGATTCCCAGACCAAAGGAATCATTTCATGCCCTTGTGTTGAGCCAAATCGGGCACAATTTTTATTGAAAACCGCTATCCCTTATGCTCTAGTGGTAATGAATTTGGAGGATCCAGTCCAGCTTTCCATTAAGCTCCATAATCCTTTCCACTGGCACAAAGGTACTGTGGACCAGAGCGAAAGAGCATCCAGGACCTGGGAAGGCTGGAGCACAGGCTGGCTGGAGAGAAGCCCCTTAGCACCTCCTGATGCACAGACGTGATTAAAATAATTAAGGAACCAACTCGAGACTCCACATACCTGTTTTAAACATGTTGTGCATTGTTTCTAGGAACACAGCCATGAAATGGTGTCAAATTTACTGGGTTTTGTGCAGCAACGTTGGATGGTCCCCACCTCCAGGGTACGACTGTACAGTATCTTCACATACAGAAGGGTGTAACAAAAGGAATTTTGAGATTATATGTGATTGTGAGGGGGAAAAAAAAGAAGACTAGAGACATATAAATATTTCTAAAGCAGATTTTTTTAATTTAATTTTGAAAGGAAAATGCAAAAGATGTTTCCTCTTTACAAAATTAAAATGCCAGGTTGCAGTCATTTTTTTGCTTTTGAAAAATGAAAAATGTCTAGTGACTTCAGTAATTAATTTGATTTGCATTTTGATCGCATGCTTAATAAATCTGGTTTCTTTAAAAATAGCAGAACACTAAAAGATTCATGAAAAGGAAGGAATTTCTGTGAAAGATTCTGTTGTATAAAGAGACAAGTTATTTCTTATACAGTTCAATCAATAAATAGAAGTAAAATGTAAATAACTATATGACAACCAATTTAACTGAAAAGAAGTGTTAGTAAACATTAATAAATAGATCATTTTATCAAGAAAGTAGAAGAAAGCTCTTTAATTGTGTTTCTAGAGAAATAAGAAACAATGATACTGAATTCTGTTTGCAAGCTTTCCTCCTGGTGACCTTCTACAGGTTGTATTTTCAGGATCACGACTCTACTTCTGCAGCTGAACTTCTGTCAAAACTGTGATTGTTTTTAGGAATGTCACAGCATCACGTCATGCAGCCCTGCTCGGGAAACTGCTCAAATGGGAGCACTATTTATATCCTGATTTGGAAGGTGCTGAGCTCTGAGACAGGGGAAACAACAACAGGGGCACAAGCACTTAGACTGCCCTGACTCAAATCCATCACCCTGTTTCCAATCATGGTCAAAAACTGTTTCTTCAGAAAAATGAAAGCTTTCTTCAGAAAAGAAAATTTCAGAGTTCTATAGATAGAATAACGTACTCCTTGGGAAACACTGACCTTAACTATTCTCAGTGACTCTCACGCTCTGAAGCCAAAGGTGTAGTCATATCCAGCAAGCTGTAGTTCTTTTTTCAACCCAAGGCAATAATATCTGCTATGATTTTGGATGGTCTCATTGAACAGAAGAGGTGCCCAGGCACTTGGATTATTGAAAATGTGATTATTTCCTAAAAAATGCAATGAAGCCCTGACAGAGACAATAAAATAATGGCAGAACTGACCATTTTGTGACTCTCGTGGTCAACTTGAGTAACTAGTTTAATAAGATATCTCTCTCTGCAGCGGTCTAACTATAGACATGGAATATAAAAGTAGTTTAAATAATGTTAGCCTTTGCTTTTTATCTGAGGAAAGAAGCACAGGGAAGGATTATGTCCAACATTATTTTAAAACGTTCTATATCAATTAGAATTTAAGAATCTAATCTGTGTTTCACTCTTAACAAAGCAGTATTGCAGTCTTAAGTGTCCACTCTAAGTGTGCATTTTTTACAGAAAAAAAAAGATTAATTTATTTTGAAAGGAGAGAGATTATAAAGGAAATAAAACAGAAGAGAAATGGGAGAGGATCAGGAGGAGAGGGAGGGAAAATCATGAAAGTGTCTCAGGAAGGAACTAAGAAATGACATATTAAATTTATTTGCTAAAAGCCTTAGGCCTCTGCTGTCCACCAAGTACCTTTCAGAAATACTGGTCTGAGTTGCCACTAATCCACCTTCTTTTTACTGATAGCTTTGATGTTTCCCTTAAGAAATATTTGATGAAAAAGAGGTATGGTTCATATTAGACTTTAAGAACATAAAATTACCTCTCTATGATCAGACCCAGATTACATCTCCAAGTTTCTTTGGTGTCCATTAGAAGTTCTTCTGCTCCACTGCCTGACTGAAATACAAGTTTTATACCCAAATAAATTACAGCAATGGCTATTCATAAAAATGGAGCACATTTTTATTGATCTGTTTCTTGGAGGGATGGCAGAAATGGCACTATATGCTATTTGTTTCCATTCTTTGCTATGTGGTATAAAATGTCATTGCTGCTCCTTTCTCTCATTCTTTTTATCCTGCAGAACTTTAAATCATGTAAGCTTTAAATAATACTTCACTTTAATGTAACATATAGAGCGCTGCAAAACCAAAGACTGTAGGATTCTTCTTTCTCTAACTTAGCAAACCATTTGTATCATATTTTATGTAGAGAGCACACTTTGAAGAGAAAGGATAGTCTAGCTAGACACTCATACAAAATTATTCAGCAAGTCTCCATAATTAAGTACCTCCAGCACTGCAGTGAGGTCACGGTAAAATAGAGTATTTGGGAAGATGACTGTTGAACAGAGAGTTTCTAAGTGTGAGAACTTAAAAGATATATTGGAAGGTTCTAAGCACTTGGCTGTTTCCTGGCAGCTTAAAAACCCAGGGAAAACATGCAAATGAGGGAAATACACCCGTGCTGGAAGTTTCAACTATTGCTGGAATTACTTCTTAATGGTTCTTTCAAAAGGAGTACCATCGACAGTGCTGACTGATAGGTAACTGCCTTAAAATGTTCCCTATAAAAGCCAGAGGCTGCCCATGGCAGTGATGTTACAAGATATATATTCATCAGGCTTGCTGAGCAGATCTTCACAGACGCACACATGCACGAGCTGCTCTTTGAATGTGCTTGGTGAATTCCTTCTGTACTTGAGCACCAATACGGAAATGAAAGTTTCCCTTTCCAAGTAATTATTCCAACTGCTGCTCTGGAGTCCTCATGGTGCTTTTGATATTTGACCCAACTCAAGTCCCCTGCTGTAGCCCAGCAGGTAACAGAACCAGCAGTTTAGTTCTCCAAATACCTCCTGCAACCATGGCCAAGCATACTCAGCTCTCACCATTTCAGAGGCAAAATACAGCACTCAAGATGTGGATGAACCAACCTGTGCTTGGAAAGACTCATCTCTGATTCAGTTTTGCTGTAACAATAAGCCTACATTGTAAAAAAAGAAAACTTAAAACACAGCAGTTCTGCTGGAGGCGCTGATTTAACGTGCCCTGAAACTACTGAGCATCTTTGCACTGATTTCACTGGACGTTGAATCAGGCTTTTGGAGATAGGTCTGGTGAGTCAGAAACAACATTTTCTTGTCAAAACTTGCAAATGTTACTCATTTGACAGGTCTCCAGGGAAGGCAGCACAGTGGGTATTAGACACAGTGTTGCATTAAACCTGGATTAGAGAAAATACTACTTGTTTCCTTCGCTATTGAATTTGAAGTTCCAACATGTGTGTTTGTTTGTGTTTGTGCAGCAAATCAGCTGTTGATAAAATAACTACTAAAGCTACAGAAATGAGAATAGAGCAAGTTTCTCACAGCAAATGGGCATGATAAGATGATAAGATGCTTAGAAAGCACTGTGGGCTAAGAATAAAGATGAAAGATAAGTCTTTTTATCATATCAAAAAACAGATGGAACAAGAGAACAAATGCAAATTCCTTTAAAAAATCATCTTTGTTGAAATATATTTCATGGCACTACATATCCCAAAATGGTTTTCCTAAGTACAAAATGTTAGGTTTTACAATTTCAAATTAGGTCCTCTGTTGTTTAAGCCCATCAGCCATTGAATGCTGTTTAACATTGATGATGGAAAAATTAGGATGAACAGTTAGAAACGAAAATCTTCAGGTGATAAAAACATGAAAATGGGATCCTGGCTGCATGAGGAGCAGCGTTGCCAGCAGGTCGAGGGAGGGGATCCTGCCCCTCTACTCAGCTCTGGTGAGGCCACATCTGGAGTATTGGGGGCAGCTCTGGGCTCCCCGGGCCAAGAGGGACGTGGAGCGGCTAGAGAGGGTCCAGCAGAGAGCCACGAAGATGATTAAGGGACAGGAGCATCTATCATAGGAGGAAAGACTGGGCCTGTGAACTGGGCCTGTTTAGTCTGGAGAAGACTAGAAGGAGATCTGATTAAATGTATAAGCACCTGAGGGGAGAATGTAGGGAGGACGGGACCAAACTCTTCTCGGCGGTGGCCAGTGACAGGACAAGGTGTAATGTACATAAATTAAAACACAGGAAGTTCCATCTCCATGTGGGGAAGAACTTCTTTGCTCTGAGGGTGACAGAGCCCTGGCACAGGCTGCCCAGAGGTTGTGGAGTCTCCTTCTCTGGAGATCTTCCAAACCCGCCTGGATGCCACCCTGTGCCCCTGCTCTGGGTGTCCCTGCTGGAGCAGGGGGTTGGCTGGATGATCTCTAGAGGTCCCTTCCAACCTCAACCATTCTGTGATTCTGTGAATGACAGGAAGTTTACAGAAAAAAAAAAAAAAAAAAAAAAAAGTAGCAATACGCTTAGCATGGTGGGTAGATCATAAATTCACAAATCAACTTAGACCCAAAATTATCAGAGTTTGCCCCATCCCATAGCCTCCTAGTTGCTAGATACTGTATACAGTATGTATAGTCATTTTAGCTTCCATTTGCCAGATTTAGGAGGACAGCATATTGAATATATGCTGAATGCGGTGAAAACTTCCTCACAGGAGGAATCCACAGACATTATATCATTTCCTAGTCATGCAGTACTAGGTTTTGTTGTTGAGATGAACTGCCTTCTGAGAGAAGGGAGAAAAAATGTAGGAACAAAGCACCACATTTTGCTTTTCAAAACTCATTTTTATATTTTTTCTTTTTAGTCCATCAGTATTTTCCAGTATTTGTTTTATTAAACTGTTATTGAACTGAAATTATTCATTGAACTTTCAGGTTGAGTAAATAACTGCCTTTTGATAAAGACAGAAATACAATAACCATGATAACCAATGATTTTTTTTTTAATTTCACAATATTTCACAATATTTTCGAGTAAATATGAAAAATGTTGAGCACCTGGAGTAGCATGCAGGAAAAATACTATCTGTAGCAAAACATTATTTTAAATGGAAATCTTTTTCTCCAGAAAGTATGTAAGTCCAACAAAAGGTACAAATTCATCTGAAAATCCCTTTTTTTTGCCTTTTCAATGGTATTTTGCTACATACATATGCAAAGAAGGAAGAAGAATGACCTATATAAACACTACTATATGCTGAGAAGTATTTCTTTATATTTGTGAAGGAATTAATGTGAAGTCACTAGATGTATGCCTACAAGGACAGGTCCTCCTGTCCTGTGTTTGCTCTGCTCCTTCTCTTTACTGTTGGGAGGTGAATTAAGCCCATCCAGAAGCTTTACAGTTTTATCAACCTGACCCCCTATTAATTAATACAACCTGCTAAGAAGGATGTAATCCTAAGGGAAAACACAGGACTGCAATATAGGTTAATAACACTTACGGTTAGGGCTGATCTGAGTTTACTCAAGAGAGAAAGACTATTAGTAAACACCCATACCTATCTATTTAAACATACCTTTTGAAATAATTTAGGGGAGTGATTTACTTAAAAAGTAATTATCAGAAAATCCAGTCTTCAGAGCAACCTACAGAACAGTTTTGAGAGCTTGTATCAGCTGTCAAAGCGCTGCCCATCACTGGAGGCACCTTAACTGTCTGTGTATGTTTTTAGCTTGTAGCTAATCTGAGCTAATTGGGCTAGAGCTAAATTGAATTAGCTTGTGCTAGTCTCTGTTTAATAGGACACACATGGACAGTCACTGCAGTTTACCTAGCTACTGCAACTGGTTAAACTGAGATAATTTTTGTGAGTCCTGGAAAGACAGAGCCAACCTTGGTGACCCTTCCAACTAGACCTGAGTTAAATGCACTCTACAAGCAATCCTGCACTTCGTAAGTAATGGACTGGATGATTCAATTTGACTTTTACATTTCTTAATTGTTATGATTTTCTGAGAAGGGGCTCCCTCTAGCCAAAAAAAAAAATCAGTGCTAGAACATAGACTTGGAAAAAAAAAATCTCTGAAGTGTTTTCTAGCCCACACTCAATCAATTTGAGCATGTCCTTTTTCTGTCACAATAACCAAATACGGTGACATCCAAGGATTTTGTATGCCTCTCTGGCAGATCTGATTAACAGACAGAGGGTAACGCAAAGGAAGAAAGACAGATTGGAAGCCAGAGGCTTTTACTTACTGCTTAGCAGTAGAGCTTACATCTCTGATGGGCCTGGACTGAACCACTTGTCATCAACAGAAGTGCTAAAATTCATACTTATTTAGGACAACTGCCTTTTTCTTTTTTAAAAGGAAATGTTTATCAAAAAGGGAAAAAAATACAGAGCCTGACAGGACTTTTGCTTCCTGCTATTTTGATGGGATGTCTCTAGAAATTCCTTCTTCTAATGGTTAACTGTCATCTTTTTAATTACATCCCCGACTTTATCTGTGACTTTTTACTTTTGTGTCAGCACAGTTATTTGGTATTACTAAAAATAATTTTGTAGGGGGTGTAAGTTCATGTATGAAGGTTTTACTGTTTTAAAACTTCCATCTAATATGGTATTAAATGGTATAGGAGGGATAAGAAACCTAGAGGATATGCATTGATGGTAAGGACACAATGTAAACGTTAAGGACTATCAACAAAACAATTTGCTGCATTTTTTTTCTGCTATGGACAGTATTTAGAGTTCCAGATCCCACTTTGCCTCCCAGACAGGTGGGTGTGAAAACAGAGCAAGGATCACCAAAGGGAGAAGGATACACAGGCTGCCACTTCAATAATGTTGGAAAAATGTTGCCAGAAAATAAAAACTAGGATCTATTTTGAAATACTGCTGGTCAATATAGTAAATCCATGGAGAGAAGTTTGTTACCACAGTGAGAATTCAATTGGATTTATGGTGCCAAATCTCTTGCTCAATACTACCAGACCAAGCGGTGGGTATCCAAGTTCCTCTTGAGTTAGTAAAAAATGGAACGTCCACATGGGTTCCCACCTCTACTGGACATTTACCTTTGTACTGGAGGCACCTCTCTCTCTCTACCAAAAAGCAGGGAGTTTATAGCATGCTCTTCGCTGGACATTTAAGCTTAAAAAAATGCAACAAAGAGAATCCACAATATGGAATTTGATCTCAGAACTCACTGTCATGTTTATACAGTATTTAATTATTATTTTCCCAAATAAAAGATGCATAACACTAGCAGTTGGAAAATAAGGGTGTATTTCTAAATTGAAAGTGTTTTGTTCGGGCATACTCAAAATTAGGTCAATGAAAACACATCATAAGAAAAACTCTATGACACATGAGCTAAACTTTCCTTGCTTTCCTTATGCTTTCTCCAGACTACATCGTGGTTCAGTTCTGTTTCATTCAGTTTCTGAGCTCAGTACAAAGCTTTTCCCCTAGATTCCAGTGAAAGAGTTAATACTTTCCTGGAAGAACTTTCTCTGACCTCAGTTTTCACTGATCCTCGGTGGCTGAGGTTGCTGCCAGGTCTCTGCCTGGGAGGGCTGCTGCACTGACAGGCTAGCTTAGATCCTACAAGCTCATTTTTATTTTCTTCTGAGCTCCTTATTATATTATATGTTATTATACTGGGAGCCTGGGTGGGAATTATCGTCCTGTGCTTTTCTCCTGAGACCGCTACAAAGGAATTTATGCAGTGGCTCAAAGTTCTGCGGAAAAACCTCCTTTTATGCTGCAGAAAACTTATCAAAGAGAAACTCCTGAGTAAGACTTTTATAGCCCCTCTGCTGGAAGCTTGCCACTAATCTGCTCTAGTTTTGCAATCCTATGCCAGAAGTCTCCTCTGTTCTCCCATTTTTCCCCTATATCAACGAAAAAAAAGACCTTGATGGACCAGAGTGGAGAGCAAAAGTTCCACTTTTAATTATTCACAATGAAATTTCACAGCAACTGTACCATGTGCTTGCTCATTTATTTTTAAACCACTTTTCATATGATGCTAAATGGAGATGAGGGTGTGATGGGTGCATCTCCTCGTGGTGCCTGTGAAGACCGGGAGCCGTGTGGGATGAGCTGAAACAGCGTTCCTGGAAGTAACTAACTAACTGCTTCATTACCCGAGCGGGTTACATGGAGCTGAACTGATGCCCTTCTCCATCTGCTTCTGCTAATTCACTGAACTGGTGCCCTTGGACAGTTAAATAAACAAATAAGAATCGTGCACAGTCACTGCAAGAATCCCAAAGTGCTGGGGCTGCGACAGTCTGGTGAAGGTTGGTTCAACAGGCAAAGCATGAAATTCCTGGATCTGTGGAATATAATGTTTTAAATGTATTTTTTTTTCTATTAAATGACAAATACAATTCATCTGTTCAACTGGAAATAGGAGTTTCCAAAAGTTCCTTCTCAGCTTTCAAAAAACATCCTGTGTTAACTTGTGTTGTGACTGCAAAAAGACTGCAAAATGAGAATCAGATAAGTAAAAGAGAAATAAGTATCTGTGTGATGATGCATCACACGTGAAAACTCATGGCTTTCTGCAGAAGAAATACAAGTGAAATAATGAAATATACAGGAAAACAGCGCAAATTGAAAATGTCAAGTGAGCAAAATTCTACGTGGAGAACCAGAGTTGGGAGCTCCAGTCTTTAATATTGATTCCCTTGGTGAGACTTTCTCTTTCAGTTTTCTGAGCTGATGTCCTTAATTACCTGTCTTGAACAAGGTTCTTTTGCCTTAATTAGCACTCTCCAAGAGCTTTTTAGTTTCAAAAGGCAAAAAAAAGTCCTCTCAGTAACATGTAGAAATTGGAAAGGGCTGAACAATATAAACCGAAAAGAAATAAACACAAAATCAAATTGAGATCACTAACTGGCATGGAAATTCCCATCTCACAGAGCTCTACTTTATACCTGTAATTATATTCCATGTGAATTTTAGCAATTGTTTTTTTCTGGTTGCTCCTGCTTTCCAAAAAGAAGGTCAGGATTATCCGCATCAATTTTATGCTGAGCTGGCCACAGGACAATTTCATTTTGCAACAGATTTCCAGACAGAGACATCTACACCCTCTCTGCTGAAACAAAACCTAATGCTTGGTACACTTTTACAAAATGGAATTTGTCTGGAACATCTGTTTTTGATTTGAAAAGTTCAGTTTTAATCTATAAGTAACGGCTTCAATGTAATATGAAAAGTGTTAGAAGAGTTCCCGCTACCTTTTTATAACAATATGTACCATAGTATCTGGTCTACATTCATGTTATTTTGAATAACACCCCAGTCCTGTAAAACTGAAACTTCTCAATATGTCATTTGGGCAGTATTAAATCAAGAGATGGGCAGGGGATTTCTTGGGATGCCCTAGGCTGCTCTGTCACAGCCCATGGGCTCTAGAACTTCTTTTAAAACGCTTGCTTCAATAGTGCCAAGTTGTTTCTCATTTCCAACCTACAGCCAGTTCATATCTATTTATCTCGCCCCTGCATTTACCCTTTTACCAGCTTTTCCAACCTATTTTCCCATTAGTGTTTTGAAACGCAGTTTGCCTTTGCCCCAATTATCCTCTAAAGCCAAGATCTTCTATTCACATCTTGAAAAAGGATGTCCAGATTTGAAAAAAAAAAATGAGTAACAAATAGGGCATCTGGATTTATGATCTGCTTTTTGGGTTACAGAACTCACAGTTATGAGCTTTTGTTTTGTTTTGTTTTTGTCTCTCACCTACAACTAAAGAAACTATGTTTTTTTTCAAGGAAAATTGAACTATTCATATAATTATGGAACTGTAGAGCCTGTGCTGCTCGTAAAAAAGGCAAATAACACAAGCACCAGTAAGCACAGATGGCCAGAGCTACAGCCCACTGCAGACAATGAAAAGACTCCCTTGATTAGTGTAGACTTTTAAAATCTGGCCTCTAACATATCCGATGATTGACTTTAAAGTTACTATTCATGGATTTATTTATTTCCTAGACGTTTGGTATTTAAAGGTGGAGCAGGGTAAATCCAATTGGTGAATCCCTACGGTTGGATCAAAAATCCTGTGACAAAGCCCCGAGCCAACAGGAACATAAACTGGTAGAGCTGTTCAAAAACCCATAGTCTTGGCCAATTTAAAGTACCTAAGATTTGCTGATTCTAATCTATCTCCACAATACTTTTTAACTAGTAGGTCTCATATCCAGTTGATCTGCTGCATCTTTCCTTCTTCCGCTACCTGGGCTCACCTTGTTGCTGGGGATTTCCTTTACATTAAGGCTCTTGCACTTTTTTTATTGTTTAGATGTTTAGCAAACTCCAATTTTGCCTTGTTCTGAGACAAAATGCCATATTTCTTCTGAGACATAAATGATGGCCCATTTGTAGTGTGGTATTTTTCTAAAGATGACATACAGTCTCAGAAATAGGAGGACACTTCCCACACAAAATAAATCATATTTATCTTACAATCATATTAACAATAATATTACAAAACCTATGTCCCATGCCATTATAAATTAAAGTGAAATGTAGTTCAGTTTCTGATAAGTTTACACTTACAAAAAAAAAGCATTTATCTTTGTTCCCTGCCAGAGAATTTCAACCAGGTTTGATAGCAGAGTAGATGCCAGAAAGACTTTACATTCCTATATATTTTGTCAAACGGATGAGTTTTGTGTTAAACAACAAATGTTCAAGCAAAGAATTAATATATGTTCAATATATTAATTTTCAAATTATTGCTGCATAAACAGAAGTTACTAAACAGTCATTATTCATCATCCACTGTTTCACTATTTTAACTCTTTTAAAGCCGGTTTATTTAACCATTACTAATAAAGGGTGGCTGACAATATAGCCATTGCTATAGCCACTGAATGCACAGAAATTTCAATTAATCTAGAGTTAACAAAGTTAAAAACTTCACATTATCTAAAGCTATGATCATTTTTCATGCTTTTTTATGCCCTAGTGATTCCTGATTTACAGCATCCTGTGCGCACCCAGGCAGGGGGAAAACATTAGTTGTTGGCTTTATGTTAATGAAGTAATTCATGCACCTTGACAACATCAGCAGTAACCCACCAAAAAAATCCAAACAAATGACATTAATACCAAAATAAATTTAGGTGCTCCAAACTCGTTATCTTTGCTTTAACAATAGGTATTTTTCTGCATTAAAGATTAAATCCCACTTGTTCTCTTACAACCTCCCTAGAAGTATATGTGTCAATGAGGGGAAAAGGTTTCTGTGATGTACTGCTGGCTCATACTACTACATACAATTAAGTTTTGAACTAGAAAAGCACAAGGAACACATAAAAGCATCAGCTGGGGGACAGTCGTGTTATTAAAGAGACGTAGAAAGGGAGCTAAGACTGTGGATTTTGCTCATGTGATCTAGGGTGAAAAATGACATGATTTTGGCAGAACCAAGTAGAACAACTCCTTAGTGGTCAATACCTGTGATGAAGGAGAACTTGACTCAACAGTGACAGACCTGCTAGAGAGTCAGGTCTGCTAGTGCTAAGTCATTAAGACAAAGTTTACAAAATACACGTATTAATGCATACGCTGAGTTCACCTTTTTGTCTTAAAGTACACAGTAAAATGATTATAAACATAAGAAACTGCTAATTTCATTTCTAAATGTAATTTGAATTAATACTGACCACAGAGAATAAGAATTAGTGATCAAAACGTAATCTAAGTTGTTACGGTGTGGTAAAAGGAAGGGTGTAAGAACTGGAGTTAATTCATTTTTGTGTTCAGCAAACAGTGCTAGAGTCTAAGGACTGCTTCCAAATTGCTATGTCTAAGAGATTGCACCTTCCCTAAAAAGGCATGCTGTATTACAGAGCTCAGCAAATTTTCCTAGGTAATTAACCAAATCTAAATTAAAGGGCAAAGCAAACACCTTTTATTTTTTTTCCCCATTGCTGATTTAATGGCCTTTCATCTCCAAAGCTCCTCACGCAGAATAGGGAGGTTGCTGCAACTGATGGGCAACATGGGCAGCATCCTGGCCCTCTGAAAGCAGGTTTGCTCTGACACCCTCTTACTTATAGAGAAAGCCTTTTAGATTACTGCAAATGGCCATGAAAACCCCTTACCCTGCCTTTATGGAGCCGGAAAATTTCGGTAAGCAGCTAACAAGTACCGTCTCGAGCATTTACGTGCCAGATGGGTTCAGCTGTACTGTATTGTATCAGCTACTGCTGATCCATCTGGAGCGAACACACTTCTTGCCAGTCGCTTGGCTTCAAGAGAGTTTGGGAGGACAAGCCAAGAGAGAAAGAGCCTGTTTATTGTACAGACAGAAGTGTCTTTTCTGCTGGATGGTCTCCTAATCCCTTATTGTCCCTCTGACAATAGCCTCCTCTTCTGTTCTTTTGGGCAATTATGTTAATAGAACTGGGGATGCTGCTACAGTTAGCTGGTTGACTGTGAATTAAGGCTGTGCTTCTGAACTGCAAACACCCACTTTGCATATTCACATATAGAAGCTTAGAAGTTTCTAAGTGGGACAAGCTTTCTCACCACATATTCAGCTGAGCTCTTGCAAAGAATGTCAAAAAGAAGTCAAGAAGTTTTTCAGCTTTCTAAGGTCATTGACTTCTTATGGTAGAAAGGCAGAGAGATTGAGTCAGTCTGAAGATCTAGTACCGGCTGGTATGATTCATTAGTACTGAGTTTTGTAAAGTTGAGAAGACATCTATGGTGCCTCCAACAGTTGAGTTCGGAGTTACAGTGAGCAGTAATGTATGTGGTCATCATCACAAAAGTGGAGGTCAACACTGAGTCTGCTTTTAATTGTGTTAAAAATGTGTTACATGTCTCACACACACACATAGTCTCATGAATTCAACATGGTCTGATTTCCCATTAAAAGAAATATCCTATTTAGGTAACATGCCCCTCCTTTATCCTCATTTCTGATACAACACCAAAATGTCCCTCTCTGTCTTTATCACGCAATTATCTTAGTTTCCATGTCTCACTCAGTGCAGTGACATCTATTTTCAATCTGAGATGTGGAAAACTTTCTGGAGATCTTCTTTGGCAATGACACAAAAAAAAAAAAAGAATCTTTACTAGTAAAATAATTATTTTACATTAAAATGTTTGAGGGAAAATGCTTTATCTAAGCCTAGATAGGCATTTTCTTCTCTTGCAAAGGATCTTGCTCTCCAAGCAAAGGTTCAAGATTTCTTTATTGTCAGTGAACAATGCCTCATCATTCAGGAAAGATGTGAATTTCTTTCTCGCAGGAAAAAAAAAATCTTTACTCCATCTTCCCAGCTGGAACCTCTTCTGTTATTTTTTGCACAGTGATCAAAGGATATCTACATATCTACTATCCCCAAGCCTTGCTTGGGTGGAACTGCTCAAAAATTGGATTCAAAGAATTATTTGGAGTTTTGTCATTTCTTGTGATAGAATGAGAACTAAGCAATTTTAAAAATATTATAGATATGGAGAAATCAACAAATAATATCATTTTCTTGACTATTTTGACATGTCTCTTGGCAATATGGTTATAAAATATCATGTGATTCATAAGAAATATTCCAACATATGAGTCTGTTCCATATGTAGCCTTCCTCTTTGCAGCCCTTTCCAAGTTTCAGTTACTCCTGCCAGCACAGAGGTGTATTTCTGATGAATGAATAAACTAATTGGAGCAAATTCTTAATCCATTCCATAGTGTCACCCTTTAGAGAATACAATTGTAAAAGAACAGAACTAGCTCCAAGGAAAGAATCACTAAAATTAGGCTTCAAAATCCATTCATATACCCTTGTGTATTTTATGCTAATATTTCTTTTCTTTCAATCCTGTTTCCACTGATGGCTTATGAATACAAGCTGAATCTTTTTAAAATCTCAACAGAAAATATGTCAAATGATCAAAACCTTTTGGAAAAAAACAAAACAAAACTTAAAACTTCACTTCCTTTGAAATGGCACAGTGCTAGCTAGTGATAATAGCAAGAATGTATATTAATTATAGAGAAAAAAACCCACTCATTTTGTATGTAACATCTATATACATACATGCTCATTTTACAGAACAGGATATTTTACTGGGCAGATACTTCCAAGACAAGGTTGCAACACTTGGAAAACCAACTGAGAAGTCAGGATGTGCATGTTAGATTAGAAGTTAAGCAAGTCACCTTGTATTTTCTTTTGTATGTGATGATAGATAGCCTGGGACTTGGAGAAACATCTTGTACACTTTATCTCCCAAGTAGGCAGTGAGGGTGGGGGGAAGACATCTAAAACAAACTATAAATCAGCAACCAGAAGAGGAAATAAGGAAGGGGAGATTTCAACTTTTTCAAAATAATTAAATTGCCCTTTTCCCCTTTGAGTATTTGCAGATATTTGATTCAGTTTATTAGATCATGGGAACTGAAAATAGAAAGTGTCATTTTTGTAATAAAAATATTAGCTATATCCAGAATGCTTTTGTCAAAAAAAAAAAAAAAAACTTTCTGAAATTGTATTTTGACTCATTTGAAACTTTTATTTTTTTATTATCTACCAAGTCAAATTGAAGTAGTAATTCTCACATCTGTATTAACAGCTGGGAACACATAAGATTATGGCATATTCTAAGCCCTCAGCATCTCTGAAAAAGGAGATGCTGGTTTCCTTGTAGAAACTTGTCGTTCAGTACATATTACTTTGTTTTTCACTCTTCTTGATCATGTGCAGATCACAGCTTTGGGTGACCAGTAATAAGTTTTGTGAATTCAATTTCTAGTAGGCAATAGTATTTTCTGAAGTGCTATGGCGTGGAAGATGGCAGACAGGGCTTGGAATATAATCCCCGCGATACCATTCTCCTCCTCTTCTACCCACTCAGAGCAGTTGTCTCCATGGTGAGTTTTCCAAAGAGCAACAGTTTGTAGTTCAGAATGTTTGTGTAATAAGTTAAATCAGGTATGTCACACAGCTGGAATTCAGCTATGCGGCACAGGCAAAGAAGGTCTGTCTGTTTCAAGGGACTCGAGGGTATTCCAAACTCAGAAATTTTCTATTCCTTCAAGGTGCAATTTTCCTGTCCTTAATTTACCAAGTCCGTCACGGACGTTAATTGCAGAGTAGGCAAGCGAAAATCTACAACTCCCGCCTGAGTTTACTCACAATTAATTCAACTTGGAATAATATAGCACACACAGTGTCAAAAAGAACCATATTATATTTAATTTGATGTAGACTGGTAGATGCACTGAAATCTGTATTAAAAATAAAACAAAATCTTTTAAGTAACATACAAGCTGTGCAGCTGCCCTGATTAAGTGCAGCAATGAGCTGTGCTGTAAATCTTTCCTTTATCGATACGGCTAGTGGCATATTGCACCGCTAATGAGAAAAATAACAAGTAACTTCACACCGATTCTCCTCCCGTCTCTGCTGTTGACTGGGAGCCGAGTTAATTGTAATTCTTTCTCCAGGGTAACTGTCAAGGCTTAACTATGTGCTGAAGTCACTCTTCTTGGATAATGGAAACCCGAGCAAGTACCAGGGTACACAGAAATTTGTGTTTGTCAAGTGTTTATAGGTGTTTTGGCTGGTGTCTGCTGGGGACAGCAAGACGAGGGAAGAGATTGCACATTAACCTCCTTTTCTTTGCTGACTGCAAGCCTGTATTTTACAAATACAGAGTTGTCAAATGGGCGGTGACTCCCTCTTCTGTAAGAGAGCTTTTATGAGGTCTCCTGCATGTATTTTATTAGTTACTGTCAGCTCATCCCATTAACCCCAGCATTGCTCTGGGTTCTGCAGGATGTCAGTTCAAAGTGGACCTGTAGTCTATTATGACCTTAAAAACCAAGAGGAATCCGTATTTTTAACTGAATGGACTTAAAGTCTTTCTCCTTTGGGAAGAAGTAGGTGAGATTTTCACAGTTGTGATGTGTATTAATGCCTCTTCAGGCTTGTAACACAACCACATAATCACTCTTGGTTTCTCTGTAGGCAATGAAGAGTTGGGGAATGTCCTCACTGGGATGCCCATCTTTTTCCCGTTTACCTGGGGATCTAACAGAAATTTTCTGGTTTGGCGCCATACTTGTTTAGAGGATGAAAAATGTTCAGTTATTTAGAATTAGGACCAGAGTTCATATCTGCACTTCTTCATAGAAAAGAAATCCCATGTGTTAACAGTTGTGTGTCTTTCTCCCTGTCTCCAAACAGCGCTGTTTTACTTTGCACTAGAGGTTAAATCTCTGTTACATAGAGGCTGCGACACTGGATTTTCTGTGATAAAGAATTCGAGTTCTGCTATAAATCTCTGGAGAATCTTGGTCATTGTTTCTATGGTCCACTATCAAAACATCCCTCTTGCTTTGAGGAATCAGGATCGTCTGATCCTCTAAAACACCTCTAAATACACAGCACTTTTATGTACTCATAACCATATAATTTTCTGATCAGCTTTACATGTAATGAGTTTCATTTGAGCACCAAATTTTGACCTAAATTCAAATCATTTTTTTCTTTTTCATTTGAGTATCATGTTTTGACCTAAATTTGAAAGTCATTTTTTCTTTTTTTATTACTTCCAACTGAAGTGTCTACCTTTTCCATTAACTTCAGTGATATCTTCAGTGATAGCTGTGTCTCTTTGGAGATCTACTGCAAGCAATTTAGGGGTTAGAAAACATCTTACAACCTCATTTTTAACCTGCAATGGGTAGAAATAATTAAGACAATGATCATGTGCACAGAAGTTTCTAAAGACTTTCAGTTTGTTTCTGCCAATTCTTCTCTCTGAAGGACACTTTTGCTGTGAACTTTCATAAAATTTATTGCTGTTTTCCAGTGATAATTCTTCATAACCCTTCAATAATTCTTTCATAACCCTTAAGGACACTGTTTTTTTTATCATCTGTTTGACTAGGCTTTTCACTGGCTTTATTTTCTGCAGTGCACTTTTTCCCTCATCTTTTTGCTCTTTGTCATATATTGTTTTTTTCTGCTTTCTGCATTTTCTGTGTTTCTGTTTCTGCTTTGTCATTGAATTCTAGCCTTACTGAAATTTGTAGTTTGCAAATTGAATTGCTTTCGAAGTGCAAACATGGTTATTCTAAGACCTACCGATGATTTCCCTTGTCAACTAGCAAAAGTTTCAGCTACCAAGTTAATGATAATAGTGGTAACAATTATAATGTGTAAATTTGTGATGAGCTTTTAGCTAGAAGTCTTTAAGTATTTTATAATTACAAATTATAAAACTAGAATTCTAATTTCCTTGTCTAAAAAAGGAAATGAAATTCCTTAAAATATTTCACAGAATTCTAACAAAGACTTTGCAGACTTCACAAATCTCCATGGGCTCTCGGAGGCCCATTATTTTTGGACAGTTAAGGTTGTGTGAGAGGAAGTCCACGCTGAGATGGACAACTGGAACAATTAAATGGCTGGGGTCTGAATCTGGGGTTCTCATGTCATTAACTGTGTTCTCTATCTTTTCATTCTATCCCTCCATATAAATTAGTCTTTTGCATTGAAAAGTATTTGATAGCGAGGAGCTGCTTTTCTTGTTTTTTTTTTTTTATTTTTTTTATTTTTAATTTAGTGCCAGCTTTGTCTTGGATCATCTTTTTGACTGATGGATACCTCAAGTACCAAGTGATGTGCTTCCATTCTAACTGTCCTACAGAGTTAAAACTACAGGTCATGGTTTTTGAAGAACTCTATGTTGGGTGATCTTATATATGTTAAAAAAAATACAAAATAATAATAATAATAAAAGCCTACAAATGTGCAAGGTGCACTTACAACTGTAGAGTCATGCTCATGCTCCCTCTCATGGAACAGCAAAGACAGACTAAGGAAAACTCATAAAACAGAGTCATTTGGCTGGGTTTTTACACATGCTGTCTGTATTTTCTGCTATACAGAGACTTCTGGCACATTTGGAAACAATTCTCCATTACAGAGGGCAAGTGTGTTCTGCAGAAAAGTTATGCCTATTCTTTCAGAAATGATGCTTTTAGTGAACCTGGGCCTGTCTCCCATTTTTTTTTTGGGCTGAATTCTGTTCCAAATTCTGTTCTGTTTTTCTTTTCCAAAATAGTTACAGTTTTGCAGCTGATTCCTAGTGCCCGCATGGGTCTCATAATGAGGTGTATAGTCCAAATAATAATAAAATGCTAATAACTCAGAACAATTAACTCTCAAACTCAACACAGCATCATGGTCACTCAATGCAATTTTTTTCTGGAGCTGATAGGGTAGAGAGAGGAAGGAAACAGCACACTCACGTTCTCGTGCCCTGTTCAAAGCTGCTCTTCACTACTTCACAACCATGTGAAGTCCTTCAGCTTTTCTTTTTTTTTTTTTGAAGTCCTTTAGCTTTTCTCCAGCTCCAGCAAAGCCAAGAAGGATCAGCAACGCTGAGTACCAGCCAAGAGCACCATCTGCCACTTGCAGACTCCACCCATCACCTTGCACTACTACACGACCTCAAGCAGTGCTCAAAGTAAAGAAAATGTCCTACCTAGTCTGTTAGGTGCTTTCCACAGTTCAGACTCAGACAAACTCTTATGCCTGCAGAGCCTGGACAGTGCACAGCAATATTCAGGCCCCAAGTCTGTATCTTTCCAGCTTTAGCCTTGTCCTATGAACTAAAAAAAGCCCATTGCTGGACAAGAGGAATTTCAAAGCTTTTTAGTTGTTCCAAAAAGAGCCATATATATCTCCCGACTAGAAGAATGCTGTTTCCAAACAACACAGAAGTCCTGCATTACAAAATGTGATTTTTTTAGAGTATGTTTCTTTCCATTTAAATATAGACTGAAAAAAGAAGAGAAGATAGACTGAAAAGAGGTTGTTTTTTTCACAAATCACAGACAGTGACAGAAGTTCAAAATGGTGACACTTTATCTTGCAATGACATTTTCAGTAAAGCTGAAGGTTGGAAGGTTTTAGATTAGTAGCAACTGACTAGAACCAAATTTGAATTCAAATGTATATAAGCTCTTCCGTAAGAGAATATAAAATGTAAATAAATTGAGGGACCTCATGAAGTTAAGAACCTCGTGAGGTTCAACAAGGACTAGTGCGGGGTCCTACACCTGGAGAGGAATAACCTTAGGGGAGAATGTAGGGAGGATGGGGCCAAACTCTTCTCGGTGTTGGCCAGTGACAGGACAAGTGGTAACAGGTCTAAGTTGAAACATACGAAGTTCCATCTCCATGTGAGGAAGAACCTCTTTCCTGTGAGGGTGCCAGAGCCCTGGCACAGGCTGCCCAGAGAGGCTGTGGAGTCTCCTTCTCTGGAGATCTTCCAAACCCACCCGGATGCCAGCCTGTGCCCCTGCTCTGGGTGTCCCTGCTGGAGCAGGGGAGTTGGACTAGATGATCTCTAGAGGTCCCTTCCAACCTCAACCATTCTGTGATTCTGTGTAAATCTCGACCATTTCCTGTGAGACTAGAAACTAACAAGGTAACCTTCAGCCTCATAATTTTAGATAACTGACTCATAATCAGTGCTTAACAATGGTTGATTAATAAAATATATGATCCTGGTGTTTGGTACGTGAAAGTTTTTAAAAGTAATTTGCTCTGATTTTTCACCTGACATTCTCTCATCTGCATAGTATGATCTGGGTGATTGAATTGGAAATGACTCCCTTTTTTGATTGCATATTTCTATGCATAAGGACTGTGTTGTTGACTCTTGCATTCTGTAACGTGTCTAGTTTAATTGACACCTTGTGCAAAGATGCAGTATTGTATGGAAGTGCGGGTTTGGGTTTTGGTGGTTTTTATTAAGATCATATGTATTAATATCAAATGTGGATGTACAGGGGGGTATCCCTGACCCTTCTGTGATTCCAGGCCTGGAGCATGCTCAGTCAGGCCGGTAGTGACTCATCACAGGTAATTGGAAGGCTCCAGAAGCTCCCGAGGTTGAGGGCCAGAGCAATCTGCCCCGGCTAACTCACCACCCACCTACGGGGCTCCACCAACCACAGGGGTCCAGGGATTAGCATATCACCAATCCCATATCTCGCTCCCCCCTCTTCTCCTCCCCTTTACCTGTCCTATATAAGTTTATGTTTCCCTAATAAAGTTGGCGGTTGACCTTGATTCCTGTGGAATTGTTTTGTTGACCGTACGAGCTGGTACGCCTTTATTTCTGGGCGGCCTAGCTTCAATCGCCTTTCCTAACCTGAGAAGAACCCATGCCGGAGCGACATCATAGCCGCTTCTCCCTCAGCGGATATCAGCACAGGGTGGGTGAGTGAGGCCTCCCTCCCGGGTCGGCGGGAGATCCCAGAGCGGCACGACGCTATGATTCAAGATCACGCGTACGGCAGGCCATAGCGCCGTAAGGCCGGAGGACTCCAGCCTGTAGGGAAACGCAGTGTGGGCCACATGCATCGAGTAGCATCATTGTATTGCAGGTGTACGGGGGTGTACCTCTGACCCTCCTGTGACCCCGGGTGCCAGGCATGCGCAGTCAGGCCGCCAGGCCTGACTGGGCGACTCATGACACCTAACGAGAAGATTCTGGCACCCGGGAGGTGGGGACCGGAGCAGTCTGCCCCGACCCCAGGCCCGCCTGGCAATGGGGCTCCGCCAGTCAGGGGGCCCCAGGAAATAGCATGTGGCCAATCATATTTCCCTGCCTCCCCTAGCCAAGGTTATATAAGTTTGTGTTGTGGGAAAATAAAGTCGGCTGTATCTCGTATCGAGTGGTTTGTCGGCAGTCCACACCCGATACCCCTGACCTTTGGGTGGCTGGCTTATCCGCCTTTCCTGACCTGATCTGGACCTGGGATCCGGGATGGTGATGAGTCATCTCTGCCGCTTCTCCCCCTTGCGGCAGCCATGACGGATCCCGGGGTGAGTGACGCTCCCGTGATTGGCGTCGTATGATCACGACGTTCCAGAGGCCCACAGGAGCCCGTGCGGGAGGGGGATGCCCTGAGATGCGTGAGGGGACGAACACCCATCCGCATACACCAGCCCAGTGGGCATCCGCGGACTGGGGCCCGGTTTCAAAAAAGTGAATAAAGTTTATAAGGTTGACAATTTCTTGTTAGTTGATACAATTTTTTTAAGCCATGCTGTTTTGTTTATGGCATTGCTAAAATCTGCCATCAGAGATGAATCCTGACCACATATTTTCCTATCATATTTTCCTATTCTCCCATAAATTGTTTTCTTTGGTTTTATCATCACAGTTCTATAAAGTCCTACCAGGTACCCTGGTATGAGGCACTGAGCAGCTACAGCATCATATGAAACAGAGCTTTATTGACTGTTTTCTGCAGTCACCCATATGTCAGTTATTTTTAAGGTTTAGTCAAATCTCATGCACATTTCCATCCTTCCTAGGTGCTGGAAGTTCAGCGTGTGCTCCACTAACCCTTGCAAATTGCTTGTAAGCGCCCCCCCCCACTTTTTTTTTGTTCAAAAACACACTGTAGATCTGTCTGCAGGTAGCCTGCTTCCTCTATGCAACAAAAAAGAAGACTTAGCTGAAACATTTTGTACAGAAATAAATGGCATTAGAAAAATTCTGTGTATGAGTCAAGACTCTTTAAGACTCTAGGTCTTCAGCATTTATGTTTTAATTAGATTGTGCTGTCTTGTATTGACCGGATTGACCGGACCTTCTTTTTGATATAAAGTTTTTTTTTTTTTAGTTCTGGACTTATCCCCAATGTAAAAATGTTATGTACATGTAGCATTTAGGATCGAAAAAAGAAATGCTACTGTAAAACACTGAAAGAGTCAGATCTACACTCACCATCTTAAGATTTTTTTTTTTAAATTACCTGTTGTCTGAAATATCCTGGAGAAATCCTGAGGTTGAAAAGACATTGGTTGAATGGTAAAATAGACCCAAAAATAACAATTTCTAATTATAATATGAAGAAAAAATGAGTGGATTTCCAGAGGGAAAATCTTTAAAAGGATTAGACATTTATACTCACAGCTGGATTAACTACTGTGAATAGAAAATGTCAGCTCTGTTCCAAGTCTGTAATACCAAGAACACTGAACAATACATCTTCTCTCTTAACACAGGAAGAAGTATGAAATCATCACTTCTAACTAGAACGAAAAGCAAATACAGCTCAGAGAGTAATTAATTTTAGAAACAGGATCACCCAAGCACTCCCTCGATATGTATTTCAGGGAGAATATGATGAGAGAACAGTTTCCATAGGCTATGGACTGTTCAAAACAAGCAAACAAGCAAATACGCAAAAACCTCTTAGGGAAAAACTCAAGTCTCTTATGTTTTAGCAATCTACACAGAGAAAAAATACACATAAATAATATTAAGTTCCCAGGGAAGGAGATTTGATGAACACACTCCTTGGTTGGAATGGGCTTTGGCTAATTCATCATCGCTGCAGAGCAGCGTCTTGAAGTGGTCAGGGACTCTGACTACTAAGTTTCCTTCGGGAAGACTTGGGAACTTTATTAAAACGCAAAAATGGGCAGGGATCCCTTTGAGATCAGAACGGCCATTGGCAGAAGCCGTTACTGTATTTACAGACGCAGGAGGTTGCACAGGGAAAGCCACGGTCATGTGGTCGCGGGAGGGTAATTGGCACCACAAAATTCTCGAGGGATCTGAGGGGGACTCATTGCAGATCCTCGAGTTGATGGCAGTCTGTTGGGCATTTACTAATTGGATGTCCAGCAGACTGAACATCGTTTCTGACTCTCTGTATGTGGTGGGGGTGGTGGAGCAGACTGAGGATGCTGCTATCCGCTCGGCGGGGAGGATGCGTCTGGTGCAGCTGTTCAGGCAGCTGCAGCAGGCCATCCGGCAGCGATCCGCTCCCTACTGCATTATCCACATCAGGAGTCATCAATTGGATAAGGGGCTCGACATAGGGAATAGTAAAGCCGACGTTCTAGTATCAGTCGGGCTACAGCGGGAATGCCCGTAAATAAATTTGAAGTGGCCAGAATTGCGCACCAGAATTTTCATCAGAATGCTAGGGGACTGGTGAGGCAATTCGGATTGACCTCCTCTGAAGCCCAAGGTATCGTGAGGTCCTGCCCTGAGTGTTCTGGGCAGGGTCCGGGTTTGGGGTTAGGAGTTAACCCTCGCAGTTTGGGATCGTGGCAACTGTGGCAGATGGATGTGACCCATTTTGGGGCTTTTGGTAGATTTAAATACATCCACGTCACAGTTGACACTTTCTCCAAATTCGTGTGGGCTACCGCCCAAACTGGTGAAAGGGTGTTACAGGTTAAATGGCATCTCTCGGCGTGCTTGGCAGTTATGGGCGTGCCACGTAAGATAAAGACGGATAACAGTCCGGCCTACACGAGTCAGAGTCTCCGACGCTGGTTTCTCCAGTGGGGGATTAGTCATGTAACTGGGATCCCCTATTCTCCCACTGGACAGGCCATCATCGAGAGGGTTCACCGGACCCTAAATTCAATAACATATTGGACATTCAAGAGCGGCTGGCGAAAGCTTTGTTTGTGATAAATCATCTCTGTATTTTCGGAGACGCCAGAGAGCCGCCAGCCTTGATTCATGGACGCGGAATCTCTGATATCCGCGCCCATGAATCAATACAAGTCTGCTACAGAGATCCCCATACCGGACAATGGCAGGGACTTGCTAAGGTTTTGTTTTTTGGAAGAGGCTATGTTTGTGTTTCGTCTCCAGCGGGACCGCTTTGGGTCCCAGCACGCTGGACGAAACCAGCCCTTACAGGAAACAACCTTTTGAATCCGGGATCATCTAGTGAGGATTCGGCTAACCTGTCATTGCTGTTTTAATATACCGGACGGAAAAGGGACCAGTCTTACCTCAGCCGAGTAATTAGCTAAATTCAACGGACTTGTCTTCGGAAGAGCACCGGGGTGATTTGACTAAGGGGTACCGACAGACCCACAAAGGTGAGGAAAGTGTTTCGGTCAGGTTCGATTAAATCTGTTCCTTGTACTGTTACAGGGATGATTCGAGCCGATACCCGATATCACCATCCAGTCAATTCACCTTCCCAATGACCTCAGGAAGGAAGAGGAGTGAGTACTCCGTCGGGAGAGGATCAGGAGGATTCCCCGACTGATCCTGGATCCTCCCTCAACGGGATGCAGTAATACTGGCGCTCCTGACTATGCGTCTGATTTTCGATCTACCGGGGTATGCAGGGGCTCATAATGCCAGCCAACCTCTATTCAATCAGAGTGGACACAAAAATTTATGGGTCAACTGGGCAAAATCAGTAAACCAGTCCTCCGTACGCGTAGGCATGCAGTCCGCAGCGGACCCACTGAAAACATGCCTGATAGGAACACCTTATTGGGTCCAAAAGGACTGGGAGGACCACGTGAATTTTACATTCACGGAGGAGCAAATACATCAAGCCTGCACCCCAAAGCGTATTTGGACACTGAGAGAAGTACCCCCAATAAGCAAAATTTGTTGGGATATGAGGATTCGGGGGTTCAGGGGCTCCCCATAGGGCTCAAAGGTGCCCTTTGGGTGACCCCCAGACTGGGCAGGCGCAGTAGGGATTTGTACAGGGGGTCCCCTGTCAATTCCCTTGCCCCCTGTGTCACCTTTGGGGGCTGCGCCTGCGCAGCTAGGGTCCAAACCCTGGCTACATGCGGGGGGCCCCACTCTAGAAACCCCTAGAACCCCAAGGGTGGGGGCCAGGAGCGGCTTGCCGCTCCTGGCCGCCCGCCCAGCAACTGGGCGACCACCAACAACCTTCGGCTCCCGCCTGGCCTCCTCCCTTTCTCCACCCCTTTTCCCTCCCCTTTGGAAGTTTATATAAGTTATGTTTCTGTTAATAAAATGGGCTTTTCCCCCTGACTTCGGGCCTTGTGCTTGATTTCATTGGGTACTAGCACACTACCCTAGTGGTACCATAGGGTAGATCCTTAGCCTCAAATCTCAGGCCAGCTACGCAAGGGCTCACATTGAGCGGTGACTGCGGCAGCTGGGACAACTCCTCCTTGTTGGGAGTTGTAAAGAGAGGCTTGGACCCCTATAAGAAAGAATAGCCGTCCTCTGCATGACCCCGGTGCAGAGCATGCGCAGCTCTGAGATGTACAGGGGGGTCCCTGTCGATCAAGGTGTTCGATAGGTGACCCCCAAGGGCTAGCACATGCGCCGTAGCCCTACCTGGCGGGGCTACGTGCAGGAGAACACCTTCTAGAAGGCTCTGGAGCCCCGGTGGGGGGGGGCCAGGAGCAGTTTGCTGCTCCTGGCCGCCCGCCCAGCGACGGGCCCCAGACCAATCAGGTGTAGCTCCGAGGAGGTCCACGCCTACTCTCCTCCCCTCTCTCCACCCCCCAGAACCCCTATTTAAGTTATGTTCCCCCTTCAATAAAGGTCCGGTGTGGCGCATTTGGTGGCTCCTCGCTGTCCTTCCTAAATCCCGCGTAGGCCTTGCGATCACCCATATTGGGCAGGAAGTCGCGGCGGCCTAGGTCATCCTCCCGGGAGCGCGGTGTCCCCGCAACCTGTTGGTGGAGTCCCTCCGGAGAACACCTGAGGACTGTTTGTCTCCGCGGCACCTCACATCGGAGGCGGTAAGGGAGGGCATCACCCGTTCCCTAGGGCTGGGCTAGGGTGGAAATAAAGCCTGTGGGAACGGCGCACGCGCAGGAGGCATCAACGAGCACGGAGCGCGAGGAGGTGGGAGG
Organism: Crypturellus undulatus; assembly: GCA_013389825.1. NCBI lineage: Eukaryota > Metazoa > Chordata > Aves > Tinamiformes > Tinamidae > Crypturellus > Crypturellus undulatus. The sequence continues at coordinate 2,646 of VWPW01006684.1, read as the reverse complement.
CCGAGGGACCCGCGACAGGTAATACCCTGGGGGCGGTATCTGTAGGGGGACGCCCTGGGCTTTGGCCGCCTCTGTAGGGGGTTACCCGGAGAGCGGCGATCGGCCTGCACCTCTGCCCCTTTACATCTAACCCATCGCGTCGGGAGTCCTAGAGGAGGGGGCACGTCGCGCGTCACCTCCTGGAAGCCGGCTCCAGTTCGCAGTGAACTCCAGCCTGAGGCACAACTATAGCGGGATCGCTCCCATCCCTGCGAGAGTGGTAAGGGGAGCCTCCCCCCAGGAAGGGTGGGCGGGAGGAATAAAGCAAGTGGGTCAGGGAGGGGCAAAAAGATCACGCGGCCTGGATACCCACGTACCCAGGGACCCAAGTCCTAGGTTGCGCTAGTGCCCCGCGATCGGTGGTCACCTTTTAGTTTATGTTAGTATCCCGGAGTCCCGCGGGCGGGTCCCGGACGGGTTGGGGTTTGTGTTTGCGTTTGTCAACAAAAATTGAAATCACCATCGGGAGGAGGAGAAGGGATCTAGCGCGTCAGACCTGCCCTCTATACATCGGTGTTTATTCTGGTCTGCTCGCCCAGATCCTCAAACATAGGTTGCCTTCACCCCCAGAAGAATTGATGATCAGAGGAGCCACTCCAGGAGACACGGGCTGTTTCTATTTTGCACTAGAGACATGGGAATGTTGGCCGTCGCGGTTTAGTGTCGGCTCTTATTTCTTAACATCTATATACGCAGGCAGTCGTAAGTGCCACACGGGCTTTCAATCGAAATTTATCCGGTGGGGTCAATACGGAACAGCCGCGATCTCCTGGAAACAAGAGGCATATGTAGGCCCTGCCTCAAACTTTTGCAGGGGAATAACGTTAGAAGAGGTCGAGAGCACCAAGGGGGCGAGGCAGTTGATAATTCCAATGATTCCCTCCCCGGATAACAGCTGGGCTCTTCTGCCAGGGATATTCCTCATATGTGGCGACCGGGCCTGGCAGGGAATTCCTGCATTTATTACAGGAGGACCCTGCTATTTTGGCAAACTCATTTTTGCCATTGTCCATTCAGGACATTAGAGATTGGACCGACAGTGGTCATCGAGTAAAAAGGGACATCTCGACCCAGGTATTGGGTCCCAACTGTGAGGACCACGTCACTTTATATAGCAAGACAGAGTGTATTCATGAGCATCTTCCTTAATCCCTTCTCAGTTATGACCGCGCACAATAATTTAAGAGCTTTGGCCTCTTGGGCTCGGAAAGAGATTAATATTACATCTAATATTCTATCAGATTTACTAGAAGACCAGCAAGGATTGCGTAAAGCCATATTGCAAAATCGGGCCGCAATAGACTTCCTCCTGCTCGCCCACGGGTCGGGATGTCAAGAGTGGGAGGGAATGTGTTGCTTGAATCTAACGGACCACGGATCCTCAATTCATAGACAGCTCAACTCACTCCGTCAGGAGTTCGGTAAATTACAAGTGGATCCTGGATCATTAGATTCCTGGCTGGGACAGACTGGTGTACCCAGCTGGGCCAGGGATTGGGTCAAGATAGCTCTAAATGTACTCTTAATATTGATTGTGACACTGGTGATCCTGACCTGCGTGTGTCGAGTGGCCGCCAAAATACCAGAAAGAATGGTCTTCTCGGCCTTCCGTTTTGAAGACACCACAGTGAACAGGGAATCACCGTTGTAAATAATTGTAGATAGTTATGGTTATGATTCATCTTGTATTGTACGTACTGAGCCTTCTGTTTTAAGAATGTTAATGTAACCGCTTAAGAAATTTCCTTCCGAAGATTCTGTTTCGGAAAGAATGCAACCGTTGCGCGTAGATGTCTCCTGGACGACCAGGATGAAATGTGACCGTTGTGCTTATGAGTGTCTCCTGACTGGAGTCAGGAAGATATTGTAACCGATACGCTCTGTACCTCCCAGAGGGAAGCTATATTGTAACCGTTACGCGTGTGTGCCTCCCAGCAAGGCTGGGATGATAGGAGTTAAGTTGTAACCCTCCTCTTTTCCATGCCTTTCCCTTTTCTTTTTAAAGAAAAAGGAGTGAGATGTTGGGGTTTATGGAGCAGGGGTTTGGGGTTCCCATTAAGATCAGTGGTGAACTTTAGAGGATCTGGCAATGGAGCATGCGCATCCGCAGTTTGTACAGGGGGGTCCTGGTGCCCCCTGTATGACTTCTTGGGCCTGCGCCGGAAGAGGGAGACGACCTATAGGGCCATTATCGCCGCGCTGCATGCACAGCGGGCCCGGGACCGGGTGGCATGGGAGGCGCGGCTGTGTCACCGGTGTGACCTGCAACATCTCGGCTCGCCGGACGACGGACCGGGCGCCGCGATACCATCATCCCTCACGCCACCCATTACCATCGAGGCCCGGAAGTCATCTCCCGAACCGTCGCCTACGATCCTTGACCCCGTTCCTGTGGCCCCTGAAGGTGCTCCAACCCGGAAGAAGGTCCATAACATCAACCTCGGCACGGCGTGGGACCAACCATCGTCCCTTGTGCCGTCCGCGCCGCCTGCCGTCCTGCGCGACAGCATGGGGGGTGGGGCGCGGGCAACGTCACCCCCGCCGCTGCGCGGCGGCAGGGTTCATGGGATGGTGGATGCACCGCCATATAGTGATGGTGATAGAATA
>VWPW01006683.1:285721-338946 GCA_013389825.1 Crypturellus undulatus | reverse complement strand
GCGGCCGCTGTGGGCCCGGCTCGCGGCCGCGCCGCCCGGCCGAGTGCAGCCGGTGAATCAAACCGCGGCTCTTGGTTATTTAATGCATTTCTCGGCCTTCCCTGGCGGGCCAGGTGTCGCGGGACAGCCTCGTCCTGCTGCTGGAGCCCTGGCGAGGCCCCTGGCGAGCGCGGGGCGCCCCGCGCCGCGGAGGGAGAGGCTCGAGGCCGGGACCCGAGCGCCCGCGGGGCGGCAGGAGGAGGCGGAGGGCGGCGCGGGATGCGCGGGCCCTGCCCGGCCGCGTCCCCCCCGCCCCGGGGACGCTCGGGTTGTGCCCAGGCCCGAGCAGCCCTTTTCGCGGGAAGCACCTCCCTGCCCGGTCGCTTGGGAGCCGCTGGTCACAGCGGGGCCTTCTGCCGAATTCTCTGCAGCTGCTGAAACTGCTGGTGATCCGGTTTGGAGGCAGCGCTGTGGCAGGTTGTCACTTACATATTATATACATATATATATATATATGTGCACTATAAATGTGTATTTTTTTCAGGTTCTTGGCAAGGCTTCTTGTGTTTGCGTTCTGAACATACTGAAGGGGTTCGAGCTCCCACTAAAGTAACGCTAGAACCAGGGGAGCCTTATTGGGGTTGTTGTGTCAGTGCACTGTTCAGGGCTGCATTTTGATGCCATTACACTGTTTTTGTCAGTGACTTGAAGAGAAATACATGACTCTAATTGCCAAAGCACGTAAGCCACGTGGAGTAGGGTGGAAAACAGGGGATGGGGACAGGACACAGCGGTTTGGCTCCGGCAACGTGTATTTTTGGTGTGGCTGATATGAGGTCTCGCGTCCTGTCCTAGGACAGTCTTCAGGAAAACAGTCCCAGGAGCAGAGAAGCCGGTGGGGAGCGAGGGCCGCACTGGGGAGCAGGGCTCGTGCAGGGCCTGGAGATGCTTCCAGCAGGGCTGCAAGTGGGCGTCACGGCGCGACCTTCACATACCCACTGCAGCTGTACAGAGGCAAGAGGGGCATTTTTTCTTTGCCCACACGCTGGTGCAAATGTTCCTGTGCTGCTATCCCAGGTCTGGTGCGTGTGTGTTTTGGGAAGGCCAAGGGATGCCTGCAGACAATCCATGAGGCTTGGGTTGATTTGGTTAAAGCTGAGTAAAAGTTGTCACCTGTATATCCCAATGCAGAGGTCGGAGTGGAAGATGAGCGATGGGGATTGTTCACTGCAGCTTCTTGGAGAATTTGGTTAGTTTTAGCTCAGACAATCCGTGCTTTTGCTGTGGTTGACATAAGACCTTCAGTCTAGTAATGCAGAGCACAGACTATTCAGGGAAAAATATATATGATCTGTGTGTACGTGTGTGCATACATATATATATGTATATATATGTGCGGAGCAATGCCAAGCGTTGTGCCCAGGCTGGGAGTTGGGGATCCTGTGGTTAAATAACTTCAAGGTGTTCATTGGACAAAGACTATCCAAAAAAATGAGATAAGGCAGAGACTGTGGAAAAATACTATAAATTTAAAATGCCTTCTTATAGTTACTAGTTTCAAGGAACATCTGTTTTTCCCTCCACTTTGCTGCAAGAGCACAGCAGTGTGACAGCACTGGTAGTAAAAGTTTTTTTTTTTTTTTTTTTTTTTTTTTTTTTTTTTTTTTTTTTTTTTTTTTTTTTTTTTTTTTTTTTTTTTTTTTTTTTTTTTTTTTTTTTTTTTTTTTTTTTTTTTTTTTTTTTTTTTTTTTTTTTTTTTTTTTTTTCTCCAAGGGCCTGGACGAGGAACCTTCCTCAGTTTTGCCGTTGTTGTTACGTAACAACGTCCTTCCGATCCTTCTGTGCCATTTGCGCAGTTAACTGTCCAACTTGTCCTCAGCAGTCACAGGGGGAGAGGGGAATAAAAGGAGGCTCCCAAGTTGCAGGGAAATGCTAGGGCCAGCCCTTGCTCCATTACGGAGGAGGATGCAGTGCTGGCTCTTCCTGCTGTCCCCCTCTGCCAGGATGGAGGTGATTTCCCCTCCTGGCGGCTGCCTCCTGCTGAGCTTTCCTTGTGTCGAGGCCCCTGCCAGGCCTGGATGGTGTTTGTCCGTCTTGCACGTGAAGATTCCCCATTTGCTTCTTCCCATGCTTGAAGAGGGAGCTCTTTGCCCTGCTCCTCTGTATCCCCAGCTCCTCTTCAGCTGCTGCTGGCACTTCAGGGAGAGCAATGTTCTCCGTAACGGCCTGGGAGGTGAAGAGCCTCGATATAAAGGAGATCCTTCTCAAGTGTGTGTAGCTGTATTGAAAAAGCATATCTATTTACACTGAGAATGTCTGAGCATTGTCCTGCAAGAAAATAAGGAAGCATAAGCTAACCTGGAGTTATTTTGGCCTGGGGGGAAGCTGCGTAGGAGAAGATGACTACTGTTGTGTACTTCCAGTTTGTGCTCGGTTTTCCAGGGTGTGAATGTGCCCCAAGCAATTAATAACTGTGAAGTAATTATGAAATTTCATACCTGTCTCCTCCATCCTTGCTTGCCCACCTTCCAATGCAGGTTCATTCACCAACTGTTTTCTCTGGCTTTTGATGCCATCTCTTGCAAGGCTTCTGTTTCTCTCTGTTTGCAGGAAAACATCGGCGTTTGTAGAACCAGGTTGGAGCCCTTCCTAGATGACGATGGGTGGAAAAGAGAGCTATTAAAAACATTACTTTGCTTTTAGTAAATTAGCCTGACAAATTAATCCCTGCTCGTAATCCCTGGCTCCTTCTCCAGGAAGATGCCTGGGCTGCTACAAGGGCAGCAGAAACTCTGACCATGCTCTTGGAATGCGTCCGGCTCCAGGATAATTGATTCCCTTCTGCTCCTTCCTGGTGATCCCACAGCAAGCGTGCGGTAATGTGCTCCCTGGGCAGGCCAAAGGATGGGATTTCCCTTGGGAGGGATCAGGTGATGGGCTTATAAATAGTGCCTGCCCGTTCAAGCCTTCTCCCAAGCGCACAGTACTTGGTTTCGGTCTCGCTCTCTACGCTGCTGCTAAACTACGAGTGCAACCTCGTGTGGTACCATGAGGTGCAGAGCCACGTCCTCCTCCAGGAAAAGGGGCACTTTTCATCAGTGCAGATGAATTCTGGTGACCTTCGGGGCCTCTAGGAAAGGAAACGCTCCTGGTGGAGGTTGAGTCCTGCTCCAAGGCAGTTTGGGGTCATTTGCCCATGCAGGAGGATGAGCTTCACGCGCTTGGAGTGTGTGTCCCGGATGAAACCGAAAGGCATTTGGTGGCTGCATTCCTTCTGAGATGAGCCACTTCTCCTGCCAGAAAGTCTATGCCAGCGCAAGGGAAGTCCTTTCAACCTAAAAAATAAGTTATTGGAGTCCTTTATGAAGCCACATTGTCCCTCCTCCCCATCTCTTACCTGAATCAATTTCTCTCCAGTTTGGTTTTCTCTGGTTTGGTCAGCCTTGTTGCTGCCGTGAGAGATGTGACACTCAGGGAGGTTTAGGGACCATCAGGATTCCCTCACTAACCTGCTTGTGAGTTATTTCCAACACAGTGCCCTTAAAGGCAGCTCTGCTTGTTGTATTTATGCTCAGTCTTCCTTTAATCAATGTTTTTGGCAAGGAGCCTCTATATCTGCTCCTGGGTTTGCATCAGAGTTAGGGGAGCACCCTCTCCTTCCTGAGGGAGCTGCGCTTCCCTGGGACGTGCAATCAAATCCTGGGAATTGGCGAACAGCTTCGCGTGGGGCTCATATTGTGGCGTCTTTCTGCAGACCCAGGTGATGTGTGTGCTGCATGTTGGGAAGAGGCACCTTGCCTTTCCCGAGGGAGATAACATCATTAATGGGACATAGCAAAAACAAAACGAAACAGATGATTCCTGTTCCTACCAGCGGCAAAGACTGTTGCTTTTTGTTTCAACTCTGCTGCTCTCTCTCATTTCAGGGCATCTCCCAACTTTCTTGTTGAACAGCGGGAATCCTGCTCAGGGCATGTCTCTGGAGAGGAGAGTTACGTGTCTGTATGTTCTGTTTCAGCATATATTAAGCTACCAGCATAGGAGGCTTCCTTTTTGTCTTTTTTCTTAGGTGCCTTATTCCTTTTAGCCTCCAATGAGGCTAAAATCCATCCGGTTGGCTCAACCGATGCTCCTTCCCTCGGGGATTGTATCTCTTATCTTTAGGTGGAGTGTTTGCTCAACGTGTTTGATACAGCTGATCTCATGCTCTGCAAACCCTATGAAGGTCAGCTGTGCTGGACATGCACGACAGCAGTTTGCTTTTGCCAGTATTTGCTTTTCCGTAGAATAGTAATAATAAAAAAGTTGCATTCTCTCCTTTAAAGGTGCAGATTTGGTTGCACTATGAAGGATTGGCTCAGCTTCTTGGAAAGGGTGGTGGCAATGATGAGATTCATCTTGGGAAGGAGGTTGGCTAGAAATGAGCTTGTTGGGGCTCTTTTGATAGCAAATACAAGCCGAACATTGGACACCATTTATGAGACTTAGTGAGAAGCCATTTTTGATGTTTTTTTGCAGTGGCAGTTTATTGTTTAACTGCTGGGAGCTCCACCCCTCTTGGAGAATCCCATCCTGGCAGCAGAGACACAGGTAGAAGCTGTTCACAACTTATCTGCTTGGGGCAAAGTCTCGTATCTGAACTTAAGCCCACATTCATAGCAATAAGTGCTGTAGTGCTTAGCTGTCTTCTATTGCGTGGCTCAAAAAAACACTTACAGGAAAGTTGTTACTGCTGTTTTTTTAGCCTGTCCAGTTCTTGGTTGCAAAATGAGATTGTAGAATTGTTCATTCCAGAAGAACTTGCTTGGACACGGCACTTGCTTGTGAGTGACAGCTTCATGGTAAGGGTCCTCAAGGCATTTCTGCATTTTAAAATCCATTTCAATTGCTTAGACCTTTGCCAGTCTTTCCCTGGTTTTTCCCTTGAAAATGAGAACTGGCCTGAGCGAGGGATATGATTTGTGTTGTTTCTTGGGAAAGCTTAAGCATTTCTGCTCTTCTCTTTTGTTCTAGCAGCTTGTTGAAGTCGGCAGCTTTTCAGACTCGATGGGGTGTCCATGGCCATGCAGCACGAGGCTATTCAGCTGCCTCCCTTTAAGCTGCACGGCCTGGGTGCAGAATAATTGCTTTACTCTTTTGAAGTGATCTNAGCTTTTCAGACTCGATGGGGTGTCCATGGCCATGCAGCACGAGGCTATTCAGCTGCCTCCCTTTATATAATAATTGCTTTACTCTTTTAAAGTGATCTGCAGGAGTGCCCTGTGTTGCTGGAGCATGGCTGGCACTGCCACAGCGTGGCAGAATCAGATAGATGTCAGGAGCACCGCTTAATGGGGAATGCGGAAACAGGGTTCTCATGCGGTGCCTCGTTCAGGAGGTACCTGCAGCCAGTTTGGAGAACCCCCCCGCCGGCTGCCACCCTGTGCCCCCTGCTCTGGGTGTCCCTGCTGGAGCAGGGGGTTGGACTGGATAATCTCTAGAGGTCCCTTCTAGAATCTCAACCCTTCTGTGATTCTGTAACTATCCCAAGTGTCTCCGCTGAAAGGGCAACCTGTGGCGGGAGTTGGATGAGCATCTGTCCCGTCTGTGGAACAGGGTGCTGCCAAACCTCCCGTTTCTTAACCAGCTGACAGAGAGACAGGGCATCTCGGCAAGAACTGCCGGTGGCCACTGCCCTGTGCCCAGCATCAACAGTGATCTGGCCAAGGAGGTGCACACAAGCGCAGAAGTAAGTGTGGATATGGGGAGAGGGGGTCTGAGCAAAGTCTCATCTTGATGAGAGCATCAAAACCCTGCCCGTGGGCTCCCCGTGCTGCCCTTTCCTGTTTTGTCATTGGGATTGTGCGGGAAATAGGCACAACAAACACCACGCTAAGGCTGTCCAGCATTCAGATCAGCTGCTGCCTGTTTCAGCATGTCCATGTTGACTCAATGGTCTCAACCAAATGTAGATGAATTTTGGTAATGAAGCCAGCTCAGCTACTGTGAGATTTAGGCTGACACTAATGCTCAGGTGATACAGTGGCCTCGTAAAAGGATTTCACTAAAGGATTTTATTATCAAATATTGGAGGTTTCTCATCTCTGGCCTAACCCAGTCCTGAGGGTCCCTGACACACTTTTCTCTCTGCTGCTGCTGCAGCTTCTGCACTGCTGCTCCTTTATGGCCTCATTGCCATTAAATTATCACTTGGGACATGAAAGGGATGTTGAGATCCAAATGTTTGTTATCAATGCTGCCTATGGGACAAGAAAGTCCCATAATTTCAAAGGAGAAGTGCTTGTCTAAGCTGTGAAGTCCCTGTTTTCTGGGGGTTTTGGAGCTCCAGTGCATCATTGTAGTGGCGGTTGTAATTAAAGAGGGAATTCAGCAAGGGAACACAGTTATCACAGGACCTGAAATGCAGCAGAAGGGAAGGGGCTGTGGCTGGAAATTCAGACGTGTTTGAGGCTGTGAGAGAAATCCCCGGGAGGAGCTAAGAGGAAGTCGCAGACCTTCCCCCGCATTGCCTTACACTGTGGGGCTGCGTCAGATGCTGCTCCGTCCATGCCGAGGGCTGTTCCCTTCAGAGCACTGGCCTCGCAGGTGGGATCTCTCCGCTGGATTTCTGCAGTGCTTGGTGAGGATATCGGCTGTGGGGAGGCATTGTCTTCTTGGAGATTTGACCTAGGCAAAACTGATTCCCTTCCCTTAAAAACTGAGCACAGACCGTGTCTCTGGGTTGCTGTGTAGCGTCACGATGCCCAGTGTATTGGGGGCTAGCCCTGAAAAGAGCAAATGCTTTTGCAGCCCAGTGAGTGGGCAGGGTGCAGAGGGTGCTGGAGGGGAGTTCTGGCCGTGCTGCCTGCAGAACAGGCAAGGGACAGGATCCAATGTGGAAAGCAATATTGTAGTGGAGTTGTGCTAGGAATGCGAGACTGGCACTCGAAAATGGCCTTGCTGAAGAGCTGGCCGCGTTCGGGAGCCCCTGCAGCGCTCAAAAACAAACGATTGGAAAGAGATTGAACGAGCAACGCTTTTACCCAAAGAATTGTATTTGTTCCTCTTGCCTGTGGCTGCCTCGCATCGCTGCCTGTTCCCGGTGGTTCCCAGCACAAGGAATTCCCCTCATTTTGGGGAGGTCGGGAGACGCGGAGGGGGTGCCTGGCATGCTGATGCCCCTCGCTCCCTCTGTCCTTTGCACCTCCTTGGGCTGCCACGAGGTAGTTTCTTACCTCCTCTGTCCTTTGTCCTTTCCCCTCTCTCTGATTTTTTAAAGCTGATCTGTTCTCGCTGCTGCATCCCTCCTATCTTGCTGCAGGGCAGACAGGTGCCTTTCCACTGCCCGTTCCCTGCTTCCCCATCTGGAAAGGAGGAACCAAGTGCCTTGGGATGCTAGATTGGCCAGTCCTAGATGGAACCAGTTTTGTGCAGGGCAGGGGTAGCAGCAGGTTGTTTTAGTGGGATAAAACCAGTGCTCAGCACAGAGGCTCTGCGCAGACCCAACCGCCTGGTTAGCGAACGGTCTGCGAAGCTTTCATTGCTGTCACTAAATGAAGTGAAAGAGGAAGCAAAACCGTTTCAGTCTTTTAAACTGGACGAGCAGCTTTGGGTTTATATAACCCCCACACACTGAAATGTAAAACCTTCTCGCCCTTGCTCTTAGTTTTCTCTTCCCTTGCACCTTTCCTTCTCTTCCGATCGCTGTTTTTACCGGAAGACTTTGCGGAAGCGAGACCTAAGTGGTGCAATCTGTGGACTCGCCTTCATCCAAGTAGGAGAGGAAGTGACTTGAGCTTGTCAGAAGGGTTCAGTAGGTCTCATCCTCCAAAAAAGAGGAAGCCTGGCGAGTTGTGACTTGTGAGGAAGCAGCCGGGAGCAAAGCTTGGACCAGCGCCGTCCCTGCGTGCAGGTTGCAGGGTGCTTGCCCTGCCGGCAGTTGCATCGTTTCCCTCCACACTGTTGGCAGAGCAGGAGCTCTCGATGGAGCAGCGCCTGTGGGGAGCAAAATGCCTCCTTGAGCACTGGGAATGGGGCTTTGGTTTCGAGGAAATGCCATTCCGCTCCGCCTGGTTTCCATTGCTGCCGCATCCAGCCCCATGTCCCTGCCCTGCGCTGCCGGGCGTGTGTCGAAGGGAACAGGCAGTGGTGGGAAGTCGGGCTGCAGTTAGGGATAGATCTGCTGTTGGCAGGCAGGGAATTCCCTGTGTTTGTGTCGGTGATGCACAGGCTGCAAAAAAAGGGACGCCTCGTATTCAGACAGAAAAAAATTATAAATCCTGTTGCCTTTTTGAGATCTCTTTCTCTGTGTTTAGATACACAGCCTGATGTATTCCATTTTCTGCACTAAACCTCTTAAGAGGCAGGAATTTGAACCTTAATAAGTTGTAATAAACTCACTTATTTAAGGTAATAAGTTTGAGGCTGTGTTCTTGGCTTAAGTTGGTGGGTTGCAGCGATGCTTCACGCACAAGCGCTTCAGGCTGCTGTTCGTGGTGAGCTTGTCCTGTGGCCTCTTCCCCCCATGTCCCTCTAGAAGCTGGCAGCAGTGGGGTGGATTTTGCAGCTCTTACTGGTAGATAAGCTGGGGACTTTCTATATATATCGAATTGCTTTCCCTTGCCCGTTATTGATTGGTCAGGGATTCCCCTTTCCAAGTGCCTGTGCGTCTTTCAAGAGGGCATCGTGGCCGACTCTATTTTTAGAAATGATTAAACTTGTCTTAGAGAGCAGAGATAGCAGCAATTAAGCTCATCTGTGTTCGCTGTCTTGACGTCGTCGCTTGAGGTGAGTTTATTAATGAAAGTGGGTTACTGTGCAAGAGTTCCTTGACATAGTTTTCCACTGCTAAAATGCCAAACCTTTTGAAGGGATCAAGATGCCTAGAAATGAAAGACTTAGGGGGTCTAATGTAGTCTTAAAACCAGAGAAGGTTTTAGGGTGGCTGGCGGACGAGGTTTAAAGCACAGGTTAGGTGTTGCTTGGTGTTGCAGGGGAGCAGCGGGCCCTCAGCCACAGGAGGAGCCTTGGGAGCTGAAGGTTTCCCAGTTAATTGCTTGTGTGCATTGGGAATGGAGGCGGGGACGCGGTGCTGCTGGGAGCCACTCTGTGGTGTCACAGGAAGGCAGCAGTCCCCGCCGCTGGTGCGACACTTGTGCAGGGAGGCTGCTGACAGCCCCGCGTCTCCGCATCAACTCACAGGTTTGGCTGTGGGAGCAGCCAGCCATGTTCATCAAAAAGACTTTGAGCTGCCCGTGTTGTTAAAAAACGAGTTCTTAACCTCTTGGAAAGGATTCTCGGGGGATTCCCCTCAGCTTGTGATCGTCAGTGGTCCTGATGGCAGACGTCCTGCACGGAGACCTGTGGTGCTGCTTGAGCGTCCTGCTGCAGGAGCTGGAGCTGTGTCTGCTTGCACAGCGCTGCAGTTACTGCGAGCTGCAGGGATGAGCTGGGCTTCCACATCCAGCAAGGAACAAGCAGCAGAAACGCACGTTCCCTGCTTCATTTTCAAGCTGTTTGACTTTGCTTCAGCATTTCAGATTCCAACACAGAATCTCCCTTTCCTTGTCCATACGAATGATGAGAATGGTGCCTGGGAAGTGGGGCTTGGTTTGAATGACTGATTTGTTGGGTGAATCGAGGGAAGAAATATGGATGTTGTCTTCCTTTCTGACCTCCTCTCAATTCATTGGGAGCTCTTGCATGTACGTGCCAGCTAAAAAATGTTCATTTTCTTCCCACAGAAAAAATGCCCTTGGAGAAAAAAGACTCCTAGAAATTCTGAATGCTAATGATACTGCACAGGTTTTTGCCCTGGAGTCTACGTTTAATCAGCAGCATGTGCAGAATAAGCCTGAGGAGGTGCAGCTAGAGCTGGGAGTGCAGCCACCTCAGGTCTGTGATCACGTAGAGTCAAGATGGGATCTTTTCCTTTCAGCCCCTGCTTCTACAGGCAGGCTATGGCAGGAGGAATTCACGTGCCAGAAGGCAGGTATGAGTTTATTTTAGCGCTAGTTTAGATAACACACAGAGACCAGGAAGGACACTTGAGGTGTTTCCAAGGGATTTGGTTCCCCGGCTTGGTCCTGTCCCCTCTGTTCTGGCTTCAGGTAGATGTTAGGGTGTCATAAGGCTACTCAAGTACTGCTGAGTGGCTTCAGGCACCTGGATTGCTCCCCTGTGCAACAGAATAACAGAAGTTATACTGGAAATAGCAACAGCATTTGGTCTGCAGTTGTAATGCTGCTGTTTGCTTAAAATTCTTCTTAAAAATACCCAGATGGTCGCTGTGAGCTGGTTGCAGTTCAGGTACTCCAGAAATCCAGAGATTGCAAAAGTTGCAGGTGGTAGCAGGTGAGGAGGGAGTGACACATTTCACCTCTTTTCTCTCTTGATTTCTGAGCATTCTGGTACTTTTGGGTCACATATTTCAGGCTCTTTTTTTTTTTTTTTTTTTTTTTTTTTTTTTTTTTTTTTTTTTTTTTTTTTTTTTTTTTTTTTTTTTTTTTTTTTTTTTTTTTTTTTCTTCCCCTCCCCCTGCAATCACAAAGATTCTTTCAAGGAGAGCTGAGCTTTCAAAGCCCTGTTGTCAAGGGCTCCACGTGTTGATGAAAATCAAAACGCTCGCGGTTCTGGTGCGTGAGGAGAGGTGAGCGCTTGCCCAGGGATGATCAGTTAAACAGTGCTTTTCTGGCTAGGAGCCTTGGATTGCTTCCTCGGTAGCATAGGAGCAGTTTCCTGGAAACTACTACTGCTTCCTTCCTGAGACGGAGCTAAACCCAGGCACGGAGCAGTGCGGAGAGAGGGCGTGCCGCTGCCCGGCACAGGGACGTGAGCTACCATTTCCCTGCGGGATGGGAGTTTTCCTGGGTGTTTGGAGTGGCTCATGTTACCGCCTGAGGGCCGCAGCTCAGTTGGGTGATGCAAAGGCACCCAGGATCCCTCCTTCTCTTGAGCAAAGTGAGGCTGAGCGGCTGCAGAACCCGGGGCTCCTCCAGGACCGCAGGCGGGAGCTGGGTGCAGCTGGGATGCCTCGGGCAGCTGGGATGCCTCCATCTGCGCCACTTTGGGTAGGGACCAGGCAATTGTTCGGAGTTGAATAAAGGCTTAATTGTAACTTGAAGTGTCCCAACTGCTTTTTAAAGAAAAGCAAACAAAACTGGAGAACAACAGGCTAGAGTTCCGGGGGTTGGGGGTGGGGCGGGGTGCTGGTTAAGAAAGCTTGCCAGAGCTGTGATTCCTGCCTCCTTTAGTTCCGTGGTTACAAAATTCAGCTGGAAAACGGAGCCTGGGAATCAAAGCCCTTCTCAGCCTGACCTGGAACGAAGGTATGGAGGGTAGGAATGGTGTAGGAGAGATGGGATTATCCATAGGAAACCAGCTGAGGGGATAAGAAGACCCAAGTTTCTCCATGTCCCGCTGAAACAAACGAGGGCCCCTTGCCCTGCGAGGGCCTCTGCTTCTCCCTGGAACCCAGGTAGGGAGGATGGACCCTCTGCCAGGCCCTCTGGTCTGCGGCTTCCCGCAGGACTAAGCAGGAGGCTGAGCTGGCAGGAGAGCATCCCTGGACTGCTGCTGCCACCTGCTGCCACCTCACTCCGTCCTTCCCTCCCCTCGGCCGCATCCCTCCTCACGGCAAGGACCGGGTATACAGTCCTGTGCACAAAGTGCGTGTCGGGACTCCGGCTTTTCCCCTCGTAACTGTGTGCCTTGGTGCCCCGGGGGCATCACTGTCCTCCCCACTCTGGAGCCGCCCTCGGGGTTTGTGGGGCTGCACTGTGCACGATCGCACGCAGCTCTGGCCTCTCTGCACATCCCCCTGCCTCGAGCCTCGGCAGCAGCGAGAGGCCAGGTGGCCTCGGCACAGGGAAGGCTAGGACAAGCGTTCTGGTGCTGGAGGAAAGCATGGAGAGCACAGAGCATTGAGAGCTGGTAGAAAGTCTTCACTGAATGCATGTTTTGGGCCCAGCCTATCTTGTAAGGCATTTTTCAAATTCTCCTGTCTTATTTTAACCCCCTTTAACTATAATCTTGCCCATCCACTTCGCTTTCCAGCTCTCCCCACGCTCGTCTCCCTGCCGGCCTCAGACTTCCTCCCCTTCCATGCCTGCCTCCTTCCTCTCCCGTTTCTCCCCTCCTCGCTCCCAGCTCTCGCAGCAGCAACCGCTGCTCCTGTGCCATCTCTGACATCTTAAAACCCCTCATCCTCCTTTCTCTTTTTCTGTAGAAAACTTAGCTTTTTTGCCAAGAGAAAAAAGATAGTGTGTCAAAAGGTGGCCTGTCCAGACTGAATTTTACCTCTTCCATCTAGGTTTTACCTGTTGTACCAGAATGGCTCATGCAAGAATCTTGAACTTGCCAAAATCTCGGATTTTTCTCCTCATCCTCTTGACCTCTCGAGCTATCTGACCCCTCTGCCATTTTGCTCCTGAAGTCTCTTCCTTGAACTCCCTTTTCCAGTTTGCTTCCTAACAGCCTTGCTCCTCCAGGACTTTCCTTTGGAGATTTGCTTGCCAGGGCTCCCTCGTGCTTCTCTTTTCAGTAATCCTGCCCATTCGCACACATTCAGTATCCTCCTTTGCTGCTAATTCGTGTATCTGCTGTTTCTCTCCTCTGACTGCTGATGAAGCTGCATTTGGCTCAAACACCTCTGGTAAAAACTCTCTCCATGTTACCTACATTCACCCTGGATAATGGCACTGGCCTCAGACCTCTTCATCCCCTGGGCACAGCTGAAATTCTGAACGAAACCCCCGTGCTTCCCTGGCTTCGTTCCTGCCCCATCCTCCCCAGTTCCGTCTGTGTCCGCGCAGGGCTCATGCACTGCTCCCCTTCCCTGCCCAAACTCCTTTATGTGATTTTAGGGGCCAAAAGGCAAGGTCCTCTTTTAGGAGGGCGCTGCAGAGAAAGGAGTGTTTCTGGCTGGAGCATTTTCTTCTGAGCCTCTCCGCAGTCCTGAGGAGAGCTGCTGTAAATACCCCATCGCAGCGTCTTGGGTGCAGTCGCCTGGTTTGAAATCTAGATGTTCCTGCTTCAAAAGCAGCTTTTCCAGAGACTTCTCAGCCTGTTTGTATGATTTTTGTTTGTTTGAGGTTGGATTTGGGGGGGGGGCGGGGGGTGGGCGTGATTTATTTATTTTTTATTTATTTATTTTTAACGTGAAGAGAAGCGACTTCAAGGGCTTTACATCATGATCTGATTCTTGCGTGGAGTGGTGTCAGTCTTGCCTGTAGCTTCTCTGGAAATTGTGCCAGTGGGACCATCCCCTGGTCCTCAGAATAGGCTGCCCCCTGCAGTGCTGCGAATGCTCCCTGCCTGCCCCAACCCTGCCGTTAGGCTGACTCTGACCATGAAATAGGAGCTGTAACCCCAAGTTATTGCCAAATCCCGAGCGGGCCAGGTGAGAGCGTCTGAGTGTGTGGGGGCGTCACGGGCAGCCTTGCTCACTCTGGGGCCTGGCGCGGATTTGTCAAGGAGATTCACCTGAAAAACAAATTGTGACGCATGTTGGATACCCAAAGCAGTAAAAAGACCAGCTCTTCAGCTCTGTGGAATTTGTCCAATTTCCCAGCTTCATCTGCCTGCGCTTGGATTGTGTTTATATTCTTGTCAGCAGAGTTGCCTGGGGCTGCGTGCGTTCTGCATAAATACTCCAGCACAGCGGCAGGTCGTGTCTCTAAGCTTGCTTTCAGAAGCTGCGCACGCCGTTGGGTTTGCCTTGGCTCCCTGCACTGGTTTGCGTCTTCCCTGCTTTGAACTTGTGCTCTTAGGACTTGACCATCTGGAGGCAGCACCCAAGCTGTGTCTGAGCGATACAGCCGGTTCCCTGCCCGATGCAGTAGCTGCCTTTATGTAACTATTGCAGCAGATGCTCTGCCAGCCCCGTGTCCTGCTGCCGAGCTGACCATGGCTCCGCCTGGCGTGTGAACAGTCGCCCCACTTGTAGGTTCTGCTGCTTCTCCGGGTTTGGGCCCTGCCACTGGTTGCACCAAAATGCAGGTAGTTGAATCCCGATCACTCAGCATTGCAGAACAACCTGAATACTTCCCATCACAAGTTAATATTATTGGGCCATTCCTAAATCCTACCACCCTGAGCTTTATTTTCTAATACTGATTAATCAATAATGAAAGTAATAATAAGTAGTATCTGCCCAAAGACCAGTTGTTGGTGGCCTTTGTTAGAAACAGCCCTCAGATGTTTAGTTTCACTTAAAATACCAGAGCTCATCCTGTACAATCTGCTTTGTGTCTCACTCTGTGCTCTGACATTAATTATATTTTTAGCCTCTAATTAGTTGAGAGGCCTGAGATGGCCGCTCTGTTTTTAGGATCAGAGTAAGGTTAATCGGCTTCCCATAGTTTCTCCTAACATTTGTGTGTTGCTTTTTTTTTTTTTTTTTTTAACGCTATTAATATTAGGACTTGCCTTCCTGCTTTAAGTCCCCTAGAAAATAATTCAAGTGTTGGAGCTGAAGTTAAAGCTAAATCATGGTGGGTGCTGAGCACAGAGCCCTCCTGCCATCCGCAGACACTGGGCAAAGTGTCAGGAACAGTTAATGCCAGGCCTGGGCAGTGCAGACCCTGCCTGAGAGCCTTGTTAGGGCCACGCTAATGAGGCTGGCAGCGCCCGCAGCCTTTCCCATGGGAGGGTCCCCCAGGACCCTCTTTGGCAGCGGGTGCGACCCCCTTTATACCTCGGCCCTTCCTGGGCGCGATTCATCCTCGGTACCAAAGCCATGCAGAGTGGTGTGCATTTTGTGAGTGGTTTTTCTGCTGCCGTAAATAACAGCTTATGAAGCAGGTCTGTGTTTCAGAGCACCTTTGCGAGCATCAAGATGCTAACAAGAGAGCAGCCTTTTCCCCCCCACTCCCAGCCTTTGACAGCCTAATGGCTTGCACGATTTCTAGAGCGTGTACAGTTGTATGGCACATCTATGGCAAAGTGCTTGGGCTCTGCAAACACAGCGTGTTTGGCTCTGGCTGGAGAGAAGGGAGAGCAGCGGGTGATGAGCAGGAAGTGTCGGGCCCCAGGTGGCTGCTGCTGGAGCAGAGCCAGGGCCGCAAAGGGCATGAGGGGGCAGAGGCACCCTGGTAACTCCAGGGTAAGGCACAGGCTGTAAAAAAAAATATTAAAGCAGAGTGGGTCCTGCTTTAGGGACCAGCCCAGACCCGTTATGTAGCAGCGACGTGGGCCCTGCGGGTCCCTGGGCAGTGTTAGCACTACAGGCTGTGTTCCCGCGCAGGCCGTGCTCTGAACCAGCCTCTGCTCACAGCGTGCGGAGCTCTCGCTCGGGCGGCCGTTGGCGAGTGCGGGGCGGCAGGGCAGCAGCGCAAGGCTCTGGGAGCTGCTTTTGCTTGGGGGAATCTACCGTCTTGCTTGGAGGCTGTTGTGGGAGCAGGCGCGATATCGAGTGTGCAATGCTTTCAGTTTGTGAAAGTCCTAAAGTAGAGAGAACTTACATAGGAAAGTGTTTGAGGTATCAGCAGAGGGATTTTGCTTGTGCTTAAGTGACCTGCCAGAGCTTCAGCAGAGCATCGTGAGCAGCTACCTGGGCCAGCTGTCGGTCTGGCAGAGCAGGAGGCCCTCAGCCTTCCCTGTCAGTGTGAGCAGTGCTTGGATTTTTGTGGTATCTCCTGGTTTCTGTCACCTCGTAAATCCTGAGAACTCCTCTGGCTGCACTGCCATCCCGGCCTTGGAAGGAGGGCCCCGAGGCGGAGGAACCGCCGCGTTCCGGCAAGCTGAGCTGGCAGGAGTGCCGCGGCCGGCCGGGCGTTGCTGGGCACCCCGGCTTCCCAGAGCACTTCGGAGGCAGGAGGCACAGGAAGAGCGTCCCAAAACGTGACGCAGCCAAAATGCTGCAGCTTATAGCAGCTTCCAGCTCTTTTGTCGGGCAGGAGGGGAAGTGGGAAAGTTGAAGTAGCCATTAGGGAAGATTTAATAAATTGGTACAGAGTGTGCTGCAGAAAAAGTACTCGTGCGTCATTCGGTGTTATCAATAATTTAGAGAGCTTCAAATTAATGAAGAAGGGCTGCTTAACGCTTTACTTCCACTGCCAGTTAGGCCTTTTCAACTAACCTGGAGGTCAGTGGTTCCAGTGAATCTTCCTAGTGAAACTGGAAGCTGCTCCATGTCTTCATATTTAGTCATGATGCTAAACAATGGAAAGAAAGTAGCGTTCTTCCATTTCAAAAGAGATTAGGTTTGAGAAATGGTTTTGTGATATTTGCCCTTTTTATTTTCTTGGGGAAAAAGGTTGATCCCATCATGGATTTTTTTCCTTTTTTTTTTTTCCCTTCTGTATTTTCCTGAAATTTGTTAATCTGCTTTTAAGCATAAAGAGGAGATTGTGAGTAAGATATGAAGCCTTTCTAACTTTCTGTTCTCTGCCCCTGGCCTTTTGCACTGAGTGAGAAGGTGCCAAATGGTGGCAAAACTTATCAAAACCATTGAATATTCCTGGAGCTTTGGCAAGCTGCTGGTTGCCGGTAATTGTGAGAAATTGGATTTAACTGGTCTCTAAGTCATCATTAGACCGTGTTTAGGTGGTCAGTGCTCCCTAACCCTGATAACATGTTGGTTGTTCTTAACAGCTATTGAGATTCATGTTTGCAGATCTCAGGGGTGCTTGTGTTTGGGTGAATCTCTTTGAGGAGACTGACAGAGCACAACAGAACTTGGATGAACAAGAGAAGTTGTTGATCAGCTGATACCATTCAAGAGAATCCTGGCGGAATGTCCAGGAAGGCTCTTTTCTTTTTTCTGAATCCCAGCGACACTTGTGGGACCCGCCAGTGCCTTTTGGAGAGCATCTTTTCAGACCAGGCCCTACATCCTTCTGCCTTCAGCACAGCCATCTGCAAGAGGCTGTGTGGGGAGCTCTGCTTTGGCTGCCCCTTGTCAGGGCAGTAGCTGAGCATGTGCTCCATCCTCCAAGGAAAGAAGGTTTCCTCCTCGTTCCTTTTCCTGCTCTTGGTGACATAAGGATGAAAAGCGGGACTTCTGCCTTGTTAAAAGGCTTTCCAAGAGTTATTTCTGAGATTTACCCCTTACTAGGTTTGGAAGTGCATGCTGTTTGATTTTTGAGTGTGGGAATAAAATAAAGCAGAATATGGGGAAGAAGCCGTATCTACTCCAGTTTCTTCATCATTGTTTGTCTTGCACAATTTCTTCTTTTGAAGCTCTGTTCTTACTCCCGAAATGTGCTTATCTTTTTTTAACCCGGGCAGTGAGTCCTGCACGTTCTGCATGTACTAGCTGACCAGAAGGATTCGGTGTCTTCCCGTAATGTTGAATCTGTTTTCAGCAGCCCTTCAAAAGGGCACTAAATAGAAGTCTGCGATGACAGGTGCAGGTTATCAGGTTGTGGGGTTCCCCGCAGCGTCATGCAACGTGTCACGTATTTATCCTGCGCTGTCGTCACTGTTGACCTAAACTTCTGCTTTTGGTTCTCTTTTGCTTTCTGTAGGTGAGTCTAGTGGATCAACACGAAGAGCCTGAGCTGTGCTTGAGCTAGGACTTTCGGAGTGTCTCTGAGGATGGTGAGTATATGTTCTCATGAGATTTGTGCCTCTTTTTCTTTGTATTTCTGAGTCTTGTGCTGCTGCTAAGTGTGTTGAAGGGGAGTTGAGAACTGTACTCACAGTATCTCAATCGGGGAATATAACTAAAGGTTTGTTCATTTGGGGAGGGGAGGGGAAAGAGAATAATCCAAGTAGGAAGAAAGGATCTGCACCCCACCGTCCCCCAAAAAATAAAATAAAAGGCCTGTGGCTTTGCTTACTGAGAAACAGAAGAGTGTTGTATGTGTTGGCAAGCACGAGCTGAGAAGCCTTGAGGCAGGATGTTTGGAATGGAGGTGTCTAATTTGGGGATGCCCTGTGTGGATTTGGCATTGGGTGGCTGTGTGTTAAGGTGAGAATGTGTGTGGAAGAGAAGAGCTCTGGGAAGGCTGCATGTAAGTAGAAACACACATTGGTTTATTTAAAAACATAAAGATATGAAAAATAATAAAAAGTGAACAGTTTAAAAATTAAAAATTAGGCATTTTAGTGAAGGACTGAAATGGCCTGAAAAGGCTGGGTGGTTTTTCAAGCATGCATGTAATTTTTCTGCTGTTCCCTGCATCAAAAATTGATTAATGGATTGCAAGAAAGGAGATCAGTTCTGTTTCAGGTCCAGAGGCCGTGCTAGGTCACGGCGAGCTGGGCTTGGTGCAGACTTGTACCAAGGGGATGTAACATTAACAGGGCTGAGATGCTCACTCAGTCTCCAGGACCTAGTTACAGCCTTGAAATGGTGTAAAACCTGGTACTTCCACTGTCTAGAGTAAGGGTGAATAGTTTGGGGTTCTTGCATTTTTTTCAGAGCAGGTTTTGAGAATGGAAAGATTTGCCAATGTGAGTTCTCTGTCTTATTTCTGGAGTAGGGACTGAACCATGTGGAGAAGATCAGGACATGAAGTGAGAATAGAGACAGAAATAGAAAAGAGTGCTACAGTATTGTGCACTATGTGTAATATTTCAGAGATCTTTATACTATAATTATTGCTGTAGCCAAGATGCTGCTCATAGCATGAGTTTACCTTTGGATTTGTCTTCTTTTTATTATTTTTTTCCACTGTATTTTAATAACACTCAAATTTTCTAAATCTTCTTCTGCCTCCTTGGGCTATTGAGATAGCCAGTTTCTCTTGATTTATCAGTTTATTTTTGTTTTAAAACATAATGCTGTTTTTTCTCCTTCTGTTCATTTATCACTTCTCATTGTAAAATTAAATACCAATCTTATAACGTGCTTCAGTGATGCCAAAGTAGCAGAAATCCCCAAATCTTCTCAGACAGAAAAGTGTGGTATCCACAAGTCTGGAGAGACTGAAAGGCAGTCAAAGCAGCCAGGTTGATGATCAGCCTCAATAAAATGCCACTTCCAGCAAGCAGTAATCCAAAACGCACACAGTCTGAAAGGAGGAGGGCTTGAGACCAGCAATGTGGAAAGATGTGATGGAAGCATCTGTCGGATAGTAGACTGCATAGGCATTTGAACCCAAGTCTTGACAATCCTTGTATTTTAAGGTATATTGGCAGTGAATTTATGTGTTTTTAGCCCTTCTGGTTACAAAGCTTTTTTATAGATTCAGCTGAAACCCTTGTTTAGAAATCTGTGCTGACAAGGCAAAAAATGGTAATAAAAGATGCATGAACTGCTCAAAGTTGTCACAGTAGGACAGTGAGTGGCCTCCTCAGGGCCCCTAGAATGCCCATGTCATTACCGTGTCACCACTGGGCACAAGTGCAGAAGAGCCAAGCAAAAGCTAAAGATGGATGCTGTTCTATCAAGCTCCTCTTAGAATAAGAATATTTAGACTATTTTCATCATCCTTCTTGATTTTAAACGGATACTGATTTTGTGACCTTTGCTTCAGGGTTGTGAATTTGGCGTTTTAACGTGGGTCCACAGGGAGTTTGTTGCAGGCTAGGGGATGCTCTGCATCCTCCATCACGCTGCCCTGCCTGCTACCCACTGTGCTGCCCTTCGGCAGCCTGACACTGCGAGGGCTAAGCAGAAATCCCGCTCCTGCAGACAGGGTGAGTGGGTGCCCGTTTAGCTACCCGTGTTTGCCTTCGTCCCTGTAATCAGGGGGCAACACATTGGTGCCTTCTGGTTTGCAAGGACATGGCCCAAAGCCTTGCTTGAGAGCAACCCACGTGCAGGGCATCACTTGCTCTGCCCTTTCTGTTGCTACAGAGGTTTAGACGGCTCAGTTAGGAGCTTTCCTTGGGTAGTTAGACTCTCCTCATTTCTCCCCAAAGGCAAATTAAATTTGGCTAATGGAAGTTCTAACAAGCAGCCAGCACCTATATATGCTACTTTAATCTGCTAGTAGGTAAGTTAGTGCAAGCAGTTCTGCTGTGATCCCATAAAGATGAAACGCTGACACTTGCCACCCTGGCCCTGATCTACTGTGTACAGAAGTAGCCTCTTTCCCTCCTCGTGCTCCTTTAGGAGTTTATTTCCGGGGCCACATCAGTGGCCCAGCAGTCTGGGGTCACCAAGGGTCTCCTCAGGCTTTGAGGAAATGAACTATTTTTGGAGAGGGCTGAAACATAGGTACCCTTTGCCTGACAGAAGTAGAGGAGACAGAACAGGCAGTCCTGGTGGCTGAATTTAGGTAGCAGGTCCTACCTCAGTCCTCATGGGAGATACTCAGATCTGGACAGGCATAAACTAGATTACGTAGATACTCCCAGCAGCAGAGAGGTATCTCGACCTTTGGCAGCCAAAGGCTCCTGGAGCCTTAGGCTGTTGGGCTGCTCCTGTTCCCATGGAGCAGGGTGTCATGGAAGCCCCTGCCCGATGCCCCCCATCATGCGGGGCAGCCTACGCACAGGATGCACGGTCAGGGACAAGCCTATGGGCTCATCTTGCTGCCAACCATCTCCATAACTTCTTGCTTTCTCTTCTTTCTGTCTCCAGGGAACTCTGTCATCCTACAGTACTTTGCTGAGTGTGCACAGCTATTTGTAAAAGTGTTGGAATTGGTGCCCTCTGTCTAATGAAAGAGTATTTGCAGCAAATTTATTTGTGGTACCAAGAATAAATGGAGGATAAGGATTTGTTGGGATTGAGAAGGGTATGGCTTTACTCAAAAACTTGAGTCCAGAGTGGTGGCAGTGGCACCAAAGATATTTCTGCAGTGGGAGACCTGTTTTCACCTTTGGGCTGCTTACTTCCACCTTGCTCCTGGTGGTGCCTGTGGCACCTGCATTTCGCCAGGGTTTGAAGTCCCTTTGCTCTGTGTTTCATTCCGGGTTTGTGGGGCACTGAAGGTCTGGGCTGGGGTGGCTTCTCATTTCTGAAGACAAGGTTGTCAAGGTTGTCAACCATGAAGATGGTTTGCTGAGAGGGAACTGTGCAGTGCGGATGCTAGCTGATCGTTGAGCGCTGCCTTTTATCCGTCTTGTGGAAAACAGAGCCTAGCCCTTGGTGAAGGGATGTGATTGAGCAGATAGACTCCAAGCCACAAGGGAAACTTCATCACCTTGGTGACTACCGCGAGCAAAGAGCTCCTTGCTACGTGCCAGCTTGTCTGTGTAGGGAATGTTGTCTCCTGCGGAGGCTTCAGGATGACCCCAGAAGCTCCAGTCCTGCCTTCACCAAGCAGCGTGTTCTCTTGGAGCCTCCACACCCCTCCTGGGCTTGCAGCAGGCTCCCTGCGGAGCAGTGAGGCCGACAGTGTGCGAGCAGAGACGTGGAGGAACGGGAGGAGCCCCACGAGAGCCGCTCATGCCATGAACAATGTGCCTTGCTGCTCAGGGGAGACAAGGTCAGTGCCTAGTGACTGGCCTTTAGAACATGCGATCCACGAAGTATTTGGCTCCTCTCTTCCTTGTTCATGAAACCTTTAGGGTTATGGCTGAGAGAAACTGAGGGAGGTTCCTGTCCTACACCCTCAGGAGGGAGGTAGCAGAGCTAAAGAGACTTTTGCTTGTCCTGCTGGGGCCCTGATAGCAGCCACAGCATGACCATGCACGCGGATAACACTTGGAGGAGCCCAGTTATGCGTAAACCTGGTCTTCCTTGTCCAGCCTTGTGGCTGTTAGTGACACTGCAGGTAGGGGCAGATACCAGCAGTTCAGCTGTGGAGACATCTGACTTGGCTTTTAGGAGTCCCCCTAGCTGAGGCTGCTAGAATAAGGCTGCGAGCACTCCGAGTTCCCTGTTTCTAAGCAGGTGGACCATGGTTTCACTGTCTGGGAAGCCAGCTTAAGTTAGAAATTCAAACTAATGACCTGGTGATCAACCTTTTAACTGTGCCCAGCTACATCTCAGAGCTGTGAATGTCCTCAGCAGCCCTGCTGGTATTTGTCTGCAAGGAGGATCTGTAGGAAGCAAATGCTTCTGGTGCTCAGGAGCCAATGTTATATCTTGGCCAAGATATACCACGTTAGAAATTACGAACCTTGCCCGTAAGCCTCTGTTCTCATTATGTGTTGACTTTATATGTAAAGCAAATATGTGCAGGGTCAGATGTGTCCCCTGTGTAGGGCGCAGTAGAGATGTTACAGAAGAGCCTGTGAGTACCAGCTGGAGTTGGGCACCTCTGGGGCTGGGAAGCATGTGCTAAAGTACAGGCCACGGTGTAAAGAGTGGGACTGCGGGGAGCTTCTTAGCACACGGAGCAGCATTTCCTTTTAGGACTTTTCTCCTTCAACATCTGAGCAGTGTAGCTTGCATAACTGTGTGGGCTTTGGGGCACTCTGTACTCCTGGTTTCTCAGCAGCTTTGGCCTGGGCATTGATGCCCTGCAGTGGTAAAAGGCAGCGGACTCAGGCATTGCAAAACTGTCTTTTGAGCAAGGATGCTGAAAAAAAATGTAACCCTTCCACTTTTTGTGGAGAAATGCCCAAATCTTTTATCTGATTTTAGAAAAGTGCTCGACGTGCTCTTGTACTGCTAGTTGGAGTTGTCTGTTGGTGACCATGGGGCAAGGAGGTGTATGAGGAGTGCAGTGGCCACAGGCTGCGTTCCGCTTTGGTGCAGGGCTCTTGTCCCAGAGTGGAAGAGCTGGGACGATTCAGCCTGACCTTTGGAGGATTAACGAAGTGCCAGACTTGCTTTTTGAAGAAAAAAAAATCACTTTAGGGCCTTATTTCAGTCTTATGTACACTGATTGGTCACCAAGCTTTATAAGACACCCCAGGGGTCTAATTCTTACCCTTTGGCTTTCAGTATGGTCACCAGGAAAAATGTTTTGAGCAAGAATCCCCTTCACTGTCACTTCCGTTTGTCAGGAGCTGCCGCCGCCTGAACCAAGCCGGGCGCTGCGGAGCCGGGATGATCCTAGTGCCTTGGCCGTGGTGGGAGGTAGAGGGCAGACCCACAGGTGCTGCTGGAGGTGGTGATGGCTGGGGGCTGCGCACAGTGTGACTCCTGCGGCGGGCACACCCACGGCCTGCAGAACTCGCTCTTTGCTTGTGGTCTTGGCCAACGCCAAGTCAGCCCTTGGGGCCAGAGCGTTCAACCCCACCACATTTCCTGCACCAAATGGCCCTGCTTCATGGTCTGCAAACGTGGCTAAGTTGGAGCTAGTGCAGCTGCCCCTTGGAGCTAACTGCCCGAGGGATGGGAAGGAGCTGCTGGTGGCCCCATGAAGCCTCGTCTGCAG
Organism: Crypturellus undulatus; assembly: GCA_013389825.1. NCBI lineage: Eukaryota > Metazoa > Chordata > Aves > Tinamiformes > Tinamidae > Crypturellus > Crypturellus undulatus. The sequence goes on along the minus strand of VWPW01006683.1, from coordinate 315,820 downwards.
CAAGGCATGAGCACCCGCGTTCAGGTGCTGGCAGGAGCTGAAAGCCTCTGGCTAATCCCGGTTGCAGGAACAATTCCTCCAGGGAGGAATAACAGGCTCAGGAACGTTTTAGGAAAGACTGCAGGTGACTGAAGCACGACCCCTTTGTCCTTCTATTCCTGACTATGTGGGGAGGACTTTGGGAAGCAGCTGTGCTGCCAGGAGGACCCTAATTTGCCGCGGGACATTCGCGGGGCCGAGGGCCAAGTGTCTGCGGAGCTGCTCAGCCGCCGTTGTCGCGTGGGGCCCTCACGGCGGCACCCGTGGGTGCTGACAGGAGGGCGCTGCCCACGTGCCGCATCTCTGTGCGGAGGCGGGCGGCGGGGTCCCTTCAGGCCACCCCTGCCGATTGGTTTCTCCATTTTCTGCCTACCCTGGCAGGGAGACACTTAGATGGCAGAGCCAGGCTTGGCTTCCCTGCGAGGGAGGTGGAGTCTGCCCGTCCTCCGCCCGCCCTCCCTCCATTGTCAGCAGCAGCCCCAGCAGCGGCACCTGCTCCGGCCGCCCGCGCCGGGGATGCTCCTGTCCTTGGCGGCGGAGTGGGCAGGCCGCGCGGGGCGGCGCGCGCAGCAAACCAGCACCGTGCACAGGAGATGCGGCTTTTGTGTGCCCGGCCCCACTGCCGCCTCTGGAAATGAACATGAATCTGCCAGGCCGTGTCTCCTGCTCCATGCTCAACTGCTTTGTAAGTGCCTCTGGTTTCCTTCCTCCTCCCTTCCCCGCGGCTCCGTGTCCGCGGGCAGGGCTACCAGCCAGCTTTTCTCGCCAGCGGCCCCAGACCTGGCCTGCCCTTGAGGCCGGGCTGGCTGCCTGCGCATCCTCCCTGCTTTGCATCCGCCCGGCTTGAGATGCTGCTGGGTCCCACCAGCTTCCTCTTTGTGAGCAGGGAATCTCTCGCTCCCACGCGCTCCACTGCCCGTTGCTGCTCCCTACCAGGCCCAAGGGCACAGCAGTGCCTGGCTCACGGCTGGAGCCAGCTGAGGACCCAGCCGGGTGAACTCGGCCTCCACTGCTCCCTGCCGGCAGCTGGAAAATCACCCCGCGAGGGCAGCAGACCCCAGAGTGCCTCGGTGCTCTTCCCTGCGCTGCACCTTGCCAGGAAGAGCGCACCAGGCTGTGCCGTGCCGAGCTGCTGGGAGGGCTTGCTGCTAGGAGAGGGTCCAGCAACCTGCTGGAAAGGGAGGTCTGAGACCCCTTTCTCCAGAGAGCTCCCTGGGAGGTGTGGGGATCCAAAGGGCTGGCCTTGCAGGGCCGTGGGTTGTGAGAGCAGAGCGGTCCTGAGCTCCACACCGTGTTTGTGCACCGCAAGCGGTGAGGGCAGGATGGGTGGCTGGGCTCCCAGCAAGGCCTGAAGGAGCCTCGGGCTTGCGGAGGGACTGCAGCCTGCTCCGCTCCAGCTGCTGCTGCTCAGGGGGATTTCTTTGTGAGCTGCCAAGGGGCGACTGGAGAGGAGGGTCTGTGCGGCGGCCACAGGACCTGCTCACGGCGCTGCCCTTCCTTTGTGCTCTACCTGAGCAAGCCAGCGCCTGCAGGACCCGGCTCCAGGGAGCTTCCACCGCAGGGCCGCGGTGGCCAGGGGAGCAGATGCATCCTTAGCTCTGCTGGGCACCTGGTGAGCGGCTGAGGAAGCGCCGTGACCTCTCACAGCGGGGATGGAGGGGCAGGAGGAGGAGGATGCATCCGAGTCTCGCACTCAGCGCTGAATATGGCCTGCAAGGGAACGCTGGTATTGGTTCCTTTTTAATCTCCAGTGAAAACATGAGGTAATTTGGCATCACTTTAAATGCAGCTGAATCAGAAATCTAGGGTCCTTGGATCAAAATTTGGGATTCTAGCCTAGATGACTTAGCTGGGAAGGTATTTTATTTTATTTTTTTTGTTGTTTAATGCTTGCAGAACTGGACACTTCCTAATAAATGCTAGAATTCCTAGTGGATTTATAATTGGAAAAAAAAACTTGAGAGTTTGTAGAAGGAACTAACTAGCTTTTAAGAGGCGTTCTAAAGATGTCCCTACCCTGACATATTTCAACATGTGAAGTCAGTCTATTCTTGACCCTCAGCAATGATCATCTCTGTATGAAGCTCTGGATACCTGCTTGCTTGTGAAGTGGGCTGGTAGGCAGGCAGAGCATGCGTGAGGGTCAGCTAAGAATTGGGACTGGGGTTTTGGAAGGGACTCAAGATTCACAAGCCCAAATTGAGATGCTCTTGTCCACTTTTCCAGGAGTCATGGGTCTTTACTTCTGGAAATAAGGAGACCTCTACTCTAAGGAGTAGATTGGCTACCAAATGTGGAGGAAGCCCAAGCCATGTTACTTCTCTCAGACTAGTGTTAGGCTCATAAAGGAAATTATACCTGTGCTCCCTTGGTGGTTCATTTGCTGACGTTCTTCTCCAGTGCTTCCACCCTAGCTGTGTCCTCCCAGACCAACTCTCTGAGGCCATTGTGGAATTTCCAGGGTTTCCATCTCATTGAGGGTTAGACATTTTCAGTGCCCTGGGGAAAAATGCCCTGTTTTTGTGTTGTCAACAATCAGTGGCGCATGTTCGGAGTTGGATGTGCTTGTATGCAATAGCTGGGGAATTTACATTTCACATTTCCTAATCTCTTCCAAAAGCCTCAAGCTCTTCCCAATTTTGGGGGGTTAAGAGTGAAGATAAAAACGTCCCAGAGGGGAGTTATTTGTAAAAGTAACAGGGGAAAAGAGTAAGTAAAAGCCAAAATGTAGCTGGAAACTCTCCATCCTGTGGAGTTTCTGCTGTGGTTCCATAATAAAGGTAACGGGGGGGTAACCCTTGCCATAACTGGTCAAAATACCATCCTAGCAGTCAGATGTCTTGCTCTTGTGCATCATCGAGGTGGATCTCCTTTGCTGCTGGAAGGGCCTTGATGCAACTGCTGAAGATTTATCCTTGTGTCGGATCCTGCAGGGAGGGCACGAGGTGCCGGGAGGATGCAGCTGCCTGGATTTCACTCTCTTCTCACCTGTGCTGTTGTGGAGGCTGGGGCTGTGCTCAGTGTTTGTTTTGTTTGCCGCGCAGGGTGAAGAAGGCCCTCCTAGTTTGGAGTATATCCAGGCCAAGGACTTGTTTCCCCCAAAAGAGCTCATAAAGGAGGAAGAGTCACTGCAGGTAAGAAAAGAAGAAAACAGAAACCAACCTCTTTGGGATGCAGCGGCCTTGATTTTTATGGCAGTGTGAAACCTGAGAGCACTTCCAGCCATGCCTCGGAGGCTGTAGGTTCATCAGCGCCGCGTGCGTGAATGCTGCTGATGCTGTGGCCTGTGCTGGTCTCCTTCCCGGCCCTAGCGAGATGCTGCGATTTGTGCAGCACTGCATCTGCTGCTTGGAAACGTGGCTCAAGGATGATGCAACACATTGCTGCCCCGGGTGTTCCCTGTGCTCTGCCGGTGCTGAGGCCCTGCGAGGCTGCGTGGCTCTGCAGCAGATAGGCCTTCTCTGGGACAGGGAGAACATCAGAGCTCGCCTGCACTTCGCATGGCAGGAGCATCCCACATTGCAACAGCTCCTCTGCCCTAATGTACGTTGCTCCTAGCGCATCCCTGCTGCAGAACTGTTGGAAAGAGAAACCTCCTCACAGTGCCAACTTCCTGCTGCAGAAGGCCCTTGAAAAGGACCCAGGTACAGTTGCTGCTGTGCAGCAACAATAATGGTCTGGACTGCGGGAGCCAAAACCTCCCAGTGTTTTTTGCTTCCCTTAACATTGCCCACTGCCACCGTGTCCCAATGCACGTCCTCCTCCTATGACCTAGCCAAGCTCTTATGTTCTTATGGCTGCTGCAGTACTTGAGTTTACTCTGTGATTCACAGTGTCTTGCTAAATGGTGCTGATAAAAACAAGAACTAAAATGTGGCAACTGGAGGACTGGCTGTGCAGGAAATGCGCCAAGTGCCGCACGCTGAGGAGGGGCAGGGAAGTGTCAAGGCTGCAGGTCTGTAGTCTTTGGAAGGCAAATTCTCCAAGACAATTCTGAACTGAGAGCACCAGGCAGAGAGCATGATCTGCTTCAGTCTCCTGTATGGTGGATTTCAAAGTTCACCCTTCCCCAATAGTAATTTGCATTCAGTAAATTTTTACTCTGTTAGCATGAAGTGAAATCTAAAAAGATACCATCCACTTGATAACAAACTGTATTTGGATATTTGCAAATTTATTCCAGGATTTCTCTTTGTCAGATCTTACAATTTTTCTCTCCCATTTTTTTAAAGAATCTCTCTCCCTTGTGCTTGTGTGTCTCTGTCACACAGAAGCAGAAGAAACACGCCAGCTAAGAACAGTGTTGGCAAGCACACAAAGTAAACTGCAGAAGTGAAGGGAAAACTGTTTTCATGTCAGATAATTAAAATTTCTAAACAGTTTTCAGACAGGTGCCACTTTAGGATTGTTAACATCTCCAAGTAACTTAGGGAGGGAGAGGTTCTCAGCGGGATTGCCACATGAAGTCTGGAATCCAGGAAATTCATTTTTAGGCAGCGTATAGCCAAAGCCCTAGAAATAGTTTAGAAATGACAACATGGTCAGACTTGTTCTAATTACAGTATAATGAATTGTTTCATCAACTGCCCTGTCTGGCAGGTAAAGAGCTTTGGCTGAAATGATAAATCTTGGTGACATTTTTGCTAATTGGTCATCAAACTCACCTAGTGTAGGTGGCATCCAGAGAACACTGAAGAGTTTACCTAGCTAAGGAAAAGGAGGCACAAAAGAAGGGTACAAAAGAAAAGAAGCTGGATGGATTTTAGGCTGGTCTGCATCTTTCTTGATACCAGATAGGGGGAGAAAGAGAGAAAAAAGTAATAATAATAAAAAAATTGGCTGTCTACCAGCATCTCCTGTTTTAAAAATAGCTGAACATGTCATGGCTGATAGGGAAAGACGGATAGACTGTTATCTAGATTCTTTCTATTACTTTTGCTAAGCAAATAACTCCATTACAGTCCTACAAATAACTACATGTAGAGATACCATCACAGTTCTGTTAGCAGACACTGGTCCCAACTTTGATTCATTTGCTGGTACCCGTGAGTCTCAGGATGCTGCTCACGGTCTCGTTAATTTAAATGTCACAGCAGGATCGTGTGTGCAACTCTGCCATGGGCAAGTTATTCCGATTCCATCAGGCGCTGTCTGGAGCTGCGGTGCACAGCACCTCCCCAGCAGGGCTCGTCCCGGGCCTGAGCTGTGCCTGGGTTGGTTTCCTTGGCTGTGCTGCTTGTGGCCGAGTTTTCGCTCTGGCTGCGAGGGACCGAAACAGCCTGTCCCTCCATGTGATGCCCTCCCTGCCAATGCCCTTGGTCGGCATGTGCAGCGTTTGTGGCACCCTTCTCCTATGCAGATTTTTGTGGCTCTCGGTAGTTGTTCAGTATTTCCTGAGGCATCCGTGGAATACGATTCATGGTGTGGGGCTGGGGAGGGGTTCCCCTCTGCTTTGGTGCTGCTGTCTGCTCTCAGCAGTGCACGCAAAGTGCAGTGCTGTGACTGCTCTCCCACAGGAGATGCATTGCAGAGGCAGTAGGAAGAGTGGCTCTAGGCATTTATGGTGCATAAAATGCTCTATATATGTCTTGAATGAGTGATGTCTCTCTTCCAGGTCCCTTTCACTGTGTTGCAGGGTGAGGGAGTGGAGTATCTTGGCCATGCAAATGATGCTGTGATCGCCATCTCCAACTACCGGCTGCACATCAAATTTAAAGATTCTGTGATCAATGTAAGTCTCGCTCTGCCCGTTTCCACACTTGAACTATAACCTCTTGTATTTCACTGGGTTGTAACCTGCTTCCATCATCTGAGGCTCAGCTCTGCCTCTTGAAAGATGCCAGGCCTGATGTTCTCTCTTGTTACTGCTGGTTGTGCAGCTGCTGCATGAGGTGAGGATGGTCCTGTTGTGGAGACAGGTTCTTCTGTGGATGATAACCGCGTCTTTCCCATGCTGTTCTTTCATCCAAGCACAAAACTTGGCCATTTTAAGACTGTTAACATGTCTTGGAGGCCAGCCTACATGAGACTTGTCTTGTACTGAGGCCTTTTAAGCATCAGCTGGTGGGAAACTGAAGTTTTCTCTGACTGCCTCTGGGCCTGCTGTCTTTTATTGCAGCCTCTGTTTGGCTCTGGGGCTACCCTGCTTGTGTGGCCTAGTCAGCAGCCAGGCCACGGTGTGAGACTGCCCAGGGACAGAAGGGGAGTCAGAGTTGTACTTCTTGGAGGAGACAGGATCGTGAAGCTGGGAGCGCATTTGTAGCGTGACCTGATGTTGATGATTATTCATAGATCTGTGGCTGGGCTGATGGAGCTCCTGATGGAGCTAAGAGCAAAGCAGACACGAATGTTAACGTGGGACGTCTTGTCATACCCTACATCTTTCTGTTGCAGGTGCCTTTGAGGATGATGGAAAGTGTGGAGTGCCGGGATATGTTCCAGCTTCACATTGTCTGCAAAGACTCCAAAGTAATCAGGTATCCACTATATTGCTGCAATGTGAAGATCCCTGCAAGCCTGGGACTGTGATCGACTTTATCTCCTCCCTCTGCATTGCCATTGCAATCAAAGCCCTCAAAAAAACTTTTTGTGGCCAAGGTTTCTCTGTGCTGTTTTGTATCTTGGTGTTTTACTCCTGTCTCCTGTTGCATGGAATAGAGCCCCTTGTCTGTGTAGGTTGGCTGGATATATGTAAGCACTGAGTATGGTACAAATATGTGTTTGCAGGTGCCATTTCTCCACCTTTAAGCAGTGCCAGGAGTGGCTGAAGAGGTTGACTCGAGCCATTGCCCGCCCTGCAAAGCCTGAGGACCTCTTTGCGTTCGCCTACCACGCGTGGTGCTTGGGAGTCTGCATTGATGAGGAGGATCAACATGCACATCTCTGCCGTCCAGGTCAGCATGTGGCCTGTCCTCATGCTGCTCCGCTCAGAAAAGCGGTGTATATAACTTGAATCACGGACCCCAAGCTATTGATGTGTGTTACATTCTGCTGTGGCCGTAGCCCAAGTCCCTCTTGCTCAAGGGCATCCTGTACATGGGCCCAGATTACCTAGATATCCAGCTGATGTCTGGATGCAGTTGGATAATAAGCACAGTAAAAAGAATAACGCTTATCACAATGAGGAGCCCTTAAGGCAGCAACAGATATTCCTCGTGTTCCTTTTCTCCTTGTGAATGAAGAGAACTCCCCATGCTTTCATCGTGATGAGAGACAGCAAGTAATCTTGTCCCTGAATAGTAAATGTGATCAGCTTTGAGGCTTCCTAATTGATATGATTCTGTCTGCACCTCTTCTACACCTAGAAATACAATGACATCCCTGTGATCAGGTCTGCAGAGAAGTGGTTCATTCGTACACGGACCCAAGTAAAACATTGGAACGCGTAGAAATAATACCAATATTGTAATGGTGCCCTCCTGTGGATCCGCAGCTTGCTCTCTTGAACACAAAGATCCCTTTCAGTTGCTTTGTCTTTTGAACTTTTTCAGCATGAATGAGAGAGGATTAAAAAAAGAACGATAAACCTAGTTTTGGAGTTTAAAATGTGCTGGTATAAGTGCAGAAAGAACAAATGAAATATCCATACACAGTTTGATATGGAGGATGGCGGAATGGATAGAATGGCAGTAGAGAAGTACTCAAAAGTAGCTGGTAGAGGCAGGGTAAAGTACATTATCTTTCCCCGTCTCAAACACAAGAAAGTAAGAGATATTTGGTGTCTTGTATTTTAAAGAAAATATTCTCTAGCCTAAGTAAATTCACCTGTGGAAATTGGTACCACAGTGTACAAATGAAGCCAAGAGCTTTTCAGTATTTATATTAAGATATAACATAGGAGAACTGTTTCTATGCACTTCATGCTCTGAAACTGAGATTTGTTGCTGCCAGATAAGCAGAGGAACCCCTGTGTAGGGCGAGTCTCTCTGGCATCTTAAGCAATCCCTGCCATCCAGACAGCCTAGGGTTTTTGTGCAGACCTCCAATAGTTATTATAAAGCTGCAAATAATAAGCTTAAATTTCCTCAGTTCTGCTTAGCTGTCAGTAAATATATGGTATTCTGCTCTTCCAGGTGACCATGTGAAGTACCGGTTTGAGATGGAGCTGGTGAGGATGGGCTTCGACCTGCAGAACGTCTGGCGAGTGTCCGAAATAAACAACAGCTACAAGTGAGTAGCCTGCTGTCAGGCTCTTCCCAATCTCTTCTCCTTTTCTTCTTCCCTGACACAGTCCTAAATAGTTCATGCTCCTTCTTGGCCTTGGTAACTCTCAGCTCGACCAGAGTGTGAGCTTTGGGTCATCCTTCCTTCCTTCAAATCAGGGTACTGACTGGAGAAGAAATGCACCCCAAGCATCAGAGCTGGCATCAGTTGCTGTAAATGCTGAGTTGTGCAGCTTGCAATCTGTGGGTATTGGTCTTCCTGGAAGACTTTTTGGAGCCTGAAGGATTCCTCCATCACAGGGTTGCTTTTCTAGTCTCTCATTTTCTCTAAAGTTCTCACACTATTTGAAATGGGGAAAAAAATATTAAGTTTCCATAAAGGAGGGCAGCCATTCAGCCTAGTTAAGGAGGGATGCTGAGAAGCTGAAGAATTGCACAACCAGCCAGTAATGAGAGGTAGAATGACCTGGTCTTCTTTAATCTGGTGAAGAGGCAGCTAAATGGTCATCTGCTTGCACACTACAACTGCTTGAAAGGCAACTACAAAGGTGATAAAGCCAAACTCTTCTGGCAGTGGCAGGTAATACACATAAGGCTAGTGGCCACAAGTTGGAGCTTAGGAGGCTCAGACTTGGCATTGGGGGAAAAAGTACTTCTCCAGGAGAAGGGGACTCCCAGAGAGGTGAGGAATGTCCATCACTGCAGGGTTTCAGGTAGCCAAAGCCATAGCCACCTCGTTCAACATTGGAGATGGTTCCACCATGAGCACGAGTTTGGAGTGGAGATCCCTTGAAGGTTCTTCCCACCAGCGCTGCAGTGACTGTACCCTGTGTTTTCTGCTCTTCTGCAAGAGCCGAGCAGCTCAGGAAGAAGTGTTTCCACATGCTTTGCAGTAGGTGGCATTAAGCCAACAGTAGCAGGATTTTATTAAGCTTTGACTGACGTGCATTTCTGAATGTTCTGCATCCCTTTTCTTGAAATGAGTCATGTCCCTCAGTCTTTCCTCTGCTTCTGTTAGTAGAGACCTCCTTGTCCTCTGTATATTAGATGGATTCAGGTCATCATTTTTGGAGACCAGTCTCCGAGAAGCCTCAGGAACATTGGTTTGGGTAAATCCCAGCGGAATTTGGCAATTTTTTTGTCTATTATGTTCTCTCACTTGCTTCCTAAGAAATCCAAGCATCAAGCACTATATTTAGGGTTTGCTTTACAATTTCCACTTGGACATATGGACCACATCACTGCTTTTGGACTTTTGCATTACTTTGATGACATTTATGTGGGAAACCTGTCCCTGGCCTAGCCGGCGTCCCTGTGTGTCTTTGCAGGTGACTGGGCTTTTCCCCAGCTTCTAGTCTAGATTTTGGGATGTGGTTCCCTCTGTTTCAGAAATCCCAGCTTAGATTAACCGTCTGTGTTTGGCTTCCTAGCAGTTAGGGCCAGGGCTAGAGCAATCTTCTCTAAAGACAAGTGTTTGCTTTTTGAAGAAGACTGTGAAGAAAGACCTCAAAACACCCCCAGCAGGCTGGCTGCAGGCCTGCTTTTGCTTTCCTAGCGTCTGCTGAGTTCCTGTCTGGGGAACCTGGCAGGCCTCGGCTTCCTGCAGACATCCCAAGATCTTCAAGGTGATGTAATTTGCTTGTGCAACTCAGAAACCAGTTCTCTCTTGCTGCTCCAGGGAGGGTGTCTTTAAATTGTGCTTTGGCTTTTGATCATTACCACCTGCCTCTATTCACAAGAATCAGGTTACTTTTTAACTGTTTATAGTTCTTTTTATCTTTCATTTCCCAGCGTTGGCAAAACAGTGTGGCTAGAGACAGGATACTCCAAGGTAATGGCTTTGTTCATTTTCTTTCAAGTCTGTTCCGAGATGGTCTTATCTAGGAACTATTATCTTCCTTCTGGCGACAGCCATCATAAAATCAGAGCAATATAGGCATGTAATCACCACTCCTTCGGTTGTGATAAAAGTAAACTATTTCAGCATACCATAATAATAAAATTATTATATAATCTCACCGTGGCTCTCGCATCTTCAGTGGTTTGTATACCTAGAAAACTGCATGTTCTGAAAGGCCTAATCTAATGAGCCTATGTTGTCTGAGCTGGAAACTTGCTTACTGGCTGCTATGCTGGTGGGATTTGTGCACACATAGTTCCCTTAAAAAGAAAAATCAGTCATCTCTCAGTGAGGTACTGGTCTTTGTTTCCTTGGTCTTTATTTACAGTTGTGACTTGATTGTTGGTTATTTCATGTGGAAAAAGTTGCTGAGCTGGAGACAGCTGAATGTGTCTTCTTGTTTCTGTGACCACTCCTAATTCTTCTTTTTTTCTTCTTTTGTTAAATTTTTTTACAAATGTTAATACTTTGCTTGCATAGGAAGGGATTTACTTAGCATTCTTGCTTGTATTTGCCCTATGAATGTTTAGACAAGAAGCCTTCAAGGATTATTAGGACCTGCAGTGATAAAACTGGCAGTTATCTTTAGTATTAGTCTTTCGTTGGTATGGCTGCTAGTTTTTGTGCAAGGAGAGGCTTCGCCAGCCCTTTTGTACAGGCATAACTCATGTTGATTTATGTAGTTGTTGTACTGCATAAAACCACTTTTTCTGCAATCAAACATTATGGTTTAAAAACCTTGTCATTCAGTGGTTTGGGTCAGTGTAGTCTGAGGGCCACTGCAGTCCTGCTGCCTGTCCATGAACCATGTCCAACCATGAAGCCAAATCCCCTGTCAGCCGCATTGATTGTGTCTGCTTGTTCAGGGGTGAGCACAGGCAGCTCTAGGTGCTTCTTGTTGCATGACTTCCCCCCACAGAAGTCATGTTGACTCTTCCCAAGTATCCGTATTTACTCTTGTCCAGACGCAGCAGCCGCTGCCTTTGCACGGAGGTCGGAGCCGGGTGGTTTCCCACGTTCTCCCCAGAGACCTTTTAAAACCCTGATAACGTGTTTGCCACCTTCATTCCCCTGGTGCTCCAGCCAATGTAAGCAATAGCTTACACATCTCACTTAATCATTGACCTGCTGCATACTGGGGTTGCTGTGGAACCATTGAGTGAATATTATCTAGTCCTGGTGACAAGTTCCTCTGCATTTCTAGCAATTAATGCTAAAATGCTTGCTGCTGATGTTTCCATGTTACTCTCTTCCTCCGATTTGTCCCTTGTAAAAGAGGAGTAGTTATGGGAACACCTTTATGCACTTCTCTGGTGAACACCAGTGCAAATAGTTTTGCTTTTCTGTTAGTCTTGCACATCCATGAGACCTTCAGAGTCTGTAGCAGGCAGACGGCCTCCCAGATGTCTGTGAAAGGTCTTCATGTTTTTAATCTTATCCCTTCTTTTCTCAAGACCTGCATGACATGTCTCATTGTCTCTTTACTAGTTTTAATTTAGCTTTACATTTGTCTCTTCGGGTTTGTGTCATTTAGAAACACTTCCCCTCTTTGCAGGATGTCCTTCTAGCCTGTCCTTTGCCGACTGGTTAAGTCTGCCAGCTCCTTCTGCTTTCTTTTGCTTGTTTGTTTGATTTTTGAGCTCTCTGGTGCCCTAAGAGTACATTTAAACAACCAGCAATGTTACCTGCGAGCTTTTCCTGTTCTTGCTTCCTCTCACTTCAAGAAAAGCTTTTTTATGTAGTTCCCCTTTCTGAAGCTGATACATTACAGTATTGGGGGCGTGGGGTTCCACTCTTAAAAATATTGTTGAATTTTACCATTGTGTGATGGTAAAATGATCTTCCCCCCGCCATCTAGTTTTTCTAGCCTGGAGTAGCCATGTGCATGTTCATGACTAAAGAGTTATGTCTCCTCCGTATTGTTCAGTTGGGGGCACCAAGAAGCGCGTGATGGCATCTGAACATGTAGCCTTGGCATCACATCATGGCACATCTGCCTTTTACGTGGGCGCCACACAAGTTTCTGCTGCAGTTTCTGCCCTTCCATCCCTTCTGAATCTCCCTCAGCCTCTCTTAGATGTTTCCATCACACTCTGACCGCTGGTAGAAAAGCCAATGATGCTTTTCTGATTCTCTTTAGCCTCAGGGATTCTGGTCCATGTGCATGTTGTTAGTTGATGTGAGTAATTTGATGTGGCCTCACACTTTCCTTTCCAACTTCTTAAGTGTCATGCACTTTATATTCACTGTCTCAGCCTATCAAGCTTATCCCCCAAAACTCAGGTACCACTAATCTTCCTTGCATCAATTTTATAAGATTTGGATAAGCCAGCAGCTCCTTTACCCTGGCTCTCCAGTTTCTCTATTTTTTTGAAATCTGGTCTTAAAAGTGCACATGCATGTGTCTTGATCTCATTGCCTGTTTTTATGCACCCTCCTTAAATTTGGGTTAGCTTCTTGAAACTTTCCTTTTATTTCTTTTCTGAATATTATTACCATTTGTTTTATCATTCTCCTAAGATGGAGAGTTTTAGTTGCTTTACTTTTAGAAGTGCAATATCAGTTCAATTTCTGGTTTCAGACAGCTCCTGTAATGTTTAGATCTAGATGAAGTCCAGTGTATAGACTTCAGATATTCTGAATTATCCTCCATATCTTAGTAGAGACTGGCCTCCTTTCAGGTACTATCACTCTCAAGCACACATTGAAACTCTCTGATTCCCTGTCCAGTTTTACATGTGGAATGAAAAGCATTTCAGAGGATGCATCCCAGACCTACTGGTCTTCAGCTTGTCACCCAATAGCTTAAATTTTGCTTCCTAAATTCCCCCTCTCCATAGTAGCCTCCTTCATGGTATTTTCCAAGAAGCTGTCTAGGCGCCATGTGAAGGCTCCCATCTTCTCACACGTCAGGTGAGTCCTTGCTAGGATCCCAAACGCAACATTCCTGCATGCTGTGCCCCGCTCCCACCATCGACTGTGCACAGTCGCACATCGACTGTTCCTCGGCTGGACTCAAGGGAACACCTGTCACCAGCTGGAATTTGCCTCCTGGTTTGACCCGCTTCCCTTCTGCCCTGACACAAGCAATGTGGGTCGCAGCCTAGAGCGGACACTGCTCTTTGATGCCCCTTGTCAGTTTGTCTGACTTCAGGAGAAATTTGAGCAGCTCCTGCTTTCTGTCTCTGCATGATTTATCCAGTATGGATTCTGATTGCTGAGTTGTCACCTTGCCATATTGGCTTCTTTTCTAGGCTTTGTTCCAGTTATCCCCAGAAGCTGCTGGTTCCTGTCTGGATTACTGATAAGGAGCTGGAGAACGTGGCATCATTCAGATCTTGGAAGAGGATCCCTGTTGTGGTGTACAGGTAAAAACAAAAGCAAACCAACACTCATGGCTATCCCCCCCCCAGTCCTTTCCCTTCAGGCTCTCGTACTCCGGTGTTGGGAAGCCAGGTGTGTGTAGGAGCTGTGCAATGATACCTGCTCCCACAACCCTTCTTCCTTCCAGCGCACGTGAGGTTTGCTAGGAACTCGGTCTCTGGTGATAAAATGCAGGATGTTCTTCAGAAGGCAGAAAAGATGTTCCAGGAACTATTGCTTCTTTCCTACTTTCAGTTGGATATAAAGATGTGGGTGACTTACCTCCTATGGGAGTTGGAACAAGAAAGAGACCTGGAATTAGGCTTGTCCTTCTGGTACTTTCTAAACTTTTTCTTGGATTGGTATTGGCCTGACTGCTGCTTCTAAAAGAAGTCCCAGCCAAAATAGACCTGCTGTCCTGCTATGTGGCTCTTCTATCTACCAGTTAGTAAGGCCTTAATATACCTTTTAATATCCAACTGGAAATCATTCCTGTTTTAGCTGAGTTCTGAGAGTTTGAAAATATTTAGTTAACAGGAAGGTTGAAATGTTTACACATGGCAGGAAGATTATTCTATTCTAGCAGGTAAATATGAACAGTACCTATTCCCTGAGCAGAGGAGCCTTCCAGAATTATATACTTGCTTTAAAATGCAAGAGGCTATGCAGAAAATAAAGCAGGGTTTGGGGAGGTGATGTCTTATTAAACATCTTGTAGGACAGTGATGTGTCTGAAAGAAATGGAAGGCTAGAATGATTCTGTTCAGAATTTTATAACATCACTGCAACAGTACCCAGTAATTCACGGGTTGAGCTGTAACCCTTTGCAGGCAGAGATCAGATTAGAAGATGCTGACATGTTACATTGTAAGATGGGACAACCAAGGGTGCTTGCCCACTTTGTATCTCATTCCCATGCATTCTTTAGCCTTTGCCCTCGAGATTGAAGTCTTTTTAGCCATCAGAGTCCACAAGGGTCGTGCCTGTTTCTGGAGTGTTGTCCTTCTGTAACAAGGAGACAGGAACAGCCTAGCACTCAGCTCTGGGGACAAGTGGACTTGCATGAATGTATTCTAAGAGCACTAAGTGCTCAGTGACTCAGGAACTGCAAGACTATCTAGTGAAGTTGAGAGAGGGTTTTTGTTGTTTTTTTTTGTTTGTTTGTTTGTTTGTTTTGAGAACAGGGCTGAATTCAGTGGTTCAAAGTCAGATCTGTAAATCATATGATACTGAAGGTATCATGTTGGTTTCCATACAAAAAAAGTACAATTTAGCTTTTTAAACGCTATAGAAACACAGGTCTCCATGTGTCTGTCTGCAATGGAGGTGCACAGCAGGAGCCTCAGACACAGTCCATTTTTAAAACAACACACAGGATGCGATGAATTATTTAGCTGGCTGCAAAGGGAGACGGATGCTCTTTGCCAGGCTCCTCTGTCTGCACAGCCACTTTCATAAGACCTTGAGACTCTGCTAGACGATTCCTCTGCGGCACTCGGCCTTGCCCCGTCGTGCTGCAGCGCATGGTGTGGAGCTGGGGAGCTGAGCGCTCCCTCTTGGCCTCCTGGGCATGAAGGAAGGGGCCACAACTCTAATACAGGGACCTGGAAACTGAAAACACTTACGTAAAGGTTCCCAGCTGAGGTGCACGCAAGTGACAAGAGGAGAGGCAGCAGCTTTGTGAACCCTCTCAGCTCTTGTGTTTTAACCCCAGCTGCTCGACTTTCCGAGGGGTGGAGGAGCACTCATCTGGTCAGATAACAGAGGGAAGATTTAAGATATTAGTTGCTGCTTCTGGGGTGATGGTTCTAGGTCGGATGGCATGTGCTAACAGATCAAATATGCTCTGTCCGTGTATTCTGCATGACCCTGAGGTGGACCTTAACTGATAGACTGTAGAGGGACTTTCTACTCCAACTTTGAATCCTGAAAAGGCTTCAGGTCTAAACTGAGAATCCTTAAGGAATAATTATGTCCACATAAGTTAAAATGCTAGGGCATCTTTCACCTTCTCAGTTTCAAGGACAATGAGCATTACTCTCTAGGGAAAATCTCTGCAAAAGTCCCAAGCAGGAAACAAACTGAAATACTTCCTATGCCTGTGCTGGGGAATCTGCAAGAGAATGTAGAGCCGTGGCATGGATACAGCACTGCCTTGGGAAACCCCTCACTGCTCAGGTTTGGCGGCCCACAGACACTTGTCAGGCTTTCTGCTTGCAGGTCTCTTCATGGCCTCAGTGTTGGCTGTGTTTGTTTTGTGCGATTGCCCTTAGGTCTCTTGAAATTGGCTACCTCAAGACCATCCCCTGTCTAGCGTTTTTTGCCATGTTTATCTTGTGGAACCATGAAACTTTGTGAATTTAGCATGGCTTTTTGGCTCTGTCTGCAGCACTGCATTTAGCAGCCTGTCACTAGCTCCATGCTGAAATGTCCTTGCACAGTTCCCCTTGTCACAGCTGAGCTCCTTCCTCTACACCCCAGAGCAGTGGGATCGCACCCCAAGAGCCTTTTGGGAGCAGTTCCCAGCACAGCGCCTGCCTTTCCCCAGTGCCATCCGGAAGGTGCTGCCTGGCACGAGGCAGAGCTGTGGGTGTGCCAGCAAACAAGCTTGGGATCACAGGCTGGTGCCCAAGTCCACCCCTTGCTCTGTTTCCTTACCAGGATAAACAAAGCCCTGGCTGCTGTGTGTGTTACCTGTTCTGCAGAACAGACCTCCTGAGAGCCGCTGCTCCTCCGTTTGCCTTGCAACACAAAGCAGCAACACCAGAAGAAAAAGGACAGCAATGTTTTGAGTTAGCTGAACATGAATGTTCTTTCTTGGGAAGTCTTTGGTTCAGAGGCTTCATCAACATTACCTGTTCAGAGCAGTAATAAGCTTCCTTGGTTTACCAGTAAGTTCCTTCAACAGAATAAGGAGATTTTGTCCCTGAAAAGTATAATTCTTAGCAAAACTGTTTCTGCCAGCTGTTGTCACAGCTGGTGACACGCTCACCTTGGAGCGATGGAATGAGGCTCGTGCTGAGACTGCTGGGTTTGCTATCGTGTCTCTGAGAAGGGGCAGGGAGCAGCAGGAGCGGCTCAAGGAAGGTCCAAGAGGGACAAGTATGCAGGTGTTCTGGCGGCTCAAGGAAGGTCCTTACCAAGAGGGACAAGTATGCAGGTGTTCTGCCCTGGTAGATATCTGGAACCACTAAGATCTTGCAGATTTGCTAAAAGAGGGATTCAGGAGAACATATGATTTTCATGGTCACGTTATTGATCTGAATTTAATGCATCGTGGAACCAATATATACATCTTGCCTTGACATTTTATGCCTTTCATATCCATTTTTGCCACTCTGCTGTGACGGAGTCATTGCCAACTGGAGCTGTTTCTACAACAAAACTATTCTGTACCTCTGATGGTTCCTTCGCCCTTTGCTGTAGCATTTCCAGTACTATGCCAAGCACTGAATTTGAGTGCTATATTTGACTGCTACATGGTTTATGAGGAGGGTTAGTAAGGAATTTATGTAACTTGGAAGATGTAAGCGTAAGATGTGGTGCCATCGTATTTTCTGTTTTTAGTAACCTTTTGCTTCTCTTGAGCATTGAGCTGAAGCATTGAGCTCAAGTTTTGGAGAACAAGACAGAGTGTTTGTCCTTAGATTTGACTGCTGTTTTATACCCAATTGCTTCATATTATAGTCAGGGATACTTTTTGCACTCTTCAAAAACATCCCGTTTATCAGTGTGAAATTTCGCATGTTATTTTTATTACCCAGTACATTTTGATCCTTGGTAGCTTTTCCAGTCAGGTGTAGGCCGTCCTGGATAATTTTGTATTGCCAGCAAACTTTGTCGCTTAATCATCCACTCTTTTCCCAGGCCCTTTGCAAATAACTTCACTCATGTTGGTGGAAAAAAAATGAACATTTATTCCTATTTGATCCCTTCTGCCAGGCCTTGATTGCTAACAGTTAGGGTAGGGTTCATGTTTTAGGGGCTATACATAAACCCCAGCTCAAGCCTCTGCCCAGAAACGAGCCAATCTAGCAAATAGTGAGCTAATCTTCCTGATTTACAACCAATAAATCAAATGGCTTAACAGCCAGCACTTATTTGAAGGGAGGAAAAAATATGATAACGGGAGCACATACATAGTACAACGGTAAATAATATTTGCTCAAAGTATAACTGTAATTATTTAAAATTCTGTTGCACTGTAATTACTTAACACTAAAACACTGTGCAGAACCTCCTGTTCATTGTAGTTGTTGTCAGGGCCTGGGCTGTGGTCGCTGTGGGACTCGTCTGAGTTGGGGTTCACCCGAGGTGGTGCTGCCCAGGGGTGCAGGCTGCTCCTGCCACCCCTGCAAACACCCCAGCTAGTGCTGCTCTGTGGCCTCGTTTTGCAGCCTCGTTAGCTGCTGCTGCTGCTCTTCACCTCCGTGATTTGTGTGCCGGGCCCTGGGCTCCTGCTGTCACACACCGTGTTTATTTGCAATGCCCCATGCTATTCCACCAGGGAGTTGTGATGGTGGATGCAGTAAATGAAGCAGCGAGGATGGTAGCACAATATGTGTAGATAAATGAGGGAATTAAAGTCTCGGGATGCTTCCTCACCTCTTCAGAGGGCGTCATGAGGCTCTTGCTTCCCTTGCAGACACGTGCGCAATGGGGCGGTCATTGCTCGCTGCAGCCAGCCTGAGATCAGCTGGTGGGGCTGGCGCAACGCTGACGACGAGTACCTGGTGACGTCCATTGCCAAAGCGTGTGCCTTGAACCCTGGAGCCAAGGCGGCTGGCGGGGCGCCACCCGGCGTGGGCAGTGACGGCAGCGAGCCCTGTGATGCTGACTTCGGTGAGACAGCGGCCTCCCCCGTGCCACTTCCCTAGAGCGGGGATCGTGCAGCTTCCTGTACCCCGTTGTTGGCAGCAGGTTATGGGCAAAGCTACATTTGCTTTTCTGACAGCAGATCGGGCAGCTGTAAGGGAAGATTTAAGCTTGATCTCTAGACTGATGGTCTTGGGCACGTTGTCCCCTGTGATAAGTGGGACGGGGGAACAGGCCTTTGAGCCTGTGCTCAGCCAGCGCTTGGTGGCAGTGCAGCAGCAGCTGCGGGAGAAATGGAGGTGCCGCGAGCTCAGCCTGTGCTGTCCCTGCAGACTCGTCGCTGACGGCGTGCTCGGGCGTGGAGAATGCTGGCACTCCTCAGAAGCTGCTCATCCTCGACGCGAGGTCCTACACAGCGGCCGTCGCCAACAGAGCAAAGGGAGGAGGCTGCGAGTGTGAAGGTGCGTGAGGCTGAGCACGCTCCTCTCAACTCGCTTTTACTGGCAGGTCTTGGAGCATAGTTTGAGCCAGGACTGTGCTTTGCTATCCAGTCCATGAGCCCTTCCCAGCGCTGCGAAGGTCAGTGTCCCAGATACATTGCTGGGACGATAAGGGCCTCCTTGCTGCTGGAGATTAGGAGTGGTGCTGGGGAAGGGAGACACCAAACCATGGGTATGGAGACACTTTTTCCAGTGGCAGCAGCACTCACTGATTTTTTTTTTTTTTTTCTCCTCTCTGCGTATTCAGAGTATTACCCAAACTGTGAAGTTGTGTTCATGGGCATGGCCAACATCCATTCCATCCGGAACAGCTTTCAGTATCTGCGTGCTGTCTGCAGCCAGGTGCCAGATCCTAGCAAGTAAGTGACCTTTTTCTGTAAATGAATTGGATACTGCTAATTGTCGTAGATTTTTTTTTTTTTTTTTCCCCTCTCTGTTTCCTTTATCCTCTCTGACAGTTCAATATCAGAAATTGGATAGGAAAGCGCTTCTGGTACTTAAATGCTGCTTATTCTGGTCCTTGGTAATCCAGAAGGAATTGCAGCACTGGGAGACTTAACTAAGTGTCTTTTCTGAAGATTTTTTTTTTTTTTTTTAATTCGAGTAGTTGTCTGGGGAAAAAAATGAAGTTAACTGTTGTATTCCTTGTACTTAGTCCCAGACTGCCTGATTTCTCTTCCAGAGATGGTTTTCATTGAGGACTCCAAGAAGTCTTTGGATAATATGCATTCTTTTTTTCCACTGGAAAGCTAAGCAAACATTTCCTTTTTGCACACATTCTAGCTGGCTTTCAGCTCTGGAGAGCACCAAGTGGCTGCAGCACCTTTCTGTCATGCTAAAGGCAGCAGTCCTGGTCGCCAACGCAGTCGACAGAGAAGGGCGTCCAGTGCTGGTCCATTGCTCAGACGGCTGGGACAGGACTCCGCAGATCGTGGCCCTGGCAAAGATCCTGCTGGACCCTTACTACAGGACCATGGAGGTACCAGTTTTGCTGCTCTGCTGTTTTGTGTCTCTGAAAAGGCAGCTTTGATCTCTTGAATCTCTGCAGGAAGAACATGGGTAAAATTGTCTTTGAGCAGCAAAAGCAGCTCAGTTGAGTTTCAGAGCCTCTCTTGTGGCTGTTAGGTTTTTCCATGTACTCTTCCTACCTGTTTTCCATGAACTGTATCTCACACTCGTGCCCTTGCTCAGCTTTAGTAAATGTTCTGTTGTGTTCAAGGTTCAGCTGCTTCTCTACTGTTACCTATGCCTATGCCCAAAACTGTTTGATACAGAGATAACAGTTGCTATTTTGTATTTGGAAATCTCTGACTTTCAGGTGGCTTTGCTCGCAGGCCAAGCACTAATGTAGCCTCCTTCGCAGCCCTGCGCTGCTGACAAATAGGACTTACCTTGTCCTGCAGTTGCCTGCAGGTAACGTCCCCTTTTATTCCTAGGGCTTCCAAGTGCTCGTTGAATCAGACTGGCTGGATTTTGGTCACAAATTTGGTGATCGCTGTGGTCACCAAGAGAAGGTAGAAGATCAGAATGAGCAGTGCCCAGTGTTTCTGCAGTGGCTGGATGCTGTTCATCAACTTCTGAAGCAATTCCCTTGCCTCTTTGAATTCAATGAAGCTTTTCTGGTAAGAAACACACAAGCAAACATCTCAATTACTCACCAGACATGAGCAGAGGTAGAGGGACGGCTGTGACATTTTATGCTGCTCCAACTGAAAGACGCAAAAACTAAATTCTGTAAAAATGGGAAAGTGTTTGAGTGCTTCTTGGACTTTTCTACTGTCATGGCTGAAACAAGCACAGTGTGTAGGTCCAACCCTGCCCTTTTTCATGCTTTGACTTGCTTCAGTATGCCATGCTCCCGTCTGCCTCTCTTCAGCTGCTTGCACATTTTATTCTTCTCCTAGGGGATATGACAGGCACTTCTAGTGGGCTGGACAATGATGAAGACTTTTATATTCTGAGATTTGTTTTGTTTTTGTTTGCTTCGTGGTTTTGTTTTGTTTTTTATCACATTTTCTCCAGGTTCCCTTGTAGCCCTATGAATTTGTGTAGCTTCAGAGCACTGTTTCGCTCAGAAGCCTGATTCTTCATCTCAGAGGGTGATATAAGTCTGAAACATTAAGAAAAATAGGGGGTGATAGCTAATAATCTCTGATTATCAAATAATACAGGTTGTGGTTATAGAGGGATGGATATGTTATTGAAGTGAAGGCATCAAGAACTGATTAAGTGTCGCCTGTCCTTGTCCTGCCCTCTTTGATGGAGAGGACAGCACTGAGGTTACCCAGCTGGATGGGAAGTGCAGGAGCTGTCCTGGGAGAGTGGAAGATGTTGCCCTTTGAGACAGGAGACCCTGTTTTCCAGCAGCTCTGACAGTCGTTGCTCTTTGTGCGGCAGGTGAAGCTGGTGCAGCACACCTACTCCTGCCTCTACGGGACCTTCCTGGGGAACAGCCCGTGCGAGCGTGAGATGCACAACATCTACAAGAGAACCTGCTCTGTGTGGTCCCTTCTGCGCGCTGGCAATAAGAACTTCCACAATCTTCTCTACATGCCGGGCTCCGAGCAGGTAAGCAAAGCTCCTGGCCTGGCTCTGCAGGCTCTGTGACAGCCAGGCACAAAGGGCAGGCGGGGAGCTGGTTGAGGAGGTTTTCTTTAGCATTTTCTCTGAACGTCATGGTTGTTGCAGGTGCTGCATCCCGTGTGCCATGTACGAGCGCTGCATGTCTGGACAGCAGTGTATCTGCCAGCTTCTTCCCCTCATCCTCTAGGACAGGAGGAGATGGACATTTACCTGCCCCCTGGATCTCAAAGCCAGGAGTTCAGTGGCAGATGTTTGGACAGGTAAGAGACTGGAGCCCCAGACCAAGGCTCCTTCCTGCTCACAAGCTCTTTTTTCCCCCATTCTTGTTCACTGTATATTCTCTGGGCAGCTTTACGTCTTGTAGCTGTGATCTTCGTCCTGCAGAGCAGGAGCGCTTGGTGGTGTCGTGGCCAGGGCAGCAGGGCACACGCAGCTCACCCCATGGCTGAGGCTGCTCTGCAGCGCTGTGCATTGCAGCTCATGCTCTGCAGCCTCCCCTGCCGCCCCAGTCACCTGTAGTGAGGAATGCTTCCTTTCTGTACCTCACTTTCTCTGGAAATGAGGGAAGCTTCAGTTTTCATTTCAGCTTGACTTTGGTTTTGGGTTCTAGATTACCAAAGACAAGATCCATGGATGACCTGCTTTCAGCCTGCGACTCCAGCAGCCCGCTGACCCGCACGTCCAGCGATCCCAACCTGAACAACCACTGCCAGGATGTCAGGATGGGCCTGGAGCCCAGGCCTGCTAACGCCGAGAGCATTGAGCAGCATGGGGGAGAAGGCAGCCTGGAGGCTGTGGGAGAGGGGCAGCAAGAGGCAAAGGAGCGAGGGGAAGAGGCCCCTCTGCAGCCCTGCAGCACTGCCAGGGGCCCTGCAGAGCCCCAGGGAACCGGGGAGCAGGCGGGCAGCTGGGCCCCTGTGCCAGCCAGCACAACGGGCAGCAGCGCATGTGTAGCAGAGGTGGACGGTGCAAACCCAGCTCCAAATGTGTCTGCACAGGAAAATTGTGACAGAATTTGCACCAGTTCTGCAAAGCGGTTGGAAACCTGCCCCCAGGAACCTCTGAAGGCTCCTGGCGTGGTATCCAATGGAGGAGCCTGTCCCAAGAAAGGTAATGCAGGTGAAGACGTTCCCAGCCAGGAGTTGCCCACTCCAAGCAGCGCTTTACAGGATACCCTGGGCCCTGCCCTGGGTATTCCCTGCCTGGATGGAGATCGTTGCAAGGGTGATACCAGAAGGAAAGGGCCTTGCGAGGAGCCTGGCCGCCTGGGGAAAGTTCCCATTGAGCAATGGCGTAAGACAATTTCCCAGAGCCAAAGCAGCGAATTCTCCTTCCTGGGATCCAACTGGGACAGTTTCCAAGGAATGGTGACGTCTGTCCCCAATGGGGAGCCTGCCCCCAGGCATCTGCTCTATGGCTGCTGCAGCAAGAGGCTGAGCAGCCGGCAGCTGCGGGCGCCCGGCCTGTGCCTCAGCGGCCATTGGGCCGCCAGGGACAGTGCCAAACCCTCAGGCTGCGCCGGCCACGCGGGGCCCCATTTTGCAGGCCCTGCAGGGAAGCCCAGCCGTTCATGGTTCCCCTGCCAGCTGAAACAAGCAGCTGGTCCCAAACACGTGCCACCAAAATGTCCTTCTCCAGTGCCTCCTCTCTACCTGGACGATGATGGGCTGCCCTTCCCCACGGATGTGATTCAGCACAGGCTGCGGCAGATCGAGGCCAGCTACAAGCAGGAGGTTGAGCAGCTGCGCAGGCAGGTGCGGGAGCTGCAGCTGCGGCTGGACATTCGTCACTGCTGCGCCCCTCCAGCCGAGCCACCCATGGACTATGAGGATGACTTTGTAAGTAGCTGTTCTGGCCGCTCTAGCTCCCGACCAGCAATGGTCCTTCCCCTCCAGTGCACTCCCCTGTCCACCATTCCCGTTCTCTTACGTTTGGAGGGGATAGTTAGGACTGTTCATGTGCTGCTTTGGCCCTTTTCCTCTCTTGTCCTCCCATGTCCCCATGTTATGCAAAGATAAGTCTGTCCTCCCTTTGCTACTTGAGAGTCAAGCAATGGTTCCTATATGGGCCCCAATTCCATCCATCCTCCCATATTCCCCTCTTGAGTGGTGTGAATGTGGCTGGAGGGAGGGAATGTCCCTGACTTGGAGGGAGCTGAGGGAATTGGTGGCTTTGCCTCTCGTTTCAGACCTGCTTGAAGGAATCGGATGGCAGCGACACGGAGGATTTCTGCTCCGATCACAGTGAAGACTGCTTGTCGGAAGCCAGCTGGGAACCTGTTGATAAAAAGGAGACTGAGGTACATGTCCTGTTGTGATGGCTGTAAATGGCCAATAAGAGAATATTTCCTTTCTGGTAGTTTGGGGCAGCAGCAGAGAGTGGGTTGGAGGAGAATCAGAGAGCAGCGACCCTTGTCCTTTAAGTACAAGGTGCGGGAGGTTCAACATCTTCCTGATGTGCCAATATAGCAATGGGCTAGTGGAGCTCATGGGTGTCATTCTGTGGCCTGTGGGACGTGCTCTGTGGGCCAGTACGTTCTCAGCTGTGCTTTGGTGTCCAAAGACACTGCTCAGTGCGGCATAGACTTCAACTGACCCAGCTGGTGTTTGCCCTAGGTCACGCGGTGGGTCCCGGACCACATGGCCTCCCACTGCTTTAACTGCGACTGTGAATTCTGGCTGGCCAAACGGAGGCATCACTGCAGGTGAACATTTTTTCTTTTCCCTACATTTCCACTACCTGTTTCCTCTGTTTCTCTCAAACATTGCAAAACTCCTCTCTGCAGTGTTTGTTCACTTCAGCTCCCAGCAGAATGTTTTAGATATTTCCTTTATTATACCAAGCCTCATGCAAATGCCTGATAAATTTTCAGTCTTCTCTACTGTTCTTGTTTCCTTTGTCCTCATGTATTTGATCTTTCCAATGAGTAGTAAATGCCCGAGTCCCTCTTCAGTGCTACTGACGACCATCTTAAGTATCTTAGGACACATGTTGACTGGGCATAAGTAAGGCTGAGGCTTCGCTACTGAACTGGATCCTTTGCTCTTCCTGAAGTTGTGCTCCAGTGTTCCTAGCTCTCTGCTCACTTCTGTTCTTGCTCCTTGACAGGAATTGCGGGAATGTGTTTTGCGCTGGTTGCTGCCATCTGAAGCTACCCATCCCTGACCAGCAGTTATACGACCCCGTCCTCGTTTGTAACTCCTGTTATGACCATATCCAAGTGTCTCGTGCCAGGGAGCTCATGAGCCAGCACCTGAAGAAACCCATCGCCACGGCTTCCAGCTGAATGCCACACAGGGGACCTGTCGAGCCAGCCTTTCCTCTTGCGGGTTTGAAGGGTGACTCTGCCTCCACTGTAATTGTGAAGGCCTTTGGTGCAACACTTGAACACCAAGCTTGAAAGCACTGTCTTCAGCGGTCTTATCAGTCTGGAGCAGAGGAGCTCAAAGTAGAGAGCATGGTGTGTCCCCGCTCTGGTACTGGTGGGTCCGTATGTTGTGATCTGACAACCTAGGGCTAAAGGGGGGACTGCAACCTCTTTCTTCTGTGGGCTGGAAAGGAATGTTTTCACAGATATTGCCTGTGCAAAGAACCCCAAAGCAATAGAAAGGCATGTTTAGAAGCAACTCCCCCTACCAAGGCAGGCTCTGTGCAAGGAGGAGGAGGAGGGCAGACTCCAGGTAGCACCATTTACATTGGAGGATCCCAGCTGTCAGCCTGGAGCAGTTCTGCAGATTCTCTTTCCATGGAGTGTGATTTGCGACCAGCTTGGTGAACAATACTCATTAGCCATCACTAATTGATTTTTCTCTTGAGTGTTGGAAGATTAATTCTGACTGGAAACAGGGCAAGCCGATTTTCCCTGTTTTCACACTCTGTAAGGATTGGTGATTGCACTTGGCTCTGCCCCTGACCCTCAACACTGCGGGGAGAGGGGGGATTTGGCTTCTCCACTTCCCACTCTGCCCGTCTGCTTTGTCCGCAGTAGTGTCACAGCCTGGTGCTAACACGGGAATGGCACCCTGATCCTCCCGGCATGGAAGCAGAACTCGTGTTCCTGTGTTGCTCCTCCTCCCCTTTCTGCCCTCCGCTCTCCACTTCCTCTTGCTCTTTATCCTGAAAACTTGATACCTTGAGGGTATAGGCCATAATGTGTTATTTTACCTCCTGGAATGTGCTGTCTGGTGTATGTGAGGGTTTCAGTCCAAATGCTGCTATATATTTCTGTGCACTTAATGTAACCCGAAAAAAGGGAGAATGAAGCATTGATACCAAAACAAGGGTGGCGAAGGACACTGGCTGACATAGACCCTAGAGTCTGCGCTTTTCACTTTGGGATGTGCAACCAAGCTACAGTGATGGCCATGACATGCGGCATCTGTTCAGTCTTGGAAACAATCTCTTTGATTTTCCCCAATGCAACTTAAAATTTGTCTTGAATTCGACTTCCTTTTTGGTCTCCTGTACAGTGATCGAAGTTCAGAGTTGCCAACTTGTAATTGCCTGTCTGCTTCTTCCTTAAACTAGGGAGCAGAAATCCCAGCTCATCCTAAGAACAAAAGGAACAAGGTTTAAAAAGGATTTAGAAAGAAAGTGGGCTTCAGGTGAGCTTGAGCTTAATCCCTCAATCACTCTGGGTGTATCCATGCTGCCTCCTTTCCAAGAAATCTTAAGATATTAGCAAGGAAGAACAGTTCAAACACGACACATGTCTTTATAGAAGTGTAGGTTTTCTTTCCATCTTGATGAAGATGCTGTCTGTATTCGGTGCCTCGTGAGCTGAGGCTCGACATGGGGGGAGGACCAATGAGGGCATTTGGTAATCACAAGGCAAGCGACTTTACACTGTTACAATCTTGCAGATTTTTCTTTTGCCAATGGTTTGTCAATTCCAGCAGAGGGAATGGAATAATGACACTTTCCTGCACTTGGACATGTCAGTAAATCCCAATAGTGCAAGCAAAGCTAACATCGTCTGAAGACCCCATACTTACTTGGACTGTGCTTCTTTTCCATACTGGGAACAACCAATATGGCTTTGGGAAGAGAAAGCACCTTGCTTCAGATTCTCCCCTGCCTTGTACCTTGCAGTCATTGCCAGACATGGAAGAGTGACCCTTGGGCTGGAAGAAGAATTTGGATTTGGCTCTATTTGCACGTGTTGGAGTGACTGCAAGCAATAAGGAAGCCAGAAACTAGGTACTCCTGGCCCTTCAATTCAGGCCATTAGTCCAAACTGCTTTTAGCTCTTGTGAGTTTGTGTCACAATGTGCTGGCCAAAAACTCTAAAATCAGTTCAATAGCATTGTGACAAACAAAATGTGCTGTACACTCAATACAGTTCAAATAAAATCTCTATATTAGTGCTGCTGCGTTGGGGCTCATTCTTCAGTCAGTGGTGTGTTCTTACACAGAACTTTCCTAGCTCTTACCTGCAACCCTTTCCCTTGATTAAGGCCTGTTAGGAATCTAATGCTTTTCATAAACAGGAGTCGCGGTAGGACATGGAGCAACCTGGGCCGTGCTCGTCTGCTCCAAGGACTCGTGTGCCCTTGTGTGCCCCTTATCTGCTTTCAGGTGAGAGCTCGGGAACGCTGTTCACCAATATTGTGCTGTTAAGTTGTGTCAGCTTTGGCTGTCCCTGTGACTGTGATGGTTTCGCTGCCTTTCAGATGGCCCCAGCAGTGTGTGGGCTCCTCCCTGGCCAAGCCACCAGCAAATGTGGCCGAAGTACCATTTATTTCCCTTCCGTATAACTTGTGTGAGCTAATTCATGTGCATTTCCCTTCCAGATTAGCAATATTCTTGCATACAGAATGACAAATAGGGACCATTGCACTTGCCCTTGGCACATGGGGCTGATGTGCAGGGAATCCTGCATCAAGCCTGTGAGTTTGTGGACAAAAGAGAATCCTTAAAAGCGTCACTTCAGTTTAAAGCAACCAAAGGACTAGCCATCAACCGTGTCCTGGTATGCTAGTCCCGGAGCTGAGATCTGTGCTCACTTTAGACAGATTATACGAGGTTCCCTCATTGCATTAGAAATGGCAGCAGTGTGATAGCTTGTCACATTTAAAAAATAACCAGTAGCCCTGGAAACAGCGGCACAAAAGGTCAAGTCTTCATGCAGCATTTGTGAATATTAAACCTGAACAATGTTACTACAACAGTCTCCTGCTTTACTTCCACTCTTAGCCGTTCCAAATAACATCTTGATACCTAGTAGGAGATGGTGGCTGCTGGGGCTGTGCTCTGAACCCTTTGCCATACATCAACAAGCAGCCTTAGCCCTGGCTTGAGCAGGATCTTAGAGGAATTTTCTCCTACATGTTCAGGGGTGAATGTAATGTTTTACTTCAGATGCTGGTGGCTGTCATAGTGTCAGACTGCCTTGATAGCAAGGATACCTGATGTTTGTGGGTATTGAGCACAGGGGGAAAAAAAGTCACTGGAAGAATTTAAAGGCATAATTTGCCAACATGGTCAGCCTGAAGTAATCTGTGTGTTGAAATGTGTCTAAACAGGACTCAAAAAGAGCTGATTTTGGCCTACCACAAGCAGTGAGGTCAAAGCCTTCCCATATTAGCGCAGTAAGTGCTCTGATTTCTCAGAAAATTCACAACAGGAACCACTTAGGATGTACTACAACATCTCATCAGCCACCATATTAAATAAATGTAAGTCGAGGTGTAGCGAAAGGTCGAGTCCAGCTTCTGCTGCGTGGATATTACCTGGCTGCTGAGCCGTGGCAGAAGTGCAGGATTGTGAAAATTAATGTCAAGCCTCAGCTGTGAAAGAAGGGGAAAAAGGGTGACATGGGTTCTTGTAACCCCTGCAAGTACCGAAACAGCTGGAAGCGAGAAGAGCATGCAGCCATGAGGGCTTGTGCTGCGGTGCATTTGACCCATTTCCATTTGCTTTATTGCTATTGTAATATTTAAATAATAGGGTATTCCTCTCCCCAAACTTCATGCTTCTATGTCAATGAGCTCTGGGCATTTCCATTTATATATTGTAGAAATAGCTACATCAACCATTTATTCATTGTATAAAGAGCCACACCGTGTAGTTAAAACCAATGACTGTTTGAAACTGAACTTAAATAAAAGATGCCAGATAAAAGTACCCAGCATGCTGAGATGTTGCCCAAATCCACACACTAAGTTCACAGCATCAGGAATTTAAGGTCAGTCACACATTTAATTTTATTCTTCAGTGCAGCCTATTTTTACTTAAATAAACAATTTATGCTATTCTTTCTAACTGGCCCGTGACTGGGTTAAGAAGAAAAGTCCGTGTGAAGCTGTAAGTATCCATCAACCACAACCCACGTGTCGTGTATGGCTGAAAACGGGTCCTGCGGTGCTTGCTGTGCAACGCTCCTCCTCGAGTGCGTGTAGTGAACAGGCTCCGCCGGTCAGCGAGCTGGAGAGAAAGGACGCCGGCGGCTCTGCAACGAGAGCATCGAAAGAGGAATCCACCCAGGAGCCAACAAGAGCAACGTGACAAGGTGGGAATCAAGCGAAGGTGGCTGGGAGAAGATGAAGACGTAGCTGGAAAGAGGTATGGTGAGGAAGCAGCAAGGAGGCTACCCAAAAAGGCTAAAAAAATGCCACCAGCAAACCCTGCGCAGGACAACAGCTCTTGACTGAGGGAGAACATTTCTCAATAAGAAGCATTCTTGTTACAATTGATCTGTTTCAAGTGAGCAGAAACCTCCCACGTTCTCCAAAATAAGAGTTCAGAGGTAGATCCACCAAGAGAGCTGTGGCATCGGCTGCAAAGCTCTGGAGGACTCATGTTCTGGGTTGGATTATAAGCTAAGCCTTGCTAGATCTAGACCAAGTTACGAGTTAAATAAATAATTAAAAAGTCTTTCCCCACCTTCAGGCAATTACAGTCATCTTACATTCCTGCCACAAGGGGAGGGAGAGAAGCCTTAAATCATTTACTCAAAGCAAGGGCCAAGGGCAGGAATGCTGTGAAAATGTACTGAGACTTGGACTTTCCTCTTGGTTTTCACATTTATGTTCGAACAGGCTTTACCTACAAGTTTTAGCTGATTACTCCGAGCAACCACTGCATAACTTTTAAGAGGACAATTACACAGGAAACAAAAGAGCGAAGTTCCCTGGGAAGATGGCTTCGTCTTTACATGGTTTTAATGGCATCATTAGACCTGCGGGACATTAATCCTTGAGTAGGGGAACGTGCTGCTGCGGCCCAGGATTTTATCTTTGACGACAATGTCTGCCCTTTCCTGCTATTGCTACTGACCCAGAATAATGATGAATGTACAAGGTCTGCCAAAGTCAGGCGTGCAATCCGCCCAGAACAACGTAATAATCTGCCAGTCTGCTGAAAAAAAAATGTAATCCCTCCCTTTCATATTTTTCCCTGTCCTATGTTCCATTTTACCTATATGCTTCAATCTGAAGCAGAAACTGTTAGCGACATCTCCCTTCCCACTTCTGCCCCAAATATTTAAGACAGTCGCAGTCTAACCTCTTATTCCTCCCTTGAGTGCTGTGGAAGGGCAGAACGGCTTCACTTCCAGTTTACAGACAGGAACAATTTCCCATCGCCATTTATTTCATGACTCCTTTCCATAAATCACTGCATTTCGCTGTCCTTAGTTTTCGAGTAGTCGTCTAAAACCACAGCAGTAGTGACGCGGAGGGGGAGGGGTGGGGTGCTTCGGCAGCCCTGAGGGCCGCGGGGCTCGGGGGCCGCCGCG